>CP126895.1:59208345-59595845 GCA_030440675.1 Furcifer pardalis | reverse complement strand
AGAACACTGTTTACCTTCCCACCAAAGTGGTATCTATTTATTTACTTGCAATTTCTTGCTTTTGAACTGCTAGGCTAGCAGGAACTGGGACAGAGACAGGAGCTCACTCTGTCATGCAGCACTCGGATCTCAAACTGCTGACCTGCCGATCTTCCAGTTGTCAAGTTCAGCATCTTAACCACTAAGCCACCACAATTCCAAATACAATAATCTACACCAGTGGTTCCCAACAAGGGGTACACAGCCCGCTAGTGGACTTCAAGTCCCAGAAGCCTCAGTCAGTACATTGGCTGATCAGTGCTTTGGGGAAATGACTTAGGCTTCTGGGAATTGAAGTCCAAAAACCAGCATTTGGGAAACACTGATTTACACAAATTGTATCTGGGTAGAGACAATTTTTTCAACACAGATGTCAACATGCTTATCCAACTGCAGAACTAATTAAAAAACCATTATATGCCATCATATAAATAATATGACATGAATGCTTTGTTGAATGAATTCTCTATTGTGCTAATGCTTCCAAAGGAAAACTGAGCGCTCAAAAGAAAAGGCTGGAAAAAGCTCCACGAAGCTGAAAAATCAAGTGAGAGTTAAAATGCTGAAATACTGTGAGTTTCAAAGTCATTCTGCAGAAAGACTGACTGAAGTAACAAGAGATGTTTTACAGAAATGGATGAATCAGCTCTTGTAGTTTCAGTTTGAACATCAAGTTGCTTAATAGGTATTACAGTTTTTATTTAGGAGAAGTCAAATTAGAAATAACTTTTAAAACTTCAATGTAAAGCAATAAACTTAAAATACAGTTTGTTTTCTACAAAGTTAACAGAGGTTCTGGAGGCAATTTTAAAAAATGTTGCTTGAGTCCAATACTCCTGTTTGTTAATACAAAACACTTACTTAAATAATGCTCATGAACTAGAATAACTTCAGACAAACCAGACTCTTCAGAATTCAGTGGCAGAATTCCTATGGAATTAAAACAAAAGCCAAACAACCAGTTCAAGCCAGCTCAAACACTAATTTGCATTTCACAGTTAGCATCTTTCACTTCTATGTTATGCAGTTCCAAAAGATACAGCTTGGGAACATTTGCATACACTGCTTGATGCTCTCTGCTGGAGTGATAAACAAATTTAGGATCATAATTCACCTCTGTCTACCCCCAAACATATTATGGGAAAAATGTAATTATCTAATTTTTAAAACGTATAATTAATGTACACAGTGGTACTAGTGAATGTCTTGGACGTTTACTCATGGATGTGCTAAAAAATCTCACCTGAACTGTACCTTGGGGGGGTAGACCACTCAAGCCCCCACACCCTGACAAGGCTCTCACCTAGCGGGGGTCCTGGGGAAAAGGTAGTGACAAAAATGATGACTCAGCACTTCTAGAAGTCTTTAGGAGAGGCAATCCTATTCTAAAGCAAGGGGCAGAACATTGCTTTTAGTGCAACAGGATGCTTGTATTGTTTTCTTCAAAACCATGTGTGAACTTCTAGCTTCTTCCAATTTTTAAAATGAAGAAGAAACATTTACAGAACTTGATTGTCTCCCAAGGTGTTCCCTGAAAGAGGATTAGACTGGGTGTTATGTATATGCTTCTGCCTCTACCAATAATTTAACAGAACACAGAATCCAACAAAAAAGGTTCATGTGTTTGGAAGAACAATAACCCAAACTTCTAAAGAAACAATTCTAAAGGAAGAATTTTTTGGTCAGAAAAAATTAGTATACTATTTCTTTTCTTTTTTTTACTGTTCTTGCTTCTCTCCCTGCAAGCAGAAGTGGCTAGCAAACCATGGACCATCATTTTTGCTGTTTCTTGTTTATAAAAATATGTGAACTAGGATTTCAGACACATTTCTTCTCTGAGAACACAAATACAGGTAGTTGAAGAACACACAATGGCATATTAATCAAGTTTGTGGATCAGAAGTTTTGGTTTAACAGCAACATTGAAAAATCACAAATGGAAGACGTTTTGCATAGCTACTTTCTTTTGCAGTGGGAGCAACTGGGCAGTGCAAGCAAGCATGTCCCTCATAAAAGATAATCGAGGGCTAATTCAGAATCCTGGCTTATCATTATGTGTGAACTAGGGCACAGAGTTAAGAAGGCAAAAATAGTTCCCTGAGCTGCTTTGAGGAACAGTTGGATGTAAAGGTTACAAGGAAATATGTCAACAGTGCTTCCATTAGCTTTTAATCATTCAAAGATTTGAAAGAAAACTTTAAGGAGGAGGAATGGAGTAAGATACAGTGGTTCTTACTGAACTATCCAGAGTCAAGTGCTAACTTACAACAAACATAGGATTGTTGAACAGATGCTTATAATTTAATACAATTCCTTAGTTTAAAACCTTCAGCAATTGGAATAAAACTGCAACTTACCTACCACTTCATCATGCGGCTGGAAAGAGGATACTTTATTCCCAACTGGGGGGGGGGGGGGGAGAGAAACAAAATTAATGTATTTTTAAAACCATACCAAATAACAATTATTAACATTACAAGCGCCTGTAGTTCAGTGGTTAAATTGCAGTACTATAAGCAAAACTCTGTTCATGATCTGAGTCTCCATGGTCTCAAAGTTGACTCAGCCTTTCATCCTTCCAAGGTTGGTAAAATGAATACTGAACTTGTTGGGGGTAAATTGTAGTTTGCATAATTATTTTGTAAACTGCCCAGAGAGTGCTTTAATACTATAGGACAGTATATTAAGCAGCTGCATTTGCTTTTATTACAGTCTTAATCTAGGTGCACATTTAGATTTCTCATAGGATACCAGCAGTGTGATGGTAAAGCCTATGGAAATGCTAGAGTCAACAAAATAGAAAAGCAAAGAAAAGATTTTCTTAGGCAGGTTCTTATTTGTGGTGGTGGATTGGGGGCTTCATTTCTTGGAAGAAAAGACTATCAAGAAGGAATAAAACCATCGAGTTGAACTGTGAGTCCAACTTATAAGAGAAAGCTAACTTTCCTCATGGATCATTCTTTCCAAATCATAAGCAGAAAGTAGCATTCCTACAGGAAGGTATCTACAAGGCAGAGAATATTAAATATATTACAAGACAAAACGAAATGTAGTACTCAGAGTGTCTCTACCAACATGACAGAAGGAAAATTGTCTTTGCCCTCAAGCTACCATTTATACTGAGCTAACAGTTGTACTGGTTTCGGATCTGGTTTGTTATTATAGACAGTAGAAGGTAGGGGAGACACATTTCAAGAGTTCAAACTACCGTGATTAGTTGAGGCCAGACACAGCCATTAAGTGATAACCCATCATAAGAGTTGAAAGCATGTTAATATTCCCCTGAAGTGCCTGAAGCAGTCTTTCCATGTTTGTGAAATTAATTTTTTTAAAAAATACAAAACCACCACAATCCTAGTGGTAAGAGAAGCTCATGATATGACATCCAGGCACTCACAATAGGTAAGCATTTACCCACAGTTTCTAACATCCTTCCCAGCAGTATGAAAAAGGAATGGAGCAAATAAGCCTGGACCACTATGGATTCATGGTACAGTATACAGTAAAACCTCATATAACACTAAAACCTGGTTCCACAAGTCTTGGTGTTATATGATTTTTAGTGTTATCTGATCCTCTATGGGATCCATAGAGATACATTGTAACCACACAGGCTTTAGCGGTTGTTATCTGAAGCATCCCATAGGATCTTAATGTTATCTGATGCAATTCTTCCCCCCAGATTCCTTAATGTTATGCGATTTTAGTGTTATTCGATACTAATGTTATATGAGGTATTACTGTATATGTGAACTGCATACTCATTAATTTAAATTTTAGACTATGGCCAGACTTTTCAGGTACCCCATCCTGTTGACTTTCTTTCACAAATAAAAGAAAGCAAAAGAAAAATCAATCAGGCAAGCTAATTTTCTCCTTACAACAATCTGCTGAGAATAAGAGTTCTATTTTGTCAGATGCTGAAAATTGATTTTATGAGACATTTTACTTATATTCTTGAGGATGAGCATGTTTAGTTATTTTTAGAGCTGAATTCTCTCTTTGATTCAATTATTTTCAGTTGTCTAGAATGCACGATGCAACCATAGTGGTTGGCCAAAATTATGATTCATTTTAATATCTTTTTCCAAAAGGGGAACAAATATATTGTTTCTCTACTAAGCTGTGACTTTGGCAAAGCAATGTATTTGGGGAGAGCATCAGTAGGGACAGACTTGATCCTTAGACATTAAGGAACAACTCTGCTACAATTTTGAGTTCTATCTTGTTACACTAGCTTGTTAGGGGAAGATAATAGAATATAGGAAAGAAGTTTTTTTTTCTTTTTAGAAGATTAATGACTGAATGTTGCATAGTTCAAATAATATTTAGATTTCATGGTTTACTGCCAGAGATAACAGAAACATTTCAAAAAACAATGCTAAGTATACTCACTTTCCAAAACAACACCAGCAATTTCCCTCCCAATGGGTAGAAATTCCTTCTCCATCTTGATATCTGATAAGAGCTAATACAATTAACAGTCAGTGTCTAATGAAGAGGTTAGTATATGTACAAATTACATCAGTAAACTGCTATCATAGTCTTCAAAAGACCTTTTCTAATCAGTTCTGAATAATAAGATGAAAAGTTTGGATCAGAGAGAGAAGGAAGGCTGGACCAGTTCCAGGAAATAAACAACACCAAACTTCAAGAGTTACTTCAGAGTAATTCATAAGATTAGACCATAAATCTAATATCCTTAACAACACAGATCTGAATGTTATATATAATCTTAATACTGGCTGTACTGTCTATTATTCTAAATATAAAAATTCTATCTGGGAAAATTTAATCAAAAATACCTGTGAAATTGAGAGTTTGCACAGTATTTTAATCCTGAATGTAGCTGTACTGATAAAGTCACTGTATTTTCAATAAAATTATTTAAATGTTATGAAGTATTATCCAAACTCTTGTTTGGTGCAATCCACTGGCCCAGCAGAATTGATATCACTGGCAGTGACAGACTGCACAGGTTACTTTCTTTTGAGATTTTAGTGCATGTTACTTCATCCTATCTGTAAAGGTAGCCCTTGCTTGAAAGCCAGTCGTATCAAACTCTAGGGTTCGGTGCTCATTTCCATTTATAGCCAAAGAGCATGAAATCATCTGTATGAAATCACAAATTGAATTTTTTTTCCATCAGTGGCAATTTACCACTGCTAATGATATCATTCCTACTGCACAGGTAGAACTTTGCAACAAGATCTCAAAAAAACTGCACTTAGAAATTACTTCTATTAAGTTGGATAATTTTTGCCACATGAAGTAATTGCCACATGATTATTCCAAAGCTCCGAGTGAATGAAATGGGACATACAGTAATACCTCAGATAACGTTTACCTCGGATAACGCTAAAATCGCATAACGTTAAGTAATCTGGGGAGAATTGGATCGAATAACGCTAAGGTCCTATGGGATGGATCGGATAACAACCGCTAAAGCCTGTGCGGTTACATTGTATCTCTATGGAGCTTTAATGTTATCCAATCCATCCCATAGGATTTTAACATGCATCGGATAACACTAAAAACTGGATAACATGAAGACTTGTGGAACCAAGTCTTAGCGTTATCCGAGGTATTACTGTATTTCCTGAAAAGTGCATATAAGACTGCAGCGCAAATCGTTCATATTCTAATCTCAATAGTTATCAATTTCATAAAATAGGAGTTTCTAATGTTTTCCTGCCAGGGGTCAGTTCCCGCCACTGTGGTCAGCTGTGGGGACCAGCGACGTGGCTGTGCCCACTACTTACATTTCCGTCATCATCGGCAGCGAGAATCGCGTGGTTTATCCGGGTTCTTGGTCAGCCTCTACCGCTTCCCAGGGTGGCGGGAGTCTTTTTGGAACATGTTTGCTCCAGTTTGGGTTTTTTCTGTCACTTCTCTGCTGTGCTTCGGCCGCTAGAGTGCGGTGGTGGGTGACTTCCTGCTTCTGCGCTGGGATCCCAGGCACTGACATAAGCTTCACCTAGCACCGGAAGTCACCCATTGCTGCATTCTAGCTGCCAAAGTGCAGCTGGGAAGAGGCGAAAAATTCTCAAACCGGAGTGAACATGCTCCGAAAAGCCTCCTGCTGCCCTGGGAAGTAGCAGAAACTGTGCAAAAACTTGAAAAAAAAGTGTGATTCCAGCCACCTCCACAACCTCCGGTGGTGGGGTGGTCCTAGAGGTGTCCGGATGGGCCCTGTGGGCTGGATTAATGATATGCATGGGCCGGATTAGGCCCATGGGCAGGGTTTGGGAACCCCGTCATAGAAAACTGGCACATAGTAACAAATAAAATAAAATTGTATTAAGAGCAGTGTCTAATTTTTATTTTAAAATGGTAAACTAAAAGCACTTGATAAAATGGAACAGTGCCTCAGCAGTAAATGTACTGCACTTTTATGCTATACACAATTTTAGACAGACCTTATATACCGTATCTCTAATCTTACAGCAGATTTGATACATGCTCTTCAACTGATCTTCACAGGATCAGGAAAACACCCCTAGTGTTTGGTTAACTTTAAGTGTGGGTGGATAGCAGTCACTTAAACCAGTATTAGAGCCAATTTAGATATAACAGAAGTTATAGGAATGTCATCTCAAACAGCCTCTACATCAGGGATTCCCAAACTTTCCGTGCCAAAGACTGGTCACGTGGTTGAGCAGGCTGGTCACATGGTTCCTCCTGCTGTAAACGCTGCCGTAAAACGCAGGTGCATTTATGGCAGCGTATGCAAAGGAGGGGTTTTGTTTCCCACAGTGCCACAGGTGCCGTGGGACAGATGATTTGGTGCTGCAGGCCGGAAGGAGTTTGGCCACCCCTGCTCTACATGAATGCTGAAGCAGTCCCAAAATGCAAAGCAGTCCACAAGGATTTCTCCTATTCTTCACATCTACAACAAACATTCCCAATGGTGATAGAACAGAAATTCTGTATACAAAAAGGACAAATCATACAGTATGCTGTTCTATCCATTATATCATCTTCTGCACGATGAATGTTGTTTTAAGCAACTTAAAACTGACTACTGTCACCTGGAAACAACTGTTGTGCACATTAGATTTTTCTTCTACATCCATAGTATTGTTATATTTTGGGGTAAAATAGATTTCATTAAGTCTGTAGAGAACTACTGGAGCAAATTACAAGTTGAATTAAAATTATGAAAGATGATAAATAATGGAATCACTTATTCACCTAAGGCTGTAATTCTGTATGCACGTGCTTGTTAGTAAATTCCACTAACTAAAAGGGGACTTGCTTCTGATGAAAAATACCTAAACAGGAACTGTGACTTATACACATATTTTTTATGCAAGGGAAAACTGCAACAAAACTAGTTAAAATTATTTTTGTGCTTGAATCTGCTGACAGCAGGCTCACAGGAAGAACAAATATGGTATGCCTAATCTTTCTATAAATAAAGTAAAATAAATACCTTGGTATCAATCCGGCTGAGAGCACAGGCTTTAACTTGGACTTTAACATAATTGTCTCTTGCAACTGAAAGGGTATCCTATAGTGAATTGATATGAAACACACCTTATAGAGCACATAAATAGACCATTAGATATACAGTATACAGTACTACATTTTTATAAAATAAGTCCAATGTTTTCACTATAAACAGGAAAAAACAGTAACATCTCACAATGCAAAGAAGTTACCTGGGCACCACAGATGCAATTGAAAGTTTAATTAAAACTTCCAACTTACTTTGCTACCTTGATGAAGAGACAAGCAACTACACAGTTCATCATGCAATGTATATCTTTAGCACTACTAGTAGTCATATTGGGAATCATGCTGTAAAGTATAAACCAATGAGTGTAACAAATCCTAAGTGCAATTTCTGTTAGGCAAAAGCAAATCTGGGTAGGAAATTGTTTGGAAGTGAGGAATAGCAGCGAGCAGGGCCTGCTTTATCTATCAGTTGACAAGTTACACTACACGGGAAAGGACAAATGTACAGGTAAATAGCCATCTCTAAACCCACTAAGGTTAACAACTTACCTGAAAACAAACTTTTTTTGCACACAATTTATTCTATTGCAATGGAAATTAGTGATGTTAAACATCATTTTTACAGAAAGTTCACAGAACCCATACAACCCATTCATTTACTGCAAATTAAGAATGCTAGCATTAGATGATGTTCCTAAGGGAAGATTTTATTATGGGATGTGTGTGTGTGGAAGCAAGCAAATGGAACCTTTAATTACTGTACTTAAATTCTGCTTGAAGCTCACTGCCAATAGACTAACAAGTGACTGTACTTAGGCTTTAATGGACTGTAGCCCATTTCTTCAGGCATGTCGACAAACATGGGGAGAATAATAATATGAAATGTAACTGAAGTACAAAATGAGGATGTTCCTATCACTGGCAGTTAAGAGTCATTATCTACCTTTAATCCCAGTGTAAGGGAACACTGATTTAAAAAGTGTTCTATTGCCAAATAATTTCAAAAATCTCAATTTATTACACTAAATTTAGCATAATAAAAACTCTTCTACGTCTAACGCTTCATCTACATCTAACACTTCATATCAATACAGCATCACAGTCAAAAGGACTAAATCAGCTTATGTCTAATCATTTCAGTTTAGCATATTTTAAAGGTCAGGCTCTTTCTTTTTTCTGGATTACAATAGCCCTATTCAGTAATTCTGAAATCGAGATTTACTAGTGAAGTTACAGTGGTGGTGGTGGTGGTGGAGGTTGGAATTACCCCCATTCATTCTTTTGCACATGATCAACAAGTGTGAACAAGAGAGGTTCCTCCTTATACTGTATGTCGGAAGATTTCTATGCATGAGTAAAAACTCTGGAAAATCAGTATTACTGTTCATTGGTAGAAACTATACCAAAGTAAACCCCTTCTCTTCAGACATGTAGCTGCTCAAGTGAGTAAAGCAATGAGCTACATAGAAAGAGCCTCTTCAAAGATTGTGGTATTTTTGACCACAATCAGATGTACCCTGGTAATGGCAACCTTGTGCTGATGGTTGATCTTTCTCACACTAGGTCAGGTGAAAGGAACTGCAGAATGAACTCACCAAAAGGTGCCTTTATTTTGGCAGTTTCATGTTTGGCGTAGACATGATGGATGGGAAATGACTAGCCTCTTCCCTATAACCATGGTAAAGTTAGATTTTTAGAATTATAGAATGCCATTAATATTGCAATTCTATCATACAAAGTGTTGTGACTCTCTAAAACATTTGCAATGTGTTTTCAACAGTCAATAGTAATACAAATCAATTGACATAACATGGGAATATCTCATTTCTGTAAAAATACAATTTTCAGTTCTTTCAGTAAATGTAAACACTCAGTTTTCACATCATTTCAAATCCAAGTCATGTTCTAATCCAAGAAAAGTAAGTTTTATACACAAAACCCATTCTTCTTTTATGCTATGCAGAAAATAGCTGCAACTTTAATTGCAGAAATATTTGTTGTATGTTTACATTATGGAGCAATTTAATTTAAGTCTATGCCTTAGTTATATATGGTTGTGGGTTAAGGGTCCTGTGTTAACCTGGGAGCTACCATCTTTGGTTCTGGATGAGGCACTTTTGCCCCAAACAGACCCGGTGCATAATCTGGGGGTCCTCCTGGACTTACGACTACTGCTCGAAGAGCAGGTGGCAGTCGTGGCTAGGAAGGCTTTTGCACAACTTCGTGTTGTGTGCCAGTTACACCCGCTCCTGGATCGGGACTTGCTCATGATCACACATGCCTTGGTCACCTCTGGACTTGATTATTGTAATGGGGCTGCCCTTGACCATTCGGAGGCTTCAGCTGGTCCAAAATGCGGCTACTCGAGTTGTGATGGGGTGTGGACGTTATGCTCATGCCTCACCACTTATCTGGGAGCTGCACTTGCTCCCAGTATGCCTCCAGGTGCAATTCAAGGTGCTGGTTATTACCTTTAAAGTCCTACATGGTAGGGGGTCAGGATACTTAAAGAGACCGCATCACCCTGAGAACATTTGTCCGTCCCACTAGAGTGGACCAGAGAGGCTCTCTGGTCATACCTTCAGCTAGAGAGGCTCATCTCTCTAGCACAAGAAGGAGGGCCTTTTCTGTGTCTGCTCCGGCCCTATGGAATCCCCTGCCAACTGAGTTGTGTCTCCAGACAGAGTTGCTGCCCTTTAGGAAAGGAGTGAAGACCTGGCTGGTGAGACAGACGGCCAACTCGGTCGCCTGGCTCTTTTAAATATTCCACCTTTCTCCTCAGTTGTTTTAACTTGAGTTTTAATTTTTAATTCTAATTTTATGCTAATTTTAACTTGATTGTATGTATGTGTTTTAATTATTTTTAGTTGTAAAGCTGCCCGAGTCTTTGGAGGAGGGCGGGGTACAAATTAAAAAAAAATAAAAAAATAAAAAAATCAATGGCTTGATCATTAGGACTATGCTTCAAACTGATATGCTTCCCACCATCCTCGTGTACAGATTCAATGGTTCAATCAAATCATAATTTACCATGACATCTGATATGGATATACAGTACACTCATACAAGATTTTGATATTCACCTCAGTCAAATTCTAGTTTGGTTTTTATTTTTAGCAAATAAGTGTCCCATCTCTATTGACTGGGACTCAATGGGGCATACGTTGGAATAGAAACGTATATGATTGAGTTAGCTCACCTTTTCAAGGAAGATAAAATTTGTTTCTCCTCCAGATGAATTCTTTTGCCAATATAAGCCCTTCATAATGATCTTTAAAATACAGAGAAATAATGAAGTGATTAAATACAAACAAAGGTTTCTAATAAGCCCATTGAATCAATGGAATTTATAGATTTGGCCCACCAAATCCTCATTGAGTTAATGGGCCTACTCTTGTTTGTACTGGACTTTAAAGCTTAATTTTATACATTATCAGAACCATATTTGAAAGATATGTCACATCATTAACATTGTCTTAAAGCTTTTCATAATAAACCTGTAAATCATTAAAAGGCCATAAGCCTCACACAATTGATCCCCAGGATGTAAAAGCTATTTGGAAGACTCATTTGTTAAACCATTTGTTTAACAAATACACACCCATAGACACACCTGCACACAAACATTCCAACAGCCAGGCATGCACAAGCCATTATCTGGAAACACCATTTCTTCAATGAGCAAGCTAGTAGCTTTTTGTTCTAATGGCTAGGGCAACTTTTTTAAAAGTAAGGATTAACTTTTGTTTTTTGGCCTATTCTTTATTTCATTCATCCTCCAATCTTGTATAAGGTCTCATCTTCTCCCACATTTCCAAACACATCTGTTAATTGTTCATCTATGAATATAGCAGGTTGTATCCCAACTAGAGTAAATGAGCTGTTTGAATAGCTCAGTGGAGGAAGTACTGTAGTGGAGGAAGTACTGTACTCAGTGGAGGAAGTACATAGCTAGAGGTTGGCAGCATGATTCCCCACTATGCCTGTACAGTTTCAGGGTGCCCCTCCTAGAGTATGTTGTTGTTCAGTCGCATAGTCTAGTCCAGGGGTGCCCAAACTTTTTGGCTGTGGGCCGATCATGTGGTTCAATGAGGCGGTCACTAAGGTCTGGGGGCCGGGTGTGGCCCTGACGCCAATTCATCTGGCCCACGAAGCCCTCATTGCTCCTGGAAGCGGAAGTAAAACACGCCCGTACGGGCGTGTTTTACTTCCGCTTCCAGGAGCAACGAGGGCTTCATGGGCCGGATGAATTGGCGTCGGGGGCCGCACCTGGCCCCCGGGCCTTAGTTTGGGCACCACTGGTCTAGTCCAATCCTTTGCGACCCCATGGACCACATCACACCAGGCTCCTCTGTCATACGCCATCCTCCAGTCTGCCCAGAATAGGAAATGGTAAATCACTTTTGTGTACTATCCACCAGGAAAACTTTGGAATGGGTTGCCATTAGTCAAGTTAGACAGCACACAATTATTAGAGTAAACAAAATGAATTGATGAGATTTGCTAAGAGAACATTTATTTTAGTACTGTATTTTAAGTTTGTATTGCTCATTATTTTTATGCTCGTATTGGGCTGCCCAAAGTGGCTATCTTAGCCAGATGGATGGGGTATAAATCTAAATAAACAGATGAATAAATTTATGATAGTCCAACTCACTCAATAAATCTATTCTAATTGTGACTAATGACTGGACTCACCCTAGAGATTTTTACTGCATAAAAATCTAAGTAAGGAGTGTTGATAGCTGGATTATTTTAACTGTACAGAAAGGAGATACAGCTCTTGGTTTGAGTACATCCCCCTCATACTTCATTTTACTCTGAGTCCTATAGGGGTATCTTGAAAAAAAAATCTAATCCTACATGATCCTGCTTAATCATTGCTAGAAGCTCTATTTCAGACCCTCATTCATTCTGATGTAACTAGATAAATTATCCAGCAAATGATTTTTTTCACTTGTAGTACCATGACTTTCAAATACTTTTTTCCTAAGCATATGGCAATGACCTTATTTACTCAGGTCTTTTTTTAAAAAAAATATCTTTGCCAGCACAATTCCATGCATGTTTGCCCTGAAATCCAGTATTTCTCTGTATAACAGGAAATAATTTAAATTAAATGTTCATCTGACTGAAGTCTTAAAGCAGGGGTTCACAATCTACAGCCCACAGGACAGCCCCAGCCCCTGATGCCATTCCATCCAGCCCACAGCGACCCTGGAAGTAGACATGATTACAACAGCCATAGATGTGCCCACGCATGTACAAATGTGCCTGCCGGGGTTCATGGTAGTGTTTGCGGCAGGGGAACCACATGTCCAGCCTGCTCAGCTGTCGGAGGCGGAGTTCTCTGGCCTGTGGCACGGTAAGGTTAAGAACCCCTGCCTTAAAGGGTTGGAGTATGCTTTTCAACCTAGTTTACTTCTTTCGTGTCCAGATCAAACTTTGGACTGCCAAGATGAAGCCACTTTCTTGACTTTGTCATTGGCCAAAATTAAATCTTAATCAGCACATATTTCTGGTAGTAACCGGCAGACCAGTAAATGAGCTGGATTCCGTATCTCTCCACATTCACACAGCATGTTGTTATCTGCCAGCAGCCCCCACTCGAGCATGTTGGTCTTACAGTAAGGGACTCCACCCTCAGACTGTTCAGGGTCCTCCAAGTGATATTGGGGTGGTGGTGGTGGTAAAGCTCCTCAGCCATATCCTTCTTTATTCTTTGTCCTGTGAATTCCTCCCTCCATCTTCTAACTTGTTTTTGCTCTTGCGCACCCTCATGTACAGGGGTTCTCAACCTTTTCAAGCCATGGGCAGGACCACACACCCTCAGACAGCTGAGCAGGCTGGACTGGTGGTTCCCTTGCTGTAGACACTGCTATGAAATGTTTCCGCAGTTGTCATAAGCACATTTACAACAGCATTTAAGGCTGTCGTAAACTCATCTGCTTCCACTGGCACCGGCGGCACAGGCCAAATGAAATGGTGCTGTAAGCTAGGTCCGGCCCGTGGGTCATAGGTTGAGAACCCCTGCTCAAGAATGTTTGTTATTGCCATAAAGCACTTCCTGGATCTGAGTCGGCAGACTTGAGGCACATATCCGTTCAGAGGACATCAAGGGTCATTCTCTTGCTTAGTTCTCTTGCTACTTCTCTCCTTATCTTAGGTCAGGAGTCTGCAAACTTGGCTCTCCAGGTGTTCTTGGACTGCAATTCCCAGAAGCCCAAGTCAGCACTCCTGCTGATCAAGGCTTCTGGGAACTGAAGTCCAAGAACAGCTGGAGAGCCAAGTTTGCTGACCACTGTCTTAGGTGGAGTGATAGTAACAAGGATATATTTTCTCAACTGGTGTAGGATTGGCACATCCTGTCACCATTCACATTGTTTCATTAACAGCCATGGCAAATTTGTTTTGTGTGTGCGGATGCGCTTCATACTGGAGCAGCATGCTCTGCCGTGGAGATGCTCAAGGCCAAAGCTGATGTATGCAGTATGGATGGTTGAGCTCCCAGTGCATAGGCTGTGAGTTTCGTGATGCTGTTTAGCTTGGGTATTCAGGCCTAGTGAAATCTCTAGCTTATACTGGAAACAGCTTCCTCTTTGTTGTTTAACAATTTTCTTTAGTCCACTGAATAGTCCTAAGAAGCCAGTCACATCCAACTCTAGGGTTCAGTGCTCATCTCCATTTACAGCCAAAGAGCCAGTGATGTCTGCATTTGCAGACGTTTCTGTGGCCATGACTAGACACTGGAGTGTATGGAATGCTGTTGCCTTTCCAGCTGAAGCAGTACCTATTTATCGACTTGAAATTTCTTGCTTTCGAACTGCTAGGTTGCCAGGAGCTGAGACACACAGTTGACCTCCCAGTTCAGCATCTTAACCACACATTCAGCGTCTTAACCACTAAGCCACGGCAGCTCTCTTTAAATACTGATTTTAAAAGCTTTATCGTACACATCTAATAATACAGTACATGTACAATGTGTACCCTCCACCATGGGACCTTGGTTCTCTCCTCGTGCCTCTCTAAAACAATCCTATCTGTTCATTTACATGTACTGTATCTTATCCCCAATTTCCAAAATGTTGAATATTCTTGACCAGGCTTAACTCCTTTTGGATTTGTAAAATACATATTCAATAATTTCCCCCTCAAGTACCTATAAACTTATTTCCCCCCTTCCTTTGTCCCAGTTTTAATTCACATGTCTGCTTGTCCCACCTCTCTCAGTTCCCACTCAAAGACATGAGATGGAGTCCAGTGAGCGAGAGAAAGAAGGGGAAAGGCCTCGCCCTTCCTTTCCTTGGCAAGGCTTAAGGGAAGGGATGCCGGCCGATCAGTAGCGGCCCGTCAGTGCGACGGCGTGGGCGACGAGGCCCGGCCAGCCAAGGCCCGCTTTCCACCCACGCCCCCCCCCCCCCGACCTTCCCCTGTCTCGCCCCTGGCCTAGCCGCGCTCCAGCCAAAGGGGCCTTTTGGTTGCCATGACAAACCCATTACCTTCCTTTCTCTTTTGGATTCTCGCGGGAGGGCGAATCCCGCTGAGGAAAACCCTCGCGCTTCAGGGCTGCGAAAGGGCGGCTCACCATTGGACAGAAGCGGCGCCACTCTAAGCACGAGGCAGGGCGATAGAAGACCAGCCTTCCATTCAGCCACTTTCCAATCACCTCCCGACCGGGCACACGGAGACTACACTTCCCAGCATGCCACGCAGCACAGAGGATCTGATTGGCCGCTGCGGGCAGCCTCTCCCAATTGCCAGAAGAGTGGCAATAAGAAGAGTACAGTACGTATCAAAAGGTTAACCAGTGCTGGGATGTCAAAAATTTTAGTACCCCCACCGTGATGTCATCACAGTGTGGGTGGAGCTAACATCATGACATCATGATGTGGGCAGGGCCAAAGGAAAAAATACAAAATAAAAAAAATAAGCACACCCCCCCCTCAAGACTTTACTTAAAAACCCAAGCCAGGCCTTTTTAGGAACTGTGGTAGTACGTCAATATAAAAGGTAAAGGTAAAGGTTTCCCTTGCTCGAAAGCCAGTCGTATCCGACTCTAGGGGTCAGTGCTCATCTCTGTTTCGAAGCCGAAGAGCCAGCGCTGTCTGCTTCTGCCGACGTTTCCATGGTCATGTGGCAGGCATGACTAGACACCGGAGCACACGGAACGCTGTTACCTTCCCACCAAAGTGGTCCGTATTTATCTACTTGCAATTTCTTGCTTTCGAACAGCTAGGTTGGCAGGAGCTGGGACAGAGACGGGAGCTCATTCCGTCCTGCAGTACTCGGGAATCGAAATACTGACCTTCCGCCTCCCAGCCAGCGTCTTAGTGAGTCACTTACCATGGGGAGCAGGCTATAGGGAGCTTCAGACTAGCAGCTTCTCTTCCTCCTCCCAGCTTGGGAGGACAGCAAGGAGGCCATGCATACGCGCTAAGCACTGTAGGCATACATCCACACTAAGTGCTTAGTGCGCATGCACAGTGGGGGAACCAGTGAAAAGGTAAGCCCCGAAGGTGGTTCCCTCAAAAAAGCTGGTACCGGTTTTCCGGAACACTGAGAAAAGTTACTACCGGTTCTGGAGAACTGGTGAGAACCTGTCACATCCCATCGCTGAGGTTAACGCTTTGCTTCACATGGAAAGCATTGTGGCTGCGTTACGTATAATTTTAACAAGAGTAGACTCAGGTCATCCTAGTTGGCGATCCTATTCTAGTAACTTCTCCAGTTCAGCCAATGTAGAAGGAAGGCGATACCTTTATTGGATCAATAAAAATAATAATCATTGCGAGCTTTCGTGATTCAAGATCACTTCTTCAGGCAGGCATACATCAGTTTCTGGGGAACAGGAGAACTATCAATGAAATCCCCCAAGCATTCATGGCATGATGGTTCTGCCAGGCTCCCTTCTTAGAAATGAATGCGAAAAAGCACATTCAACCAGTCCTTTTCTCTTTGGACCGAAACCGAGTTGGTTACTCCTGGTTCGTCTTCTTGCTATGAATAGCCGCAACATCCGCAAACTTCATCCCCTCCCCCCCAAAAAAATATATATACAGTAAAACCTCATATAACACTAAAACCTGGTTCCACAAGTCTTGGTGTTATATGATTTTTAGTGTTATCTGATGCATGTTAAAATCCTATGGGATCCATAGAGATACATTGTAACCACACAGGCTTTAGCGGTTGTTATCTGAAGCATCCCATAGGATCTTAATGTTATCTGATGCAATTCTTCCCCCCAGATTCCTTAATGTTGTGTGATTTTAGTGTTATTCGATACTAATGTTATATGAGGTATTACTGTATATATTTTTTTGCTTTAGGCCGGGGCTTCATTATAAACACATCCCTGAAAGTGATGAACTCGGTGGCATTCCCCCTTTTTCTAATGGTGGATGGGCACGTCCGTCATCGAGAGATGGGGGGCGGGACCTCTCCCTGATGGAGAAGCTTTGATTGGCTGTCCCGGAGTTTGAGCCTCTCCGAGGGGTTGCGCAGTGCTCTCCAGCGGGTGTGTGAGGAGAGGAGGAGGAGGAGGAGGAGGAGGAAGAAGCCGGGCGGGAGGGAAAGAGAGAGAGAGAGGTCGGTTGGGTCGTTTCCTCGAGACGGCGGCTTTGGTTATCGCAGACGCAGGAAGGGGGATGGTGTGTCTCTCAGAGGCGGCGGTGTTTGCCGCCGCGCCGGATAGCCTTGTGGCTTCGCCGCCGCCGTCCTTGCCGCGGGTGTGAGGAGGACACCCGAGGGAACCGACAGTTATGAGGTAAAAACAGCCTGGAGCGGAGAGGTGAGGGGGGGCGGCGGCGGCTCAAACGGACAAGGGGAGGGGGTGAGGGAGAGCGCGCGGACGCGGGGCGGGGGTCATCCTGGAGAGAGAGAGAGGCGCAGGCGCACTGGGGAGGCTGAATCTGTGGAGGGAGGTCTCCAACCGCCCCTCTCCCCGCCTTACTTGCTCGCTCACTCACTCACTCGCTCCCACACGAGCTGTCCGTCCCACGCCTTGGCTTGCCCAGGAGCCCCTCGCCCGCCTTCCATCCTCCTCCTCGCCTCTCCGTCCTGTTATTCCTCCATTTCGGTCTCCCTCCTCCTCCTCGGTTACTTCTGGCCGGCCCGTGATTTCTCCCCACTTTCCTTCCTATCCTCCTTTCCCACAGGACAGCCCCATACCTTGGCCTTGGGTTTCCCTTCCCCCCCCCTTTGCCCGCCTCCCTCCTTGTTTTCGGGGTTCGTCTCCTCATCGCTTTAGTTAGGCGCCTTCTGTGTCCCCTGTTCCCGGGGACACCCCAGAGCAGGCGGGATCCATCCCTTCTTTCCTTCCTTTAGAGATAAATTGGGGCCGGGAAATCCTTGGGCGGGTGTTGGCAGTTGGGTGGCTTGTGATGTGAGCACGGAGGCCCCCGTTGGTATGCGGGGCTTACTACGCCCGTCTCAGGCGAGCGGTTGCCCTTCCCTTTTCCCCTTGCCTGGGAAACCGGAGTCGTGGCTGTGGGATTCGGCTTTGTCGGCAAAAGGGCTCGCTGACAGCCAGGATGTGAAGTGGACCAAGCAGGAGTGACTTGGTTAGTGTGATAGAGAGAGAAAAAAGCCCTTTTTTTTTTTTTGCGTGCGCAGCCATGGTTTACCAAGAGGGATGTCTCTAGTAACTCCCTGATGGACTGGTCTGGTGTAAAAGTGTGTGTGTGTGTGTGTGTGTGTGTGTGTGTGTGTGTGTGTGTGTGTGTGTGTGTGTGTGTGTGTGTGTGTGTGTGTGTGTGTGTGTGTGTGTGTGTGTGTGTGTGTGTGTGTGTGTGTGTGTGTGTGTGTGTGGAGAGCGAATAGTCTAGAATTGGATTTTCCCTCCCAGTTTCTAATAGTTGCCCTTTTCTCACCCTGGAGTGAAAGAAAAATGCCACCCACTGAAGAGTTTGGCATGTCGCCTTGGAAGAAGCAAGGCCTTTCTCATGTCATTTGGGGGAGGGGAGGGGGGATGGCACAGTGTGCTGATTATATTTATACTAATAGACTTCTGTTTATATTGTTTCATGTTAAGAATCTGTGTAAGAATGTCATTGGCCTTCTAAGAAATTAGCTGCCAAGGACATCATTTGTTCCTGATAGTCTACAGCAGGACCGTAGCCAGGATTCTAGATTTGGAGGGGCGAATATTTTTTCCAGGAGGGGCAACAATGTCACACACACATGTACAGTAAAACCTCAGATAACACTAAAACCTGGTTCCACAAGTCTTGGTGTTATACGATTTTTAGTGTTATCCGATGCATGTTAAAATCCTATGGGATCCATAGTGATACAAGTAAAACCTCATATAACACTAAAACCTGGTTCCACAAGTCTTGGTGTCGTACGATTTTTAGTGTTATCCGATGCATGTTAAAATCCTATGGGATCCATAGTGATACATTGTAACCACACAGGCTTTAGCGGTTGTTATCCGATGCATCCCATAGGATCTTAATGTTATCTGATGCAATTCTCCCCCCCCAGATTGCTTAATGTTATGCGATTTTAGTGTTATTCGATACTAATGTTATCTGAGGTATTACTGTATATAATATTGGCATCCCAGGGTGGGGTGGGGCCGGGCTGTTAGCTGGGGGGGGGGCTGCCCCCTGGCTATGGCCCTCGTCTACAGCCGTGGTTCCCAACCACGTGCCCCACAAGAGTTGGTTGGATTGATTTTTAAGGGGGGCATTTGGAAGCTTGTTTAGACCTAGTTAATGGCCTTTTAGGCTTCCTCATCTTGAATAGGAGTTCACTTTTTGAATATGACAAGAAGAATTATATGTCACAGAGGAAGGGGATCAAGATTTTAGAGATGCTTTGGTAGGGCATGGCCAAAAAAAGGTTGGGAACCACTGGTCTACAGAGACAAATGATGTTCTTCATCATGATGCCTGAAAGCATTCCATTCTTATTTCCATTTGGAGCAAGGGTTCCAAGATCAATAATGAAGTATTCCTTAAGTATGACATCATTTCTTGTACCGTATATATATTTTTTTGGATGGCAAATGCTTCACTGATTTTTAGGAATGAATGTGCTTCATTCATAACTATAAATGAAGATGAATCTAAGAAAAAACGTACATTTTTAGATCTCCTGTTAAATGATCCATATCAGTACCTTACCAGGATTGAAAGGGAGGGGGAGTTAGTAATTTTGGTATTGACATTTTGATTAAAAGCCTGTTATTTTCTATGCTTCCAATTGCAAACCAACTACAGTACATGTCGCAAAATGTCAAAAGCCATGATACAATTAACACTCACACTGTACTTTAAAATAATGTAAATTATTTGCTCTGCTTTAGGTGTCTTGTCTATTTTCCCAAATACTGTACCATCATAGCATTGTAAAAACTTATATTTTTATAACAGTTTATGTCGTCCTTGTCACAGTTTTGAAAATGGCTTTCTCAGAAATGACAGCTCTTATGCATTAGAATTTTATGTTCATATAGTGTAAGTTTCCTGGCCATAGTATTACTATGGGTTTATGACATTGTCATTGTAGTTGTGTAAGCCATGGAAATGAATTGCTTCTGATGAACAAGTTTCTGTTGAGTTTCTAGTTGTACAGTTAGGAATGTACTGACAACTCATTAATTAGCAGCAATTCACTATTGCATTTATATTGCCATAAATTTGAAATAGGATTTTGGCCTCTGTAATACAGAAATTATGAGAAAGTTAGAAATTGAAAGTTACAAATGGCAGTTATCTAGCAATTTAAATTCTAAAAAACAAGAAATATTTTTGTTTTTTAGGATTTCACAAATTAAAGTCACTTTTAAAATGGAATGAGACTCTGTCTGTTTCAGAAGTGGGTAAAAGATATTCCTAGCATCTACCTATAGTACAAATTATTTATTTTGTTGCATTAATAAGTTACCTTTCCAACATCTATAGGTATAGTAAAATCAGAGACAGAAATAAAATTAAGAATTAAAGAGCATCTGCCAGTTAAAACTTATTTCAGCAAATTTGACAAGTCTCTAAAGGCACTAATGCTTTATGAATAAAAATATCTTATGCTGTCAAAAGGTCTTAAAAAATAGAGGTATTCTGGCTTTTTTTGGCACAGGGTTCCAGACGCTCGTAGTAGTTGCCAAGAGAGCACTGTCTTCTGATTGAGGCAGTTGTGGGCTTTGATGATGGCATGGTATAGAACAAGTCTTTTTCAAAGAGCTTAGAAATGAGACAAACTCACAGAGGCACATGTTATTTTTCAAATAGCCTGGTCCGAAGCTGTATAGAGCTTTGTAAGTTGTAACCAATGCTTCATATTGTATGTAGAATGATGCAGTCAGCCTCCCACTGAGGACAGTTGTACAGAGTTATGTTACAGGAGGTTCAATTACTTGTCCATTTACAGCCACAATCTGAATTGCTTCCAGGCTCAGAGTTGAATCCATGAATATACCCAGACTGAAGGTGAACTTCTCTATACACTTATCTCAGCAGATGAAGCAAGGAGACTTGCATTGCTGGAGGATTCCCTGGAGCTCAAGCAATCCAAAACACAAAAAGGCTGTGTGGCCCAGTTCTGCTGCTTGATCTGCTGTCAGTGCTACAGGCTGGGTGATGCGAAGAAAGGTCTTGCCAGACAGAAGAGAAATGCCATTAGTGCACATCACTGCCCCCTGCTGATCAGTGACCAGGCTGGAGATCAGGGGTGGTAACCAGATGGGCAAATGTTAGATCTGTGATGGCAAACCTTAGCACTCCAGATGTTCTTGGACTTCTCTTCAATTCCCAGAAGCCCAGCCCCCCTGTGAATTCACATGGATGGGTTTACTGTGATTCATCCAGCCTACGCCACCCTCGTCACTCCCGGAAGTGGAAGTAAAACACGCCGTATGGGTTTGGCAGAATAATTTCTGGGTTTGTTTCAGAATTGATAGTTTTTCTAAGATTAAATACAACATCCGGAGATCCTCAGCAGTCATGTTTTTACACAAATGAGCTGCTTCAGTACAATTTCCACCAGTGTATTAAGCCCGTAATATTTTCTTCAGAGTTAGCAATAAAAAGAAAAGAAAAGAAAAAGTGTTGCTTAAAGCTCCAGTAAAAGGATTGGGATTGTTAATTTCTCTCTTACTTTAGTATTAATGCAGTTGGGACATCAGCTTTGTCCAGGTTTCCATCATTCTTGAAAATTACTTCACATGTCTATATTTTGCACTTTTAGATTTAGTGAGTAGTCTCACAGTTTGAGGAATACAGTACAGTATTCCATTAGAATAAGCAAGTCACATTTCCAAGTTTTGAGATACTGTACAGTACAAGTAAATAGATACAAAAAAACCCCTGTTAATTGAGGCTAAGGCCAAAACTGATGAAGGATGATGTATTTGTTCATGTATTTTTGTTATTGATATTTAACATGGTGTTAGAATTCTAAAAGTACACATTGGTAAGTTGCTATAGACATGCCCTTATTAAACTTTGCTAAAAACTGTTGATTTGAAGCAGTTTTCCACAAGTGAGGATGATTTGGGATAAAACTGAGAAGTTTAACTTCCTTTTATGCAGATGCATCCTGTGTGAAATCTCATCTCTTACCTCTGGCTATTATTGCTTATAAATGTTGGGATTTGCATTCCAGCAACATCTAGAGGGTCACACATTCCTATCCTTTTGAAAATGGTATTTCATCAAATCTCCATGTGTTGGAAAGTGTTGTATAAACAGATGCATTCCCTGTCTGCAGATATGTGCTCCTGTTCAACACATAAGAATAAGGCAGAGTGTTGTTTCCAGTGGCTTGAATTGATAATTTCTGAATTTAGGCTGAGGACATTTTGACTGTTGCTATTTTATGTTGTAACCAATTGTTATATCTCAGTATTTTCTGAACATGTTACTGAGAAATATGTAAGATTTTGTTGCTATACTGTAGTATAAATATCCGGCTTATTTAAATATGAGGACAAGTTGTTTGCTCTTGTAATCAGAGCAGTTTTTAAAGTGTTGAAACATGAGTCTGGGATAAATCTGACAAGTTTCCTGGGAATGTGCCTGACTTTTATGTGACCATTTGTATTTGGATTGATCGATTGAATATTTATATTTCACTTACATTAGATTAAAATGAAAGCTCTTAGGGTAGGGTAAAAGTAAAAAAGAATAGAATTTAAGGTGGCTTACAAATTAATTAAAATATTTTTAAAAAATAAAATCAAATTTAATTAAATATTATTTAGTTATAAAATCAGACTTGTATGTCCATAGTGTTAGTTTTGGCTAACTACATAGATTTATAAAATGTGGGTTAAGAAATACAAGTTGTTGAAATGGTTCATGCTGGCTGGATGAAAATCATTTTTCCCCTGACTAAATTGTAAGATTGCTATCAAAAGTATTCATGGTCTGCTATAAAAAATACTGGCTGTTGTATTGAATATTGGTCTTCATGGCTAGCTTGCGATCCAGCTTATTCAATACTCTTTATGGCTTTGGAAAACTGATAATAAATTGAGGGTTTAGTTTTAGAACATAGCTTATACAACTGATAGTATGCTGTTGTAATTACTATTCAAATTGTATCACTACTGATATAACATTCAAGAAATATTAAAATAGAGGCTATTCTATTACGTTACTGTCCATTTAGTATTACAGTTGTACCTCGCTTAAAGAGCATAATGCGTTCCACAGGATTGCTCTTTATGGGAGTTTGCTCTTTAAGCAAAACACCATTGTAAGTGACCAATTGTGGGGGGGATTGTGAAGCCTGATTTATTTGTTAAGCGAGTTTTTGATTGGTTTTATTTGTTAAGCGAAGCAAACATTCAGAAAAAAATCTGCTCTTTAAGCAAGTTACTATTTAAGCGAAACACTCTTTATGCGAGGTTTGACTATTACTCTTTATGTAGCACTTCTGTATTCACAATGGTTCCTAATGCAGTGTATAAGAAGGATGTAAATGTTCTTTTAAAAACTGATTTAAAATCGTTTTTAAAAGCCTTTAGAAAAGCTTACATTTTTAAGTGGGAATAATAAACTATTTCCCAAGCTTATTTTAAAAAATAGTTTGAAAGGTTGGATGATATATACAACTTTAAGAGTTTTTGCAATAGAATACATTATTATAGCTTTAATGGCCTACTCCTCTGTATTCAAGAAGTTATATTGTTCAGTAATAATGTTTTCTAAATAAGTGTACATTGGCTTGTGTCCTACATTTGTTTTAGTTGATTGATCAGATTAGTATAACCAGATACAGTATGTGTACTTTCTCATATAGTCTGAGCTCTGTATTGATTAACTCATACTTCATATTACTAGTCTTGACAACTCTCTGAAAGAATCAACATTGTTACATTTTACATAGTTTCATTGTCTTGTTATATTAAACTATTCCCTTTATGTGGGAACATGATTAATATGGTTAAGGTCACTTAACCTTTGTACATTTCTTTTATGGAAGAAGAAAACCAAGCAAGCATTCTTTCTCAGATGTATGTGAACCTACACAAGCTAATTAATCATGTTCAAGATCTCAGATTGTGTTGATATGCTATTGAGATTTTTCCTCTCATTAGTGTCTCAATGCCTTTAACATCCCCAGACACAAGAACAGTTGTGTATAACTCCTGTTTTCCGAAGGTAAAAAAAAGATTGAATAATATGTATTCCATTACTTAGATTTACTATTACTACGTGGCTACTAAAATGCTATAAATATATTTCTATGATGTTAGAATTATTGTATAAAATGTAACTTAGAAAATACCTGTTTCAAAATAAACTATTACTTACTCTGTTCCAGCTAATGTTTATTCTAGCATAAAAGCTAGCACTGGATACCTACTAATACCGGTGAATACTTGTGTGCGGTCATTTCAAGTCTGTCTTATAGTTACCGTTCTCAGTGTTTCCTAGCTGTAAATTACTGGAGTGGTTTATCAGTCCCTCTTTCTGGTGGTGTTCTGGGACTGTGCAGCTTGCCTAAGACTCTTGGGAGGCATAATGGCAATAGGACTCCTAACCTATAGCTCTGCTTAAACTCACTGAACCTTCTCATTTGCCCATAACTGAAACGCTTTGTTAATATAAAGAAAGTATGAGAAACTCACACCAATATACAGTCAAACCTCGCATAAAGAGTGACTCGCTTAAAGAATAACTCGCTGAAAGAGCAGAATTTTCTCTGAATGTTTGCTTCGCTTAACAAATAAATCGGGGTTTGCAATCCCCCAACAATTGGTCATTTTCAATGGTGTTTCGCTTAAAGAGCAAACTCGCTTAAAGAGCAATCCTGTGGAACGCATTATGCTCTTTAAGTGAGGTACCACTGTACTCTAAAAAGCAATTTAAAGAGATATTTCAATTCTAAAGTTTCATAGAGTGCATTACAAACAGGCTACCCCTGTTGTCAAATTATGAGGCAGCTTCTTTGCAGCCTAATTTCCTTTCCCCCTTCCCTTGACATCTGCCGCACCAGTTTTTGGGGATGAGTGCATAAGACCTGGATTTGTGTGGGGATAGATACTGTCAGATTTCCGGAGAATAGGTCTCCTGTGTTATCTCCTAGGGCAGTAACGTGCATGGGTAAGCAGACATCTGCAGTTGTGTCCTTCCTTTCCTCTGCAGCACTTCAGATTGTTGGACCTCTACTCTCTGCAGGACCAACCTCTCCCTGCTGCTAGACTGTGAGCCAGCTGGTTTGTAGTTTAGCTTTCATCATCTACCTCTTGACTTATGCCTCTTTGAGGGAGGACTGCATAAAACCTGAGCTCATGGGGGGCAAGGTTGTTTTCTGCATGAGGAGCTGTTTAGGAAGAACTTTGAAGGCAATTGCCAGACACCCTGTTTAAGATCAGAGAGGGGGAAGGATTAATTTAACTTGTCTTGTACTTTCCTGACTTTTTTCTGTTTTAAGGAGGTCTCTGTCTTAGTGATTTCAAAGAAGGGGGTGCTGAAAGGAACAAGGAGCAGCCATTACAACTATAGGGAGTTATAACGTTAGAAAAACCAACATCATGGGAGAACAGTATGTAGTGGAATGATAGTCCCACCAATTGTTTCCCAGTTCAAAAGACATAGACATCTCTAGTAGCAGCCCCTCTTGGTTAAAGATGCTGTCACTAAATGCCCGATAAAAAAAGACAGCTAACATACAGGTTTTGATTCTGGATGGACATGTTAATCTGGTTACATTGTAGAAATCTGTTTGATTGGAGCTGAAGGGGTTAGTCTTTTCAGCTTTACCAACCTAGACTCTCTGTGCAACAACAAACAAGACCCAAGAAGTGAGGAGGGAAAATTACAGTACATTAAAACCCCATTTTACCCGGGGGGATGGGGAGGGGATCCTTTCTGTAGCCTTTTCCGCAATATGGTTTTTTTCCCCATAAAATGAATTAATTCCCATAGGAATGCATTGAAAATTTTAAAAAAGGTCCTGACCGGACAAAAAAAATATCCAAAAATTATCCAAAAAATCTCAAAAAAATGTCAGACGTGACCCTCTCCTACGCCCAATCACCTCACCAGCTGGTGAGCAGCTGGGATGGGGAAGAGGAGGTGTTATTAGAGCATTTCCCTTTTTTATCCTGCACTTCTGTACCTCGATCGAGACGGGGGGGGGGCAAGATAAAAATGGAGAAAAAAACAGCACAAAGGGAACGGTGAAGTGATCTCCCTACCTTTTCCATGCTGCTGTTGCTTCCTGAGTGGTGTGTCTGGCGTTGGGGGAGCTACCGCTGTTTCCACAGCCTCCATCACTTCTATTGGCACTGGGAGACTGTGGGGGGCATATCCACTCTGTTCTGCTCTTTGTCCGAGGTTCCTCTGCAGCACACTTTAGCCATGAATGCACATCAGATGAAGAGCAGAACAGAGCGGATATGCCCCCCACAGTCTCCCAGTGCCAGTAGAAGCAGCAGGGGCTGTGGAAAAAGCAGCAAAACTGCCACAATCACTGCCGCAGCCACTGCTTGCGACTTTCAGTGGTGGGGGCAGATGGTGAGGGTGCAATTTTAGAGTCTAAAATGGCACAGGGCTGCCATTTTAGGCTCTCCCAGATGGAAGGAACTCAAGGGAAATTGAATTGTAAGTTTATTTCTGTAAAATGGGATGTGATTTCCCCAGAATTTCTTTTAGTAAAACAATTTTTCCATAAAATGAGACATCCGTAAAGTGGGATTTTACTGTATTCCATCAAAGTGCATGCTCAGCAGGTGTGCTTACTTGGGCTTTTGGTAATTGAAGTCCAAGAACACCTGGGGCACCAAGGTTGGTGACCCTGCACTAGGCGTCCTTTCCCACATGTTGCCTTGGTTTAGTGTGCATATCTGAGAATGCATGTCTGGGAGACTTTTGAGAGTACCCTGGACTGCAAGGAGATAAAATCAGTCAATCCTGAAGGAAATCAACCCTGACTACTCATTGGAAGGACAAGTGCTGAAGCTCAAGTACTTTGGCCACCAAATGAGAAGACAGGATTCACTGGAGAAGGACCTAATGCTGGGAAAGATTTGAAGGCAAAAGGAGAAGGGGGTGGCAGAGGATGAGGTGGCTAGATGGCATCACTGACACAATCTTGGGATCCTTGTAGATGTAGTCTGTGCATACATCCTATGTTGGAATTCCTAAGAATCTTCTTTTCAATGAGAACCAGAAAGGTTTTCTTTGTGAAGTCAAGATGTTGCTGACAAGTAAACCTGGACTGCCTTTGTTTCTTACTCCTCTGTTGTTGTGCATCAAAGACTTAACTTTATTTAAGGTGACAAATTTGACAGTTGTTTCACATTTCTAAGCTGTACAAAACCATGCAAACTTTAGCTGCTATAGAGCTCGGAGTCTTTGTTTTACATGCATACTGATGCAAATCAGCTTTTAAAGATGAGACATTGGGGAGGTATTTCTGAACAGCAGTACAGTACATGTTGTTATTTTATGTGTTTAACGGGATCCCTCACTGTTCTTTCTAGGTGTTTCACAATTTCCTTCAAATTAATTGAGACTTAAATGATTTTGTGATGGAAAATAGAGAAATATAAAACCAAAGAGACTCCATCTTTGCCCTCTCAGTAACCTACAAAGTGGCGTGACATGATTCAGTTAAAACTTGCCTGCCTGTTGTTCAGGCTGAGGCAATAAACCCTTTCCTCATTAGAATAGAGGGCTTATAAGTGTACCCAATGGTAGAGGATAGATAAGTGTGAAGTTTTGGCCACTAGCCAATGTTAGTGTGTAGTTTGAATTCCTTTGTCCCTAGGACCAATACTAAGGTGTTAAGATTGTAAAACCACCGCATGGTCGAGGTGCCATGCATTTCCTGTTTACTAGTGGGTATATAAACCTTTGTCTTTGAATCCTCGTGGTTCTCAGATTCTGAGTAGCTATACTATCTGTGAACCATTGCGCAATAAAAGACCTTTGAATCTGTATGATCTGGAATTGCTGTCCTGTCTCATCTCTGATACGACAATTCTACAACAGTTTTGGCAACCCCCAGATGGGACAAGACAGCAAAGAGCCTTTGCCTCTCGTGCTTTAAGCTGTCCCAGCAGGGGACGAAGCCTTTCCAAGGACCACTCTGCAAGCCGGCATCTAGACCCTTTGAAGTCTAAACAAAGAGAGCTCCGTGAAGAGGTTTCGCAACTGCTGGAGTGACACTGAAGCAAGGATCCACGGTCGTATCAGATGGTCATTAAAGGAGCTGGTTTAAAAGCTTGCAAGGCAAGTATTTGGGATAAGGGAATCTGTATCTGTATCTGTATCTGTATCTGTACCCACTCATTTGAGAGTGGAAGCGTGGAAGGTACACCCACGAGGAAAACGGACGGCGTTTCCGAATTTTCCAGTGTCTGGTTTTTACTGTTGTGGGAAGGTTAAACCATCGCAGTTCCTGACGGTGACCCTGACCCCCTGTGGTGTGGGCGCCCCGGGTCGGTGGTAGTGTGATAGGAAGATGGGTGGGCAAAACAGTGTCCCCAGGACACCAATTGAGTATATGTTAGAAAATTTTAAGGCAGGGTTTAGTAGGAACTTAGGAAAAGTCCCTTGTAACCCAGACACTTTGAAAACCCTCTGTAGCGAGGAATGGACCACCTTCGGCGTAGGGTGGCCCAAAGAAGGATCACTGGATCTGACTTTAATAACTAAACTAACCCATAAAGTGATCGATAAACAAAAATGGGATCAATATCCATATATTTATCAGTGGCAAAGAACTGTAGAAGGAAATCCAGCTTGGCTTAAAGAGTGCAAGTTTGAATATGCTAAAGTATGCCTGTCCAGAGAAAAGACAGAAAGTTTTAAAAATAGGCAGAAAATGAAGACCACAGCGTCTGCGCCTTCCTTGGTGCCAAAAATAGAAGTTTCTACACCTCCCTTGCCCCCTCCAGATGATGAGGACAGTGGGAAGAAAGACCTGGGCTCTAACAGACCAATCCTAGTTCAGGCAAACAAAGCAATTTTAGTACAAGCAGAGGAGGAGACTATTCCACCGCCTTATAGTCCAAACTACAGGCCCCTTCCAATACAAGCAGGGGTACACATAGACCCACCAATTCCAGTACAACAAGCAGTACAATTTCCAGGACAAAGAGCCCCACAAATTACAATACCAGTAGAGGTACAGCAAGAAGCCCAACTTCCAGTACTGTTAGGGGTACAAGAAATCCAAAATCATGAAATTCATAACCAATCAGGTGGAGGGAGACAGGATGTAGACTCTGATACAGTCCAAATCGCCCAATTCATGGCTGGACTTTATAAGGGACATCAAGAAAAATTGAAAGTACAGGAAGCCCAAAATCCACCAGATGAAAAAGAAAATGAATTAGACCCTGAAGCAGCTAAATACATTGAGAAACTGTTCAAAGAACATAAGGAAAAAGTACAGGTGGGGGCTGTAGATAATTCCATTATACCATTGGCTGCAGATCAGAAAGAAATTAAAACCCCAGAAATAAAACAAACAGAAATTATTGCACCTTTGAGGGAAGTTTTTCAAACAACAGTAGAAGGTAAAGTGCAAGAATTAAGGTTAGCAGCTGCTGAACTAGACCCCAATTGGGACCCAAACAATGAAAGAGATTTCGGAGCCTTAATGGAGTACAGAATATTAGTTTTGGACAGTCTAAAAGAAGCAGCAAAAGGGCCTGTTAATTTCAGCATTCCTGCCACAATACTCCAAGAGAAAGGAGAATCACCAGAAGGTTTTTTGGCCCAGCTTATTGAATCAGATAAAGTCAATGCAGGAGTAAATATGGAAGATGTGGCTAACCGACAAATGTTGAATGAAAGATTCATCATTCAGAGCGCACCAGATATTAAGCGAAAATTGCAGCACTTGGAAGGAGCTTTAGAAAGAAATCCTAGTGAACTGGTGGAACTGGCCAAGAAAGTTTTTCTAAACAGAGATAAAGAGGAAGAAAAGAAGCAGGATATGAAGGACAATAATAAATTTGAAATTTTGGCCTTAGCTATGGGAAGGACAGGATTGGGACCAGATCAGTGTGCATACTGCAAGCAAGAAGGCCACTGGAAGAGAGGGTGCCCCCAGATGATAGGCCTGATGGGAGGAAGAGGATTTGAAAGAGGATCAGGAAGAGGATTTGATGATGGGCTACCATCCAGAGGAATGGGATACCCCAGGCATTATGGAGACAGAAGCTCAACAGGGGCAGAGGCTGGGTATGAAGAAAGAGGCGGAGTAGGGATAGAGACTGGATTCTCAACTCTTGGCCCACAAGCAGCCTCTCCTGTCCCTAGAGATGAACTGTTAGGAATCAGTGAAACCTGGAGACTAATGGGAATCTCAGAAGACAAATGGAAGCTATTTGATGTACCAGAATTGTGGGCTGAAGATAACCCCCCTGGATTTGCAAAATATGCCACACCTGTAGTTGTGCAAATAAAGCCTGGAGCACAATCTCTACGTGTTCCCCAGAGATATGTTAAGGAAGCAGTTGAAGTGATCCAACAGTTAATTGAAAAATATGAAACACAAGCCACATGGGTTCAAGTGTTACCCATGGCGCTTTACATTGCAATAAGTATAATCTTTCACCTTTTTAACTTCTATATGGCCGTCCGCCTGCTCTGTTCAAGCACACCTTTGAAGGTGGGCCAGATTTGGCCCATAAGGGGAGAATAGAGAGTAAGAAGTTATATGCAAGAAGTTAGCCCTCCCTTAATCACTATAGCAACTCATAACTTTCAGCCAGATGGAAAGGACCGTGTACTGTCGTTTTGTTCTGTGTTTTCCTCTTGCAGTCAACACGCCTGAAATCAGCAGCTGTAAGTGACCCAGTGAAATATCAAGTGACCAGACCCAGAAACCCTTGGTCCTGAAGTTCAAGAAGAGTGCCTAACTTGTTGTTTTAAGGTACTATTACTGTTATACCGCATAAGCATTACACCTTTTCATCTACTGAACCAATAACAATAACATTGTACACTTTCTACACAATTTAACATCACATAAGAAGAAAAGTTTGCTGGACTAATAAAGTACTGAACTGAACTAATACATTGTACACTTTCTACACTATTTAACATCACATAAGAAGAATTAAGACTGCACCTTGCCGAGACACAAAACCGGATAGCTGTCTCTCTACGCACAGGTTGAAGAATTGAGGACATCCAAAGATGTATTCAAGTTTTATAATTGTGATTGTAGTGGATGATCTTGTGTGTGTGACTATAATGGGGAAGGATATAAGGGGTGCCCCCATATTTCAAAATTTAAGAAAATAAGAGGATCAAATAGAGTGTTGCTTGAAATCTCCAGGGAACATCCTGCCCTGGTAAGTTATGGTATTGGAATAAATGGAAGAGGGGTTGATCCATCAACCTATATCACCATTAAAATACAGACGTTGTATGAAGGTGAAGTCAAGAGTGTGGGTTGGTTGGTTTATGATGAACTTCAACAATTGGAAGGAAAACATTTACCAATTAGCCCTATTGCTAAGAATTGTTTTGTATGTGGAGGTACTAATATGGGTGAACAGTGGCCCTGGTAAGCTTTGGAAGCAACCCCCAAAATCTTTAATAATATGTCCCAAGCAGGGAACATTACTAAAAGAACAAAAACAGAGGGTATCATATAGACTCTCACAACTAATCTGGTTGGTCACATCTGTTTCAAACAAAATGGAACAGTACCAGTGGGGAATTTGTTTTGCCTGGGGAGTTGGATCCAAGGACAGAAAATGTGGGAATCGCCCTCAGGTCTCGCCAAACCTGAAAAATTCAATGCTTCGGTTTTGACTTACTTGGATACTAAAGCAATATGGACAGCACCACAAGACATGTACTGGATCTGTGGAAATCTAGCATATGAGCAATTGCCATCCAATTGGCCTGGCTCATGTGTCCTGGGATGGATAAAACCGTCCTTCTTTCTGTTACCAATGCAAAATAGGCAGATCTTAGGCGTTCCAGTTTATGAGGCCTTAGGGAGTGAAAAAAGGAAAAGGTCAGTGTCATACGAAAGTATGGCCATGGCGTTTTCTAATTTCCCGTGCAAGGATGTTGCGGCCTATGAGGAACAAGATACTGCCAACACTCAGTTATGGACAAATGAGAGAATAATTTGCATCTACAATAAAGCCACTTGATCAGAAAAGATGGAAGCTGGGGGTATCGCACACCAATTTACATGTTGAATCGCATCATCAGGTTGCAAGCGGTGCTAGATATGGCTGGAGTACGTATTAACAAGGCCCTGGAAATCCTGGCACATAGCGCTGACCAGCTAACAACTGCTGTATATCAGAATAGGCTTGCATTTGATTATCTCCTAGCCAGAGAAGGAGGTGTGTGTGGTAAATTTAATCTCAGCAACTGTTGTTTACATATTGATGAAACAGGAAAAGTAGTGTCCCAGTTAACGAAAGAAATCCGTCAGTTAACATATAACCCAGCTCAAATATGGAACAAAGGATTTAATTTTAAAGAGTTCTTTGGAAACTGGTTACCTCAAATGCCTGGTTTACAAGCTATAATTGCTGTTGTATGTATACTTGTGTTAGTATGTTTAATTCTGCCTTGTTTAATTCCTTGTTTTATGCGTATAATACACCAAATCACTGAAGCAACAGCCAAACAAGAAGCTATCTTAGCTATATGGGAATACCGTAGTGTTCCCCAAATTGACACAGATATGGAAATCTAAGGGTGAAAGTTTAAGATAAGAAAACTTTCAAAGGGGGGAAATGTGATGGAAAATAGAGAAATATAAAACCAAAGAGACTCCATCTTTGCACTCCCAGTAACCTACAAAGTGGCGTGACATGATTCAGTTAAAACTTGCCTGCCTGTTGTTCAGGCTGAGGCAATAAACCCTTTCCTCATTAGAATAGAGGGCTTATAAGTGTACCCAATGGTATAGATAAGTGTGAAGTTTTGGCCACTAGCCAATGTTAGTGTGTAGTTTGAATTCCTTTGTCCCTGGGACCAATACTAAGGTGTTAAGATTGTAAAACCACCGCATGGTCGAGGTGCCATGCATTTCCTGTTTACTAGTGGGTATATAAACCTTTGTCTTTGAATCCTCGTGGTTCTCAGATTCTGAGTAGCTATACTATCTGTGAACCATTGCGCAATAAAAGACCTTTGAATCTGTATGACCTGGAATTGCTGTCCTGTCTCATCTCTGATACGACAATTCTACAACAATTTGGTTTCAGACTGTTGACTTTCTCAAGCTCATTATCTGTGGCTGTATTTCTGAGTGTTTTGGGGTTGAATTCAAATGCTTAGTGGGAGAATTTGCCTCTCAAGGGTTAAAGCAAACATTAAAGGGTACAAAAAACTGGAGACCAACAATTTTGAGATGTTGAAATTATAGCTGGCAGGGAATGCTGGAAGAAGCCCTTCTTATCTCTTCCTTCTGGTAGCCAGCCTTGGGGCTTTATTACAACTGGGAGTGATTAATGAGAGACATCTGGATTAGGGTGAGCTGTATCTGGAAAGAAAGATGCCACATGATCATTGCATCACAAAATTCCCATTGGCTGAGGCAAGATCAGGTTATAACTATGGGCTGGGAGCAGCATGGAGGTTGATTTGGGTTTAGATTTCTTGTGTAGATTGCTGAAGGGTCAGGATGGCCTTCTTACCCAAATAACAAATGCTGTTGTACAAGGTATCAAGGAGGAAATAATTTTTAACTTCTTAGAACAGTGATAGCAGTGGAACCCTTTAGTAGGGTTGCCCTATGGAGTGCAGGAGGGATTAGAACAGAGATGTGCTGGTCTGGTTTACAGTCAGCCACACAAGAAAATAAAGGGAATTGGCCGTGTGATGAAGAGATATTTTTATCTTGAAATCTTACAACATTTTGGTTTTTTAGTGATCCAAATAAAGGTATCACATACTTCCTGCATTCTTTGCATTTTTATGACAGGAAAATAAAGTTCCACTTTTTTGCTCCCTTCAGAATTGGACAGATTTTGTGTGAAATGAAAGACTTGTTTCTGCTTTATTTGGTTTACAATTTGTCCATTTTACTTTCTATCTTGCTTCTGTGTGTGGTTGAAGGCCCTTTTGCACATGTATACCATCCTGATTAGCCTTGTTTTTCCATCCTGTTTTATTTTGTTCTTAACCAATAAAGTTTTTTTCTGTTAAGCCACTTTAGCCGCCTTGATGTTCACTGGGTGTTCAGTGTTCACTAAGTCAAGTTCCTAGTTCTCAGATGTCTGGTACCAGATGGAGAGCAGCAACCATCAATGACCAGAGGGGAGTTAGTCTGTGTTCTGCTTTGGTTGTTTTGTGAGGTTGTATTTTATGATTGTTACTGTACTGTTGCTGTTTTGACTGTAAACTGCCTTGAGTCAGCTTGGTGAGTGGGCGGCAGTATACATCTGAATGGATGGATGGATGAATAAATAAATAAATAATTGCTTGGGCCAGCTACCAAAGGGTGCAAATAAAACCTCCTAGCACAAGAGCCCTTCCTTTTTGAAGAAGCCCAGGCAAGGAGCAGAAAGGAACAGGAAGAACCAAGAGCATTCCCCATTTGGCTAGAAAGCATGCAGCCCAAGAGCAAACTTGAGTGCATGGAATTGGTGCTGACGGGAGCCAGAGCAGGTCCATGCTACCACCAGAGTCCATGTCTTCACACTTAGGAATAAATAAAAAGCTGCCATTGTTTCCAGGCACTGATTGCTAAAGATCATAGATTGTCTTAGCAAAATTTACTGATCGGAAAAAAGTTAAACTAATTCTCTAATACAGTATTTTAAAGTACACAATAATAACTGCAACAGTGCTATAAAATGGCTCTCGGTGTGAACCAACTGGTGGATACAATTACATGTTTCTCTGGTTTTTTTTTTTTTTTTTTTTTTTTTTTTTGTGGTTATGAATAAATCCATGAAACACTGATTCTGTCATATGTCTCTGTCTCTAGTAACATGCTGTCACTGACTTTCTTAACCTGGAGTTCCAGGGGAAGGAAGACTAGATCACCTAAATTATAAGAAAAGGTAGCACTTATGAGAAAGAGAGGACAAACAAAAGGAAGCGGGAGAGGCAAATTGGCTAATAGGACAGTAGAGAATAACAACACAGCTCTAATAGAATAAAATATGCAATTTTAAGGGATGTTTTGATTGTGGGAGATTGCATTATCACATGAAAATGGGGCTTTGAGATGCAGAATGATGGTGCAGTCATGACTAAGAACTGAGAAACAAGTGAGATTTTTAACAGATTGGTCAAGAAGGAGACAGAGCTGAAAAAAAGAGAGATTCTTTGTCATTGCTGGACAAGGTATTATGTACTTATAGTGAGTCTACAAATAAAGTTTAACACTAACTGCAGTTGTTCCATGCTATGGGTAGGAGAGATAGACTTTGCTGAAGCCTAAAAGTCTAAAGCAGGGGTTCGCAAACTATGGCCTGTGATCTGGACCCGGCTCACAGCACCATTTCATGTGGCCCACATTGCCAGCGGAAGCAGAAGTGGACACATTTATAACAGCTGTAAATGTCTTTACTACAGCCAAGGACGCATTTTATGGCAGAGTTTAAAGTGGGGGGAGCCACTAATCCAGCCTGCTCAGTTGTCTGAGGGAGCATGAAAATGTTGAGAACCCCTGGTCTAAAAGATCCTCAGCTCAGGTAGATACTTCATGGTGTGGGAAAGGAAGATGATTGTGGGAATTTTGTCTGGTTACATTTACATGACACTTGCATTTATTTTCAAGAAGTTGTTACTGAAGTATTCCTTTTCTATCAATGTGTGATACTATAAGGTGTTGTATTGCTTTTGCTATTGTATTGTTCAATGTATTGATCTTTATTTCAGGCTTCTATTAATGAGTTAAAGGTGATTGAACCATGGCTCAGTTTCCAACACCTTTTGGGGGTAAGCATGTAGAATTTTCTAGTGCTTTTTAAAAAATAAGAAATCTTATTTATCTCAACAGCATACGTAAAAATTAATTAGGTGTGTAGACGAAAATGCATAACTGATTTTCTTCATAGAAAATTACAGTATTCAGAAAGTAGAGCAGCCATGATACCAACTCACAAGATGTTTATATTAATCTAATTATTGTTGTACTGTCTGTTTTTGTTTCCCAGACATATGTGCTGTATATCCTGTCCCCAGCCATATGTATTGTATATATACCTGGAATCCTAAAAAATCATGCATCTTAAGAAGTGGGTTCTTTGCTGGAAAGTTCATTGTATAAGAAATGTTATTTTTAAAGGTGCCATATGCCTCTTTTTTATTTTACAGCCACAGATTATTAAATGATTAGCTCATGGAAGGTGTTTAGAAAATCAGTTTATTGCTTACTTGTATTAAGGTGTTTTTGAGTGGTCGTAGGAAATGGCTTGAGGTGAATGCACTAAATGCTGGTGCCCTTCACATGTAACTTTAACTGTGTTTGGTTGCCGCAAATAGCCAGAGTTCTTTAGATTTTAGTTATTTCTGTTGGTTTATTGGAATGCCCAGTTATTCTCACAACAAGTGTGGGCAGCTAAATAGATCATATACCTTCACTTTGTGGTATGTGACATCTTCAGACGGTATTCTGGCTTATTTCCCATGGTCAGATTCATTTGTTGCATTATTCAGTTTTGGTGGGTGGGATTAAAGTTGCTAATGGAGCACTTTCTCTTGTAGAGTCCAGCCTTGTCTGAACATAATAGTCAGTAAATCAATTCTGATATGACATGAAGGACAACCTTTTGCATCGTGTTTCTTAGAGATAGAATATATTATTGTTTCCACTTATATACTACCCTATATTCACAAGGTAGATATGCAAACTACAGATTGAGTGTTCAGTTTACCAATCTTGGAAGGATGGAAGGTTGAGTAAACCTTGTGCCTGTCAGTATCAAATTCAGATTCTGAGCAGAATTTTAACTGTAGTACAGCAGCTTTAACCGCTGTTGCTATTTGAGGTTGTTTTACGGGAAAGATAATAATAACTTTCCATCCATTGATGCTGCTGCATCTCAACATAAGATGCAGATTGCTACCATTTTGAAACAGGACATTTTGTCTTCCTGTGTTGCCAGTGGCTTATAAAAATGTGTGTGTTAAAGTATGCTAGTAGCAGTTCCAGTTCCCAGAACTGCATTTATACTGCCAATAGAAACTATGTTTGTGGATCTCAGAGCTTCAGCAGCAAGATATATCCTGTTTTCTTTACAATTTGTATCATTGGTCTGCCTTATTTGTAGATCTGCAGTAAGAATCTGCCTGGGAGCCCTGGCGGCACAGTGCTCTCCTACAACCAAAAGGTTGTAAGTTCAATCCTGACTAGGATTCAAGGTTGACTCAGCCTTCCATCCTTTCGAGGTTGGTAAAATGAATAACCATCATGTTGTAGGCAAAATTCTATTTAACTTGTGAACCATACAGAGAGTGCACTAAGCGCTATGGGGTGGTATATAGGTGTGATTGCTTTTGTTATGCTTTATAGCTGTCTGTAATATTTGTTGAGCTGAACTTCCTTCAGCATCCCAATTCACTTGTCATTTTGTGCATAACAATGGAAAATCCATCAGTATATAGATTTATATACAGTATTTACATTCATTGGGTATATTTTTCATGTCTGTATCTTGCTTTCTTCTTTGTGATTAGGCAACCTGGACATCTGGGCCATAACGGTGGAAGAGAGAGCTAAACATGACCAGCAGTTCCACAGTTTGAAACCAGTATCTGGATATATCACTGGTAATGCCATACTCATTGTATGTTTCCACTCATTGTTTCCATTATAAACATCTATATTGCCATACGATTTGTTGTTTCTCGTGGGAGTATGAAGTTGTCTCAAGATCTTGTATCTAGTAGAAAAGTTAAGTTAATCATGGTAGCTTAAAAAAGGAGAAGCCAAGAACTACTTATTGCATGTTCAGCATTATGCTATAAAATAAAGTGGTTACAGTGATATATTTGCAAATGCTTAGAAATAAATCACAATTCCAAGGCAGTTGCTGTTTAACTTTTTTTTACTCTAAGACTGAATATTAAGTTATTTCAGGGCATATGTCTTCATCTTAAAACCTAGTAATTTTACAAGAACCTTGTTAAGGAGAATGAAAATACGTGGGAAAATCTCTTTGATTCTTAACAGCAATTGGCATTCCTTGTCATTAAAGGTAGGGAAAGGGTTACACCAATTGCATAAAGTTTACTGATGATCCACTAAGTTAGATTGATTTTTTTAAACTTTTAGACACATTTGTGCAAAATAAATCAACTAGTAGCTGTAATTTTTATGGCTACGTAGAACCAGAGAATGCTGTATTTTTAAACAATGCCCATAATCCTTTTGCACAGCTAGATACATACCACTGAAGGTTGTATCATGGTAGTTGTGCAAATGCTGAATTGGAAGTGCAGTCCTTAAATCACTTTCTCTGATGTTTTGTACAATCTGTTGTATGGGGGATACATGAACAATTCTACAACTGCACGGTGCAATCCCTTGATGCCAGGTGTAATGCATGGCACATTTCTATTTTATCACTTAATGTTATGCTGGTATGTATATGTTACTGGTCATTGGAGACAAACGTGGAAGGCCATCAACTTATGTCTTACTTAGGAACTTTCAGAAGATCTCATTGCCAGGAATCCTTTGTTTTAAAGTGACAAAAAATGTTGGAATTACCATTCCTTTGCCATATACTATATTTTCTGTATGTAGGAGTTAGTGTTTGGTACAGGTGTATTGTCATTTTCCATTTCAATGCTCATTTTCCCTTATGCTAGTTCTTACTAGAACCATTGGCCAAGAGAGAGAGAAAGTATGATTTCTTAGTAAACATGCAAGTTTTGTTTCAGTTTGAAGAGGTTAGGACTGCAAATCACTTCTTGTGGAGGGAAGAAAGATCTGTGCCTTTGGTAAGTTCTAGGTTAGTGATGGTGAACCTTTTAGAGACCGAGTGCCCAAACTGCAACCCAAAACCCACTGATTTATCGTAAAATGCCAACAGCCAACACAGCAACAGGTGAGGGAGGAAACACTCCCATTGGGCTGCTAGGCAGAGGGGTGGGGTGAACTCTGTGCTGGGGGAAGGGAGGAAATGATTATTTATTTATTTATTGTTCACATTTGTATGCCGCCCTACTCGCAGAGTGACTCAGGGTGGCTGACATAATGTCACAGACAAACGTCAGGACCACAATAAGACATAGCTAAACCCATAAAAATTTAAAAGATTAAAAGCTTTAAAAAGTTAAGAAATTAATAAATTAAAAGAGAGAGGGGGAATATCAGATCAACCAGCAGGCTGGGGTCACTGTGTTGCTGGTACCCCACACCTGTCCTGCCAGCCAAATTTTTACCGTCCTTCCTAAAGAGCAGCAGCTCTGTCTGGAGGTGCAACTCAGTTGGCAGGAGGTTCTATAGGGCCGGAGCAGACACAGAGAAGGCCCTCCTTCTAGTGCTAGAGAGATGCGCCTCTCTAGCCGATGGAAAAATTAGAGAGCCATCCTGACACGTGTTCTTGGGCTGATGCAGTATCTTAAGTATCCTGGCCCACTACCATGTAGGGCTTTAAAGGTAATAACCAGCACCTTGAATTGCACCCGGAGGCACACCGGCAACCAGTGCAACTCCTGAAGCAGTGGTGAGGCACATGCATAATGCCTGCAGCCCATCACCACCCTAACAGCTGCATTCTGGACTTGTTGCACCCTCTGAATGGTCATCAAGGGCAGGCCCATGTAGAGCGCATTACAGTAGTCAAGTCTGGAGGTGACCACAGCATGTGTGATCATGAGCAGGGAGTACAGATCTAAGTGTGGACATTACTGGTGTATAACAAGAAGCTGTGCAAAATCCCTCCTGGCCATGACTGCCACCTGCTCCTCGAGCAGGAGTCACGAGTCCAGAAGGACCCTCAGATTACACACTGGGTCTGTTTGGGGCAAATCAGCCCCATCCAAAACCAAAGATGGTAGCTCCCGGGATAACGCAGGACCCCTGACCCATAGCCACTTAGTCTTGCTAGGATTCAGTTGTAGCCTGTTGTCCCCCATCCAGACCTTGACAGCCTCCAGACACCTGGATAGGACTTCCACTGCATCACTTGGATCTCCACGGGCCGAGATGTATAGCTGGGTATCATCTGCATATTGATGGTCCCTCACCCCGCGGGAATGGATGATCTCACCCAACGGTTTCATGTAGATATTTAATAGGAGAGGTGAGAGCACCGATCCCTGAGGCACCCCATATTGGAGGGGCATAGGGCTGGACCTCTCGCCCTCCAGCCACACTGGCTGGTACTGGCCCTTCAGAAATGAGGAGAACCAAGACAAAACAGTGCCCTGGACCCCCTTACCTCAGAGGCGCTTCAGAAGGATACCGTGGTTGATGGTATCGAAAGCCGCTGAGAGGTCAAGAAGATCCAGGACAGATGGATGACCACTGTCCCACTCTTGCCAGAGATCATCCACCATTGTGACCAATGCAGTCTCGAAACCAGATCTGGCCCAGTATCCTGACTGTAAAGGGTCCAGATAATCCACTTCATCCAGGATCTCCTATAACTGCCGTGCCACTGCCTTCTCCAAGATCTTACTCAAAAAGGGCAGGTTGGATACAGGCCAGTAGTTGGCAAGCACTGTAAGGTCAAGCAATGACTTTTTCAGGAGAGGGCGCACCAAAGCATATTTTAATGGTGCTGGAAAAAACCCCCTACTGCAATGAAGAATTTATAATTGCTTCGACCCAACTGCCTGTCACCACCCTGGTAGTTTTAACTAACCCAGGCAGGGCATGGATCTAATGCACAGGCAGTGGCTCGAACAGATCTCAGGAGCCTGTCCACTTCCTCAGGGACAACTGGATTGAACCGATCCCAGATAACATGGCTAGACTGCACTCCAGTCAACCCCAGCTCTGTGTTTTCCATGCTAGGATTAAACTTTGAACGAATCTGAGTGATTTTATCTGTCAGATAATCAGCAAAAGCCTCAGCAGACCCCTGCCAACCAGGGCCCAACCCCCCTCTGCCGAGGAGGGGCCTGGCCACCCAGAACAGGGTCGCTGGGCAATTATCTGCAGAGGCAATAAGGGTGGTGAAATATTGACGTTTCACCACCCCATCGCCACTAGATAGGCTTTAATAGCGGCTCTAGCAAGTGTTTGATCGAACTCGCTCTGGGTCTTCACCCAGCAGCGCTCTCGGCATCTCTTTGCCCATTTGAGCTCCCTCAGCTCCTCCGTAAACCACAGGAATGAGTGGTTCCCACAAGCACGGAGAGGCCGTAGTGGTGTGATCACGTCAAAGGCCACCACCGCCCTCTCGTTCCAGAGGTCAACAAGAACCTCAGACGAATTGCGTTGCTGATCCAGAGGAATACACCCCAGTTCCCTTTGGAATCCATCCAGATCCATCAATCACCTGGGGTGGACCAATATAACTGGCCCTACCTTCCCACGGTGAAGCCTCACCCCCAGAAAGTCCAGAGTCGATAGTGATCCGACCATGGCACAGGTGTAACGTCTAATTTCTGTAATTTCAGATCATTCTGCCACCATGCCAACAAGAAGGCTAGCTCTGGGGTGTGGCCACTGTTCCTGGTTGGGTCCTGAACTACCTGAGTCAGGTCCACAGCTGCCATGGAATCCATGAACTCCCATGCTCCCTCAGAGCCAGCCCCCTATGAAGGCAAATTGAAGTCCCCCAGCACCATAAGTCCAGGGAGCTCCAACACCAACGTAGTGACAGCTTCAAGGAGCTCAGGCAGGGAATCTGCTACACTGCAGGGAGGCAGGTACAGGAGCAGGATTCCCAGCTGACCCTTAGGGCCCAAATGCATAAGTAGGGCCTCACAACCCGGAACTTGCAGAGCCGTGGCTCTAGTGACTCCCAATGACTCTCTGGCTACAATGGCAACACCACCGCCCTTCCCCTCAACCCTAGGCTGGTCCCAGATATCAAACCCGGCTTGACACAATTCTGACAGAGGCACACCATCCTCTGGTGTCAGCCAGGTTTCCGCTCCTCCATAACAGAATCTAAAATCAGGAGGGGCTTATTACAAACTGACCTGGCGTTCACCAGCAGCAGTCTTAAGGGAGGGGACTCTCTGGACCAGCTGCTCAGGAACCAGAGATGTAGCCGGGGGGGGGGGGGCAGAACAGGGGACAGCGATTAAACATCTGTCCTGCATTCCCTTGGCTCCCACAATGCTTCCATGGGTCCCCACAGAGAGGCCTCCAAGTGCCACCTCTGGCAGGCATGCCGTAGGTTCGCCACCACTGTCCTAGGTGTTGGTCAGCTCTTTGTACTACCAAAGAAGTAAGTCTTAGCAAGGCAGAGCAATTGTTTAAAATACTAATGAGCAACACTTGCCTTGTCTTTATACCTATTTCTTCTAGAAGAGCTGTAGAAGTTCCTTTGCAGTTCTCAAGCCTTTCTGTAGCAAACGAGAGCAAGCAATGTGAACCCTATTTACATACTGTTGGTATAGGGTGGTGCAAACACTAGAATAACTGGATCATATTCTGATTGCCATCTTAAGGGAAAGCAAAAATAAAAAAATGATTGTCTCCTTAAGATGATCATTCACTGTAAGATATACATTGACTAAAAAGTGGCCATTCTCATCTGTCCAGAATACCACTAGCAAATAGCCTTTTCTCCACACTGATGTGTCTCTCCTCAATAACCAATTGAAAGTATTAAAACCTGACTGCAGCATGATATGGTAGAAACTGAAATGGGGAATTTTACTTATTTGTACTTAAAATATGTTTGTACTGCCTTTTCAGCCAAAATCTATTAAAGGCAGTTCGTGAAGTAAAAGTAGACTTTCACTTTTATATAAAAATTCTTGTTCTCTGTGTTCCTTATATTCACCAGTTACATTCCAAGGAGAAATCTTAAGCTTTGAGTCTTATGTTCTTAGCTATCCCTGTTTCACTATAGAATGAATGTTTCATAATCTTAAACTAAATTTACCTGAACAAGGTCATGCTAAAACATTTAATTTATCCCTAGAAGAATGAAAGTTATTTTGGACTGCAAGAATGCATATTAATAATAAACTCTCCCCACCCCACCCAGAATAGAATTTTTATGTTGTTTCAGTTAGTACTCACTAACCAGATATTTTGAAGAAAAATACTGTTTAATCTTCCTGTAGTCAATACAGTTTAAAACTGTAATTCATATATGAAGTAAGAATGTTTCCTGTGGAGAAAGTGTTTCCTGCTTTTCCATCCACAAAGCACATAATTTCCAATAATGAAAAAGCTGTCAAAATGTTCTGGACAGCAGGAACCATATGTTTTCCTTTTTTCTGTCTAAGCTGAAATTAGTGCGGCACAATTTTCTGATCGACTGAAGTACACATGCTTCTATTTGTAACAATGTAGAAGTCCTGTTTGGGGCAAAAATATTTGCTACACAAGCTGCCTTCCACTTGCAGAATTCTTGAATACAACCCATTCTCTTAGTACCAGTAGCATTTTAAATATCTATGTTAAAGTATAAGGCTGGAATCCAGTGATGGGCAGCCACAAATTTTACTACCACACTGTGGGCGGAGCCGACGTCATGATGTCATGGGCGAAGCCAATGTCATGAAGTCGTGGGCAGAGCCAAGGACATGGGCGGAGCCAATGTTAAAAAAACATAAAAATACAGTACACATAAAAATACAAATTAATACACGAAAAAACGCATAAAATACACATTAAATAGACGTAAAAACACATAAAAGTACACATTAAATACACATTAAACAGACATAAAAGTACACATTAAATACACATTAAACAGACATAAAAACACATAAAAGTACACATTAAATACACATTCCACCCACCCCAAACCCGAGTCATCACTTACCCTGGGGAGCAGGTGACAACAACGACGGTGCGGCCTGGCCTGGTGGCGCGGCCTGGTGGTGTGCTGTCACTTGGTGTGAGGCTGCCATGTGGCATTGGCAAATGGTGTTGGTGGCGAGTGGAGGTGTGGGTGGCAGTGAACGGTGCTGTGTCCCTGCCTGGTGCCGTGGCCTGGCCCAGCAGTGCAGCAGCAGCACGCGGCAACTCGAGCAAGGACCACAGCCTCAGCCGCCGCTGTTGCTGCACCTCCAAGGAGGCCGCTGAGGGCCTTCCCAGCTGCCCCACTCTGCAGCTCAAAATGGCTGCTGGTGAATGTGCACACGTTAAAATACCAATTGATGCATGCACGCTGAATACTGGAGGCACCCAGGCGTCAATTGGTATTTTAACGCATATGCACTCACCAGCAGCCATTTTGGGCTGTAGAGTGGAGCAGCCGGTGAGGTGACCGAACTGGTCTCCTTAAAAAAAAGGTAACCACCTTGGGTGGTCTCCTGGGAAGGTTACCCCCCCCCCCGGGAGACCATCCGAGATTGTTACCACCGGTTCTGCAGAAACGGGGTGAACCAGCCCATGCTCACCACTGCTGGAATCCTATTAAACCTCTGCTGAGTAGAAAGTTCTACCACTGTAGTAGCCTGTGTTTGCATGCTGGGAATACCTGCACAAGTTGTGGGACCTTGCCTTATTATTATGCTGGGGGACTTTTAGCTGAGCAGAAGCTCAGTAGGATACTGGCATTTGTTTTAAATGGCCTTTTAGTATTTTAACTGAACTATGTTATAAATTTGAGTGTACTCAGTTTGAATGTCATGTTTCTATTTATATATAATTTTATCATGCTTTTCAAATCAATAATGTATCCAAAAACAGACTGCATGAAGAAAAATGAGGTACAGGAGCCTGGGTTTATAAACTAACATGGCAAGGCAGGCAAATTAAGGGCAATACTAGGGAAAGCAGATAATGTTACCAAAAATGGGGAGTTCCAGCTGGGTCTGGCACATTATCTTTCTTATCCTCTTACTTAGAAAAAGATAGAACAGATTTAGGAGCACTATTCCTTTTGGGGCTGGAGATAGTATACAATGAGGAAACTACTTCCCTTCTGCAGTCCCACCGATGGAGATAAAGGGTGGAAACAGATAGGGCAGTAACTACTTACAGGTGTTCTCTATTTTATGGAAGGGGCTTGGATGGTCTTGATATTCTTTCGAGAAACAAGGAGGCCATGAATGTACTAGGGAAAGATTGAGGCCCACCCAAAGTCACCATCACCCCCAACTGCATTTTCCATGTTGGAATACAAAAGGTTAATGTGTGGAAAGGTGCTAATAAAATTCTGTCATCTCCAGACTTGCACTTCCATTTGTGGCTGGGGATTTGGAGTGTAAGGTATCCTGAGTTGTATAGTTACATTAACATCTTGGCTTTTTGTGTTTGATGTATATGGAGAGCTCTGACTTCCATATCCAGATGAAGACATGTTTCTCTCTGCTCCTTTAAATATATCTGTGTACCTCTTCCTTATTCTTTCACGTTTAGCTATTCATCCGTTTCTCTTTTCCATCTGGTTTTATGATTTTTTTCTCTAGCCATATTCTGTCAGAGAGGACTGTCAAAATTACTTATAATTAAGCCCCTTCCCCTTCAAAATTTCTCTAGATTTTTCACATATGAGTTAAACTGGTAATTATTCTGTGTCTGCTAATACCTCCCCCTTGTGCATGGCAAGAACAGATTTGTCTGCATAAAAGTAAGAAAACTTGAACTGATATTAAAAGGAATGAAAATGTATTGATCTGCTTTGTCTTGTTGTTATTAAAGACTATGCATCCACTTTGAATACTTTAGAAGTGTAGGATAGCTGCTTTATTTAGTGTCTTACTTCCTATTTTCGAGACATTCCATAACTCTCTTCTTGTTGACAGGTGATCAAGCCAGGAACTTTTTTTTCCAGTCTGGTTTACCTCAACCAGTTTTAGCACAGATATGGTAAGCTTTTATATTTCAGCAGCATTTTGTGGGCAGAAAAACTGCACAACCTGCATGGCATTCTTTTTTTTAAGTTTCAGCTTTTTATCAAAGCTATACTACAAATCTTCAAGATGAATACTTCTGACAAAACAGCCAGTAATGCCTTTTTAAAGTAATTAAAGACATAGTCTTGTCTGGTTTTACTGGATTGGTTTCAGTCTGTGATTCCTGATGACGTGGACAAGGTCTTTGAATGCTGCAAAGCCGCCACCAGTCCTATGGACCCTTGCCCAGCATGGCTCATTAAATCAGCCAGTAAACTAATGGTGGGCTGGGCTACTCAGATAATTCATCTTTGCAGGAGGGTAGTATGCCTTTCTCTTTTAAAAAGATAATTATGCACCTGATCCTAAAAGAACTTGGCAATGGATAATTTGGACAATAGAGAAAGTGGTGGCAGGCCACCTGTAGACTCTCTTGGGGGATACTGACAGTCTATACATTTCAGCCAGGATTCACGCCATAGTCTGGGACCAAGAGGGCCCTGGTCACTGTTTGATGACTTACTGGGGGAGGCAGACTGTGTGTGTGTGACCCTGTTTGTTCTTCTGGATCTCTGCAACCTTTGGTACTGTTGACCATAGCATTCTTCTGGGCTGGGGGATTGGAGGCATCACTTTACTTTTGGCTCTGCTCCTTCCTCACTTGGCAGGTCCACAATGTCGCAGCTTGGGGAAGTTCGGTCAGCCCCTTGGGGCCAGCAATATGGGGTCTTACATGTTTCAGTCATTTCTGCAATGTTTTTTAACATCTTCATGAAGCCTTTGGAAGAGGTCATCCAGAGTTTTGATGTGTTTTGTTACCAGTATGCTGATGATATGAAGTTATATCTCTCTTTTACATCTTCAGCAGAGAAGGCTGTCCAGACCTTTGACCTTTGCTTGGCTGTGATAATGGACTGGATGAGGGCCAACAGGTTGAGTTCAAATCCTGACAAAATTGAGATCCTGTTGTTAGGTGGCTCTGCTGACAGGTTGGGTGCATCCTGTTCTAGTTTTGATGGGATCACACTCTTCCTGAAAGACCAGGTTGGGCATCTGGGAGTGATCTTGGACTCAGCACTCTCGTTAGAGAAGCATATAGCTGATGTGGCCAAGACTGCTTTTTCCCATCTCAGGCAGACTCTCAGCTGTGCTCACTCCTTGACGTGAGGTTTTTAATGACATTGGTTCATGCCTTGGTAATCTCTAAAATAAATTACTGCAGTGTTCTCTATGTGGGTCTTCCTCTGAAAACAGTACCAAAGCTGTAGCAGGTACAAAATTATGCAGCCAGGCGGGTGGATGAAAGTTCAACCGCATCTCATTGATACTGGGGTTTTTCCCCATTGGCTACCTCTTTGCGTCTGTGCCCGAATCAAGATTTTAGTATTAATGTATAAAGCCCTTCATGGCTTAGGACCTTGGCACCTGGAAGAGCATCTCCTCCAGATAAATAAAGCCCAGACCATTCTGCTATCCCAGGCATCTGAGCTCTGGGTACCCACTCTGAGGGAGGCCTGGAAAATGTTGACAAGGAAACAGGTCTTCTCAGTGGTGGCCCTGGTGACCTGGAATGCCTTACCTACATATATTCGCCTGGCCCCCTCCAGGAATTCAGTAGGGCTTTTAAGGCCATATTCTTTATAGAGGTTTTTCAGGACTTCTAACCTCTCCCCATTTCATATCTTTGAAGCAGATTCATCTTGCCCATCCACTGCTGTTTTTAGTGTGACTTTTATATTTTTATACTTGTACAGTATATTGGCTTTTATTTCGTTCTTTTGTTTTGAGGAAAGGTTGATTTATGTTTGCTGTCATGGAGGTGTCTCTGGTCAGATGGGCGATATATAAATCCAATAAAGAAAATAAATATGATTTTCAGTTCCTAAAAATATATGGAAATGGAAATTCTTAACTGTTATCAACAATGGAGTGGAAAGGATACTGCATTTTTGTCTAGCTAACCTTAAATTAGCTATTTACATTATTTGCATAAAAGTCATCAGTATGATAAACCACATTTCTCTGAGAACTTTACAAGTACAAATTGTTTTCATTTTCTAGAGCAGAGCAATTAGGCACAGAAATCACATGCTTTCACTTAAACATCTTTTAGATGTTAACTTTGGAATGTTTGAGTGATTGACAAAGAAAAAGATTCAGAATTCTGACATGTTTGACAACAAATACATTGACTCACTGAACTTGTGTCCAGGGAATATTTTAAGAATTTTGGCTCCAAATAATATTTTAAAATCTTTGTTATATAATTTTTTATTATAGTATCTACAGTTTAAAACAGTTTGGAAGGTAGTTCTGTGTTAAGATAAAATCAAATTATTCTATTATTTTTGTTTTCATTTCTGTAAATTCTTAGAAGATGTGTTAGCATTTTTAAATCCCTGGGGAAAAAATGTGGAACTGTCCCTGGAGCTTCTACCAACTGCATAAGTTTTTCACTGGTGTCTTTACAGGATTTGTGGTTGGCAAGCCATTAATCCATTAAGAAGTGTCTTATGTAGGCTTTCAAATGAATCACTAGTCATTCTGAAGTCAGTAACTAAATTTAAATAGGCATAATCTGGATTACTTACATTTTTTGCTCTACTTAGATATTTCTATTTCTTGATAACAATACAGATATACCTGCTCTGTGGGGATATCTAGAAATTGCAAGTGAGTGGCATTTACACTATTCCTTTTGTAATTGTGATCTTACATTTGCTTTCGATAATGCTGATTGAGTTCAAGGAAATCTGAATAGGTTAGAGAAGTGAGCTTAATATGGACATGATAACAAATACTAAATTGAAGGAAAATGTTAATTAGGCACAGCAAAATATAAAATAAATACTTGCATTTCCAGTTTAAAATAGATATGTTCTTCAGTATATTATATTTAAGAGACTAAATATACTTTAAATCAGGGGTGCCCAAACTATGGCCTGTGGGCTAGATCAGGCCCCTCGGCACCAATTAACCATCCTCACCGCTCCTGGAAGCGGAAGCCACAGTTCATTTACGGCAGTGTTATGCGCATGCACATTTTACTTCCAGGGGCAGAAACCACGTGACGGGTACACTTAACCACATGACCGTTACACGGCCCAAAAAGTTTGGGCACCCCTGCTTTAAATGGTACATAAAATCAATTAGCAACTATTTCAGCAGGACATTTCAAATTACAAATTGTTTGTCTAAATTACTGGCCATTATCCTGTTGCATATCTCCACTTGTGTGGTGGTAGTAATATTGACAAGTGCGACAGATATCCATTAATCAGATAATTTATTTTTAAATTTTGGGTTGCACATGACTTCATATCAGTACAAGAGAGTTATTTGCTTTCACAAAATAAAGTAAAAAAGAGTAAGTCTTTATTTAGAAGCAGTCTGCCACAGCTGAAGATATTGGTTCTGTTGTGCAGGTGGAATTATGGAATAGGATACTGGACAATGTTCAAAGACTATGACTAAATTACATGTGCATCTGTTAAGAATATTAAATCTTTGTGAAAATATTGAGAGGTAGCATGCACAGAGAAGTAGACTGTGACATATCCTTTTATAGTACTGTATTTAGTTATGTTGGCACATAGCACAAATTGCAGAATATATGGAGGCATATTGCTGTAAGGTGAAAAATCACTATAGATCTTATCCGTTGCATACTTAATTGTATGACTCCACATGCAGCTAATGATGTTTAATATAATATTTCCTTAACTTGGGGCAATTGTCTACAAAAATATGCCATCCATGTAGCTCTGTAAGAAGATTTTAGCAAGTAATATTTTAGATGTAATCACAGAAGTGTTAATGGAGGTTCTTCTTAAAGAGAACATGCAGAACTGTGATGTCAGATAGTTGAGTAGTTAGCGTGAGCAAGGAAAGAGAGAACATTATGAGATTTCAGATGGCAAAGTGAGAACTAGGCCAGGAAATTGAATCCAGTGACACCTAATTTTGAGTAAACATGCATTTGAACATACAAAACTGAGTCAAATAATTGATACATTTTGTTCATTACTATGCACTCTGTCTGAAAGCTGCTGTTCAGGCAAAAACCTTTTCCAGTCCTGCAAGAAAGGTATTTTAAGCAAAGATGTCAGGGATCAAATCTGGGACATTTTGTGTTTAAAGCATGTGTGTGCTTTGCTACATACATGTGAATTTTTTGTTATAATCATGCTGAAGTTTTGAAAAGCAGGCAAAATAGTGTGTGCAGTCTGAAAGATAAACATGAAATATGTCTTATTGTCATTTGATTTGGGATCAAGCTTCAGAATGTTTCTATATTCAGGTAAAACCAATATTTTTTCATCTAGGAATAGATTAAATGTGAAGAAGATAGGTGGAAAGAAATTGCAAATAGGTAGTATTACTCTGATTCTGTAATATCAAGCCTTTCTGTGGGAATCCATGTCAAAGTAATAATTTACTGTACTCTGTACTTCCCTGCTTCTTGCCTCTGCAAAACATTCTAGTGATATTGAAATCCAATTCAGCTTTGAGAATGTTTTGAATTTATAAGGTGATAAAGCAGGCAATGGATTGTTGACTTAAACTGGTGAATAACCAAAGGTATAGCTTTAAGATTGTGGATTTAAAACGTAGTGGTCAGTATCATATTGCATAGCTCTATCTGTTCAACAGGAGCGATGTCACCAATTATAGGCGATTGCTCCTAATGAAAGAGTTCCTTTTGTGGTTTCAGGGTGCACTCAGTTCAAATGCAGTGATGCAAAGTTACGTGTACTCCAAAACTGAAAGATGAACTCTTTAATTAGTGGCAGTCTCCTACAGACAGTGAAGTCACTCCTGTTGCACAGAGCTACACAATAGACTATTCGCTAGTATTAGACTATTGAACATCGTTAGATTAGGGCTCAATTTAAGTGACTGGTGGTCTGATATGTATAAAAAAAGGTTTATATTAGCCCCAATTTGGAACTGGAAATTTTGTTTGCATTTAGAAGAGCTTTTAATGTCTTCTTTTTTAAAACTACCATTTGATTTCATAGGGCATTGGCAGATATGAACAATGATGGGAGAATGGACCAGCTAGAGTTTTCTGTAGCTATGAAACTTATCAAACTTAGGTTGCAAGGTTATCAGCTTCCTTCTGCGTTGCCTCCTGTTATGAAGCAGGCTCCCATTGCCATTTCTAGTGCACCGGGATTTGGTAAGAGGAGAATTATTTCATATTTGTGTGCTGTCAGTACTTCTCAACAATGTTCTAATTTTCATGCTTTCCACATGCTGTTCTCCCATTTAGAGCCTGCTTTAATAAGATTGTAATAACTGTTCTGATTTGTCATTCTGCTTTAACTTCCTTGTTCTTTTCTCCCTTTTCTCCAATTCTTGCCTCTTCTTAATCTCACAAATGTTTATAGCAATAGTAGAGGCATAGCATGCAGGAGAAAGTATAGTACAGTAATACCCCAGATAACACTAAAATCGCATAACGTTAAGTAATCTGCGGAGGAGAATTGGATCGAATAACGTTAAGGTCCTATGGGATGTATCAGATAACAACCGCTAAAGCCTGTGTAGTTACAATGTATCTCTATGGAGCTTTAACATTATCCGATACATCCCATAGGATTTTAACATGCATCGGACAACACTAAAAATCGGATGACACCAAGACTTGTGGAACCAAGTCTTAGCGTTATCCGAGGTATTACTGTATCCTCAAATGTAACCTTCATGACTGTGTTCTGTGACTTGTTTTTCTGCTGTGTAATGCCTTCCTTCTAAGGCTTACTTAAACTGAAGCACATTCTACATTCTGCATATGTTTGAAGCTTTAAGTTGATCGGGTAGTTTCTTTTATTTGCTATAATATTTCGTGTTTATTTAACAGGAAAAAATAGGTGGCTTGGCCCAATTTTATACTTGACCACTGTTTAGTTCTGCCATTATTATAATCTGTGTTTTGTGTGAATCATCTTGTATGTTGGTTTTTAAAACATCTAGTACTGTACTGTATATTCAGAAGTGAATCAGGTTTTTTTTAAAGCAAATCTTGAGATATCTTTTGAAAGTTTTGCCTTTGATTTAATAGAATATTTCTGTTGGGAATCATTTCCTTCCTTCCTTGATACTTGGTGGACTTTCCAAGGTTGTTTGGCTGTTTTGTTTTCCATTTCAGCTAGCATTCTGTTGTGGAGCTAGACATTGCAACTGTAGAAAAGAAGTTTTATGTCCTGACCAGATCCTAACTATATTTACTGGAATAAACATTTTAATGTAGAGATGAATGACGTACCTTAAAAATAAAAATAATACAGTGAGCATCTGTAGCTATGTACCTGTCAAATCGGCTGTGCTGTGCCTGTTTTTTCTCTCTCTGGAAAGCTCTTTACTATAAGGAGGGGATTTGAAGCTTTTGCTTCTGTTCTTAAGTAGCAGCAGTTCATCAATATACCCTGGACCAAAACAATATTAAGTATGTTTTTTCCAATAAAGTCAGTGTCAAGTTGGTTTATGAAGTTTCTTTTGTCAATAAACTATAGTTAAGTTAAACTCCTTTAGTGCTGATTTGGATGTAACAATAAGCTGTGATTAGTTAAAAATAGACAAGCTTCTAGTGTTTTCATGGCTATGTCAGAGGAGCAAAAAGCATGAAGGGATTGATGTTCCCAAAGCTATCTAAACCATAATTTGCACAAGAGTAGGAAAACAATTTTAACTCAAGAGTCAAATTCAGTTTCAGGGATGGTGTGTGTATATGCGTGCGTGCATGCGTGCACGCACACGTGCATGCACGTGCACGTGTGTGCACTACAGTGACCAAAATTAAATGGAACCAATCCTTAAAAGAGTCATTTCAGTATTATAGAATGGTGTGTGTGGGGGGTGTGTCAAATAATGTTAGCATGAGGAAGTGGATATGGTATGCTAGGAAAGCCCAGGAGACCAGATTTGAATTACAGGAAATCTGACTCCAGGAACCCAACATTGTCCATCTGTGGTATAGACGAATACCTGAATGAGTATGTTTTCATGTAAGCCTTTTGGTTTGTAAAATGTGATAAAGAAAAATGTACATTTGTTTCTTGTAGGTCTAGGTGCTCTTCCCACTATACCACCTCTTACAGCTGTTGCTCCAGTGCCAATGGCACCCATTCCAGTAGTGGGAATGTCACCACCTTTAGTATCTTCTGTTCCTACAGCAGCTGTACCTCCCCTTGCTAATGGAGCACCAGCTGTTATCCAAGCTCTACCTGCTTTCACTCATACTGGTATGTTGAATTACTGGCATTAATGTTACAAATTGATAGGATGTTCTTTCTATGCACGTATTGTGAATATTCCCTTAAAATATTCCAAAGAGAACCAATTTATGCTTTTGAAACAGCATCATGATACATTTTTGTGTATTAAGTCAATATACTTCTACTCAAAGTATTAAAACTTGGAGAAGCAAGAATAGCTTACCTCTTGAATTTGTAACATACCGTACTGGGGTGTGGTGTGTTTTTCCCCCATTTATTATGTTGCACACAATATATTGTTGAACATTTATAAGTTGTAAAATATTCAGAAAACATTAAGATTAAACATACTGACATTCCAATAGCATGTTATCTGGAAATTCAAAATTATTAAAGTGGTTAGTTAGTAATGTACAGTACAAAAAGCTCTGTTGCTTCTCCTACATTTGTATTGTTGCTTTTTCAGTTATGATTAATGCTTAATGTATAATCACTTCACAATTTATGTTTCACCTTAAAAATGTTTTCGCTTTGTATTCAGATAATATAGATAAAAGTAAGTTCTAGGATATAACAAATAAAGGGTAAAAAGATTTTAAAATGTAAAAATATTCTTAAAATTTAGAATACTGTATCTACTTTTACCGACTCCCTGTAGTCTGTACAGGGCAATTCCTCTCATCAGCAAGGAATTATGTGTATGGTAGTTTCTGCATATTAAGCTCTCGTGGCAAACCTTTCAGAAAAACTACCAAATCCATTATCCCTTGTAGCTCCCATGGAACATAGCTCAGTCCATTTATTTCCTCTGTCTTCTCCACAGGATGAAAATTGCTATTGGAGTCTGAATACAATAGCTTACGAATTTGAAAACACTAGTTAGGATTTTGATGTCTAGCTGGCACAAAAAATCCTGTGCCTATTGTTCCATACTGCTTGTAAATTAGAAATGCAAAGTTTTGCAAGTGCTTTAAATTTAAAAAGTCACCAACTATAGCAGTTATCTCACACATAAATGGAGTGATGTGTTGCTGAATGACATTTTAAGGTTTAGTGCTGTTCGTATGTTCATCTTCTGGCTCTCCCACTTTCTTCTTCTCTGTCATTTAGATTTTGCATTTTGGTTGTGAGGAACCTGAAGGCCACTGTGTTAAAAAGGTGTCATACTAATCTGAAAATTAATTATGGCAGTAGCAACGTGTACTTTGATTATTCAGTTCAAGATATAGTTGCTTGTTTGTGCTTAGTATTCAATTCAGCTGAATTTAAAACATTATTATATTTCAGCCACATTGCCAAAGAGTTCTTCCTTCAGCAGATCTGGTGCAGGGTCCCAGTTAAATGCAAAACTACAAAAGGCACAATCATTTGATGTAGCTGGGTAAGTATGGCAGTTCTTGTGCATTTTGGCATTACTGTCAGTCTTGTAGTTCTTCAGACACTGTTCTCATTCCAATTCAAGGAGGCAGCTTGTAAAAGACTAGTTTGGAGTACAGTAAAACCTCATATAACACTAAAACCTGGTTCCACAAGTCTTGGTGTTATATGATTTTTAGTGTTATCTGATGCATGTTAAAATCCTATGGGATCCATAGAGATACATTGTAACCACACAGGCTTTAGCGGTTGTTATCTGAAGCATCCCATAGGATCTTAATGTTATCTGATGCAATTCTTCCCCCAGATTCCTTAACGTTATGCGATTTTAGTGTTATTCGATACTAATGTTATATGAGGTATTACTGTACTATAGTACAATTCAAATGCATAATATCTGAAGTCAAAAAATATATTGCTGTTGAAAAGCATGTTTTTATAAGATGAATAATGTATAGCCTGAAATACCCTTTTTACTGTACATCTTGTGTGTGTGAGAGAGAGAAAGAGAGAAAGAAAGAAATATTTCTCTAAAATAAAGTCTTCAGTACAAGTGATAAGATGTGGATGCTGTCTAATGGGTTATACGTGTAAATTGTCACTGCTGGGTTTGGCAATTTATTATATACATTCTGTTATTGAATGCTCTAAAGGGTGTTCCATTTGCCATTTTAACAATACTAAATGTCTTTTGTCACACCCATACAAACCTACATCTTAAATAAACCTTCTGGGCCCCCTTCCTACTGGTCAATCCTTGCAGCAGAAATCTATCACCTCTTATGGGTGTACAGTCTGTCCGATGGAGCTAAGATGTATTTTTGTCTCTACTTTGCTCTGGCTGTAGTGCTACTACCTGCCTCAGTTTTCTTTTTTTCAAAAATTGTTCATTGTATTGTTGCTGTGGAAATAGAAGGCAGCTGCAGACTTCTTCAGTTTTTTGTTGGTTGAGTGAGGTTGCCCCAATGTTGGTGCCATACCAACTGGTGATTAAGAAAGCATAAGTATAGTACATACTATGCTTTGCAGACCAGCATATACCCGTTTGAAGCATGTCTGGAGAGTACAGTTTCTAATGGTTTTTTGACATGTAAACTAACAAATGTAGTATAACTGTTGGATTACTTCTGTATAATGCCTGATGAACATTGGAATCCTGGCTAGTGGGGAAAACAAAAAGTAGCTAGATAATTTAAACTACAGTGTCAATATGTTTGAAAGTATACACTATAGTTTAGTACAGGGGTGGCTAACCTTTTTCCATTGCGGGCCTGACCATAGCCCTGGACAGCGTTGTAGGTGGACCATGCCCCCAGAAGCAGAAGCGGGCACACTTACAGCTTGACGTAAATGCACCCACTTCCGCATTTACGCCAGCCATGGGCACGTTTGTGCATGTGTGGGCGCACTGTACGGATGACATAAATGCTCCCGCCTCCACTTCCGGGTGTGGTGGAAGCAACAATGGGCCGGATGGGATGGTGTTGGAGGGCAGGGCCAGTCCGTGAGGCTTAGGTTGGGAACCTCTGGTTTAGTATTATTTCTGAATTGGCCTCTCTGGAACTCTGATTTGAATGTTTCTAATTAAAAGTTCTATCTGCTTTTAGGTATCAGGTCACATTGTTTCACAAGGCTTTTAATCTGTGAACCTTATGAGTTGGCTGACTTTTTAGCCATGTTTGATTAATTTTGATGAAAATAGCATGTTTAGCAGTGTGATTTGGTTGTATATTTTTAAGCATGGACTGAATAGCTCAGTGAGTTAGGTCTCTGGCTGGATAGTCAGGATTTGGGAATTTTATTCCTCATCATGCCTCCCAAGATAAGATCCAGCCTGTGTACACTTGGGCAAGCTTTATAGTCCCAGAATGCCTTCAGAAGAAGGAAATAATAAACTATTTCTGTGTACTATACACCTCCTAGAAGATTTTAGAAAGAACTGCTGCAAGTTGGAATTGGTTTGGCACTTTTTGTTGTTACTATTAACAGAATAAAAACAGTATATAATAGGGCTTTAAAGGAAATTTGCAAGTTGAAAAACAGGAAGGAAAAGAAGGCAGAGACATTTTAAATTTGAAGGACAGTTATGAGCAGGTATTGAATTAACATTCCATTCTTAGAAAAAAAAACTAGTTAGAAAAACAGCAAAAACTTCTTGGCACAGAAAATTACTTCAGATCCCAGTTATAAATGTCAACTGTGCTAATTTTCTTAATTTAATGTAGAAACATGTTGATTCTGACTGAGGCTCTTAATAACTCATCCATTGGTGTTAAAAACTGAAGTGAAAACTGTTTTAAAATTTGACCATAAATAAGAATATGAACTGTTTGGTGTTGTTTTTCCTTGTCTACTTTTGTTACCTTGAGTTGTGATGGAATGGTGAATTAATTGTGTCTATTTGTAATTTTAGTGCACCAGGAACAGTAGAATGGGCGGTTCCTCAATCATCACGACTGAAATATAGGCAGCTATTCAATAGCCATGATAAAACAATGAGTGGACACTTAACAGGTACTCAAGCATGTTTTCATCTTAAAAAACAATTTCACAGTTTCTTGCTTTGTGGTGATAAAGAGGACATGTATTTTCATTTGTGTGCTGACTTTCTCCTAATGTAGTTAAAGGCAAGTGCAGTAAAAAACACAATTGCTGAAATACAGTACCAAGCTAAAATTAAAATGAGCCCACTGAATCAAAGGAGCTTACAAAGAAGTTGACTCACCAAATTCCTCACTGATTTAATGGTTCTTCTTTAGTTGTAGCTTTTTTGATATGGTCTCTGTAAATGACATATATGGGTTTTGTGCTTTTGCAGAAAGCAGGATTAGAGCCTAAAGAGAAGCATTTTTTCTCTCCCCTAGCACTACTGCACATTACCAGACACATACTAATGGTTCTTCCTCAGTTCTCTTCAGTCCACTGCATGAGCAGCATCTTGACAGAACACTGGAGACTTAGTCATTGAAATACCATTCTTCTTGAATTGTAAATAGTTATTTCTCTACTTTTCCTATTTCCCTTGTCTTCTCCCTTTAAAAAAGAAAGAAACGAAATTAGTGTTATTGTCAGACTTCATTGTTGGACTTTCTATGCTTTCCTCTAAAATTTTATGGCCTTTGGAACTTACAATATTTGCAAAAAGTGTGTTGCGTGGGAGCAAAATGCTACATTCTGACAGACACGATAAGTGCCTTTTCTGTCTTACTGATGGTTATATTACTTAGAAGTGCAGAATTTGTTAGGGTTTTACACAATTTGCCTGAAAACCCTCTTGCTAGATTGCAGTCCCGTCTCTGGGAAAAATCTGCAAAATCCACAGACTCAGTCTTTCAGTCATCAATAAGCCTGGAAGCATCACAGAATCCTTCTTCATCACTTAAAAAATGATGGCACCACCAAACAAATGTGGATGTTTTGAACTCAGACTTACCTGTCTGAGTTCCTTTGGAATATGCTTTGGCCTTGACAACATTGATGCTGAAGGCTTCTTTGGTGTCAACTCCAGCAAAACAAAAGAAACCTGCTAGACATAAGCAGAACAAATCTAAAAAACGCAAAGAGAGATAAACTTCATGACATATTGATTCAGTAGGAGTCTGAGCTTCTGTCAGAAAGCATTCCTGTACTACATTAAGCTTCTTCATATACTCGATCCCCACTGCTTCAGATCCTGACAGTGGAAATATTATGTCTGAGATTGGTCTTAGCAGGAGAGCTAATGGGATTGCCCCCCTTTCTTGTATCACTTACACCACCTTGCTCATCAGATGGGTTGGTGCAGCAAGTGTTGATGGAATCACTACCCCCCAACTCCTCCACAGTATGCCTCTTTTGTGCATCAGAACCAAAGGTAATCATAGTCAAAGTCAAGACCTCCATTGAGATCCTTATCTCAATATCGATCCCTGACTCCGAGGAGGTCCATACATGAGTCACAGTCACTGACTCCACATAGATAACAGAGAGAGTATTCTATGGATACTCAACATTGGCTGAAACATGTTTTTTCTTCATGCTCTCTATGAATCACACACAGGTTTTGTGCATGTGTGATGAACGATTGCAGAATGTTCCAGAGCTGGGGGGGGGGGGAGCTGTTAGTAACAGCAAGGTCGCAACCTACTGTGCATGTTTGCACGCCTAATGGCTTCTCCCCATAGTTTTTTTCTTGAGTGCTGTGATGGTAGCAGTCATTTTCCAGAACTTTTACCTTCATGAGGTTTTGCTGCCTCTCTCTTACTCCCAATCTTCCTTTTCCTCTGTGCCTTTCCAGGACAAGGCGTTTCCCTTCTACTTATCGAGGTTCTAAGGCCTTGTTTATGCTCCCTACAACACCCCTTTAAAAAATGTGTCATTTGTGTAAATAAGACTCTGCTCACAGGTGGTCACTCCAGGTGCTTATTCTGCCTCAGCAAATATCATCAGACCCAGACCTGCCAGCACTGCAAAAGGTTTACCATACTGGCTATAAAGAACAGGAAATCCCGCCTTTGAGAGAAATCTTTGGTGGCACCTTCAGCCATGGACACTACTCACTCTTCAGGCTCCTCCCATTTGCACACTCAAACTGAAGCCAAGGCCTCCTTCTCTGCCTCTACAAAAAAAAGTCACATTCTTCTTCCAAGGGCAAGAAGAATGCAAGCACCCGGACTCTTATGACACCCCACTGAAGAAAAAGGCCAAGAAACTCCCCAAACCCTTGGACACAGCGTTGAGATCGAGCCATGGCTTGAAATCAGCTGGATCAGTCTCTACGGCTACAGATCAACCTCTCGATCAGGATGAGCTAGTATGTTTGGGCTCAGATCAAGATGTCTCCCCACCACACAACACCTCCACTCAGCTCACGCCACTCCAGCAATCTCTCCATTTCAGCACAGACACGCCCACAGTCCATCTCAGCACAGATGTTTCCACAGTCCTTCACCCACACTGGCTCCTTCCATTGTGACCATCAGACTGGCCTCACGCCACAACAGCACAAGCAAAACTAAAGACTTGCGACTCAGCCGGCATCAGTGCATTCGATGCCTAGTTCTCAGAGCAGAGAATTGTTTGTTTATCACAAAACCACAGATGATCTTATGGATAACTTGTACAAGAAGAAATCAACAGCCAGGTGTTTGGGGATTACTCTGCAATCATCTAAAAAGTCATCTGGACAGTTTAGACAGCCATGGCATAGATTCTACTCCTACACAACCGACACATCACCATCTGATCTATCTGAATCTTCTTGTCAATCCACTCAACCATATTATTAAGAATTAATCCCAGCAGCCAAGATAAAAATCTTCTAATTCCAATAAGAAGCAAACAAAAAAGATTTCAAAACATCACCATTGACTGCACTATTTCAGAGACAGACAGCTCAGATTTGGTAAATTTACCATCTTCCCTCCCTCCTTCTCCTTTGGCTAGTTAGTGCTTTTTATATCTACCTGGTGCAAATTTGCCACAGAGGCTTGGGTGCTATCAATCATTGTTCCAAGGATATGTTATCTTTTAGAGAATATTGTATGTTCCTTTAAATAGCCTGGACTCCAACTATATAGCACTTTCTAGGTCATAACTGGTACTTTGTATGGGACCAGGGAACAGACCAGCAGCCAGTGAAGAAGTTGTAATGGGAGATTTATATGCTTCTTATAAAAAATCTTGATTAGCAGTCTGGCCAGCAGGTTCATCAAAAAGGAAGTTGCAGGTTCCAAATAATATATTTCTCATGCTATCTCATACATGTTTAGCACACATGGGAAACAACCAGTAGATAAGGATGGTGACTATCTTGTGATTAACCACCTTTGGAAGGTGCTGCACTAAATGCATCCTTGGGCTGAATAAGAAAGGCCCTTGGATAAATGCATGAGTTTGCAGGGTTCTAGCTTGAGTCTGATCTCCAGCAGACCCAGATTTTGCCTTAAACAAGCTGTTACCCTGCCATTGTGCCCTGCCTCTCCTCTGCAAAAATGCTCAAGATTGCAGATGTTTTTGAGAAATAATTGTCTCAGCAAGAAACAAACAAAAGATTACCAATTTAAAAACGGGAATTTTATTATACCTTTCTCATTGTATCACTTGCCTTGGCAAATTGTGATTCTCTAATCCAATTTTCGCATTGTGGCTATTAGGGTAGAGAAGGATTTGGGTTTATACATATTGTACAATGGACATATACTGTACATATATCATACTGTACACTGAAATATACAAGTAGTTCACTGTGGAAGGGAATGTTACACTTGAGGAAATGTCATAGAAAAATGACAAATGAAGCTGGCCTGTTCAAGAGCAAGTCATTCCACATGTGCAAACCTCATGAATCCATCTACTTGGTGTGTAGTAGCAGTTGACAATTGACATAATTTTCATTCTTCTGCGAAATGTTAAGTGTGTTCTGTTTGAGTACACAGAGTTTTTAACATGCAGGAGGATACATAGCTCATGTTAAACAATCTTTTGCTAGATGAAACTACCCAAATTACAGATGTCAGTTGTTGAAAGTTGAAGAATCAGTTTCCTACAGATCAGATTGCCCTTGTCTCCCTTCTTCTCAGATTACTTTTATGAAGTTGGACAGACTTTTTTGCCCTTTAATCATTTTGGTTCTTAGTCTGTTGACAGACCATGGTTGATAGCTCATTTAAATTGCATAAACATCATTTTGTCTATCATGTATTATCTCTCTTGAAGCATCTCCACAGGTTGCTAGCCCTTTGCTTGGCTTAATCCTAAAATTCTTTCTTTTTCTAAAGCAGCAAGCAGTTCGAATTCTGTTTATATAGGAGAAAATTTCTTTTCTTCAGATATATCTCACCAGTACTCGAGGTTCTCTTCTGAGATCCAATTCTAAATTTCATCCCGTGAGAAAATGTAAGGTAGTCTCCATGAGGATCAAGACTTCTCCTAAAGCAGGTCCCAAGAAAGAGATGTGTATGGTTTGCTAATTTTCTGAAAATAGTTAGTGATTGGCATTGGAATTGATTTTTTGATAATCCTTCTTTGTGGTCTCAGTGATTTACACATATGAGGTACTTCTGTGGTTGCACAAATGCTCTCAGGAACATGCTAGGACCTTTATTTATTTATTTATTTATTTATTTATTTAAATTTCTATTCTGCCCTACTCGCCAGGGCAACTCAGGGCGGATTACAAACATATCATATAAAAACATATAAAATCACAAATTCCAATACAATTTAAAAATCTAAAAACAATTTAAAACAGCTTCTCATTCCTTTATAAAATAAAGAGAGGGTGGATTGACCACATAGCTGTTTTCTCACAGTCATGATGAGAAGGAGGATGTTGCTGTTGATCTGTCTGTGTCATCAGACCGCTTCTGGCACGCTTCTGGCTTTGAGCTACGTGAGATAGTCAAGGGCTGGTTGGGCCAGAGCTACCACACCTCTTTCCACAGTCTGCTCACACGCTGTCCGCCTAAGGACAGCTGTGCTCCAAAACGACCTGAGTTTTGTTTGGGCCCCCAATTCTTCCTTGCCCTACGGCTTTAGACTCAGCCCTCAGTTATTCTACATGGGGCTGCCCTTGGTGGCCATTCGGAGGCTGGAGCTGGTCCAGAATGCAGCTGCTCGGGTAGTGATGGGGTGTGGGCAGTATGCACATGCCTCATCACTACTTTGGGAGCTGCACTGGTTGCCAGTATGTCTCCGGGTGCAATTCAAGGTGCTGGTCATTACCTTTAAAGCCCTACATGGTAGAGGGCCAGGATACTTAAGAAACTGCGTCACCCCAAGAACATCTGTCCGTCCCACCAGGCCGGATCAGAGAGGCTCTCTTATCATTCCATCAGCTAGAGAAGCACATCTCTCTAGCACCAGAAGGAGGGCCTTCTCTGTGTCCGCCCCGGCCCTTTGGAACCTCCTGCCAACTGAGTTACGTCTACAGACAGAGCTCCTGCCCTTTTGGAAGGGCCTAAAAACCTGGCTGGCAGGGCAGGTGTGGAGCTCCAGGAATGTGGGGTCCCATGTTGGGTGGTTGATCTGATGGGACAGCCACCCCTCTCTTGCTCTTTTAAACTTTTTAAATCTTTTAACCTTTTAAATCGCTTTTAGTATTTTGTAAATTTATAGTTTAATTTTTTAAATTAATTTTGAGCCTTAAGGTTTTAATTGCTGAATTTGTAGGGGTCTAGTGGGATTGTTTAGTTTGTTTTGCACTCATGTATAATCTTTTTCTTTTTTGTAAGCCGCTTAGAGTCAGGTTCACCTGATTGGGGAGGGATAATAAATCTAAATAAATAAATAAATAAATAAATAAATACTGTATATTTATCCTGAAAGAAAACAGTGGGAGAATTTGGCAATCTAGAAATGGGCCTGCTATTCAAATCTCCACAGCCATCTATAGCAGTAAGAACACATACTAGCTTGACAGGCTAGGGTGTTCATTGCTAAGAAAAGGAGATTCATGCACTTTGTTCTCTTCAGGAAAGAAATCAGCATATAAAGCAACTAAAAGTGATGGTAGTCACCAAAGCATTTAAAAGCTTTTAAACCCAATGTGGGAAAAGTGATATGATAGCAGTCAATTCTATCATGAAATATTCTATAAACAAACAGGGCAGAACCCATTCTATGGCTCTCTTATTCCTCAAGACTTATCTGTGGGACACTTACCTTGGGTCAGTATTCATTTCCAGTGAAGACAATCAGATTGTAGATGCTTTAAGCCTGGGGTGGCCACCCTTTTTCCGCCATGGGCCTAACCACATGCCCCCCCCAGCTGAGTGGGCCAGACCATGCCCCCCCCAGAAGCAAAAGTGGGTGCATTTACTACTGTCGTAAATGTGGCCACTTCCATGTTTATGACAAGTGTGCACGCATTGACGCATCTGTTGGCACATTTTATGGCTGACATAAGACATGCCCACACATGTGTAAATGTGTCTCCTTCCACTTCCTGGTGCGGCGGAAGCAGCGATGAGCCAGATGAATTGACCGAGGGGGGGGGCAGGGTCTGGCTGATGGGCCGTAGGTTGGGAACCCCTGCTTTAAGCATAATCAGGTGCAGTTTTGCAAATGGGAGTTGTCAGGCAAAATTGCAAATACATAGAGCCTCCGTGCTCAATAGTTAAGCTGCAGTACAGCAGTCAAAACTCTGCTCACAGTCAGAGTTCAGTTCTGATAGGTTCAAGGTTGATTCAGTCTTCCATGTTGCCAAGGTTGGTAAATCGAGTACCTAGTTTTTTGAGGGCAAACTGTAGTTTGCATAATTACCTTGTGATTCCCCCCTCCCCGGAGAGTGCTTAAGCACTAAGGGTTGGTTTATAAGTGGAAACAACAACAATACTGTATTGAAGTGAGGGTGGCCACAAATAGATCTTTTGCTATCCAGACAAACTATCAGTGCAAGATGGTCCTGTTTTTGGATAGGCAAGAATGAAAATTTCATGGGAGGATGCATTTGCACAGATTTGGTTGGGTACCCTAATGTATTTGTTCTCTCCCTTTCTGTTAATTCATCAGTCAGTAGTGAAGATTAAGCAGGAAGGCTGATAATCCCTTGGTGTCCCAGCAGTTGTGGTTCATGATCCTTATACTAATAGCAGTGGACAGTCTGAGACTGTCTGTCACTTCAGATACTCTTAATGTGCCAAAATGGCCAGATCTGTCACCCAGATGTAGAGATGTTAAAACTAATAGTGTGGAGAATTTTTATCTCCAAAGCAAGGGTACTAATAAAATCTAGAAAAAGGTCTATTAGAAGTTTAAAGAATTTTCAAAATATATCAGTGAGCTGTAATTAGAGAAAGGCCTTTCACTGTCAGTTTTAATGCCATTGACAAAGCCTCTCTTTGAACCCAAGCCCTCAGCTCATTTGACCCTTCCAACTTATAAAACTGTATTTTTGGTAGCTGTAACATTGGTTAGATGTTCTCATGAATTGTGACAAGCTGCATTTACAGTTTCATAAAGACTGGGTAACTTTCTAGACATTTTGCTTTTACCTAAGGTCTAGTCAAGTTTCCATATAAACCAACCATTAGTATACCCAGTGTTTTTTCCAGCACCAGTTTCCTCCCTGGAAGGAAATAACTTCAGACACTAGATGTTAGATGTGCTCTTGCATTCAATGGGGATAAAATAAACTCATTTTAAAAGACTTAATGGTCTTTTATCAGAGAAGCAAAAAAAGTGCACAAGTGTTACCACAGAGACTAGGTAGTAAGAGCAATCTCATTATCATATGAATTAGCCAAATGCCCCTTACCTACTACTTTGAAGAGACATTCAACTTGGGCTGCAGCATCAACAACAGCCTTTTTGAAAGGAGACTTATTACAGGACACTTGCAAGGCTGCAAATTGTTCCCAAGCAATGACTTTTGTGAACTGTTGTAGGTTGTATGTTAGTGCCAAGTTGGATGCATTGCTAAGCCATGTTGTGCTATCTTCTATGATTCTGTGATATCCCCACCAGCTGGTAAGTTAGCTTGGCTAGTTATGGTGTATCAAATTTGATAATGTCCCATAAACCCATGACTAATATTCAAACCTTAGAGATGGGTGTCAAGCATATGTATGCACTTTATCTCTGCTGTCTCTCTCTCTCTCTCTCTGGATCCTTGTCTTGTAATGTTTCTGTTCCAGAATGTTATATGTTATATTATACCACCTTCACAGAAACTACTTCAGTGGAAATTCTCATCCACAGCCTTGGGCTTCCTCTCAGATCCTCAGCAGGGGTTTGGGTTCAGCCCCTCACCCAATAGATGCTAGACTTGATGGGTAAATTCATTAACAAATGTGTAATTGTTATCTTGCATCAATTTGCAATTCAACAGGGTGAAACTTCACCACTAATCTGAGTAATGGGTATTGCCAGTTGTAAAAAACACATATCATGCCAACCATTCTGAACCTCTGTACCTGATGTGTATAAATTTATGCCATGAAGTCTCACTCCCATGTGTGATGAAGTGTACCTGATCCACGAAAGCTAACATTAAAATACAGAAGAAGGACAAAGTAGTCACCTGTAGCCAGTTCTTCAAGTGATCATCTGGGAGTTCACATAATCCACCCAAGCTCCCTTCTGTCTGTCATGCTACTTCCATTTATGCTGTGGCATTGGGTAGAGGGAGCTGAAGAGCGACCATTGGATGAAGTACCTGTAGTATGTTAGCAGAGGAAAGGGGTTAAAGCTCTAAAATGTTCCCAAGAGCATCTGCACAGGTGTAGAAGTATCCCATATGTGTGAATTCACAGATTACCATTCAAAGAATGACAGTTACAAATGAGTAACCTGTCTTTTCTTGCATTTAAATCAGTTCTGTAGTGCAGGATGTTTTTTTAAACCCTTTGTTTTATTTTATATAGATTGCACTGATTTATGATTTATTGCTTAATGGATATTCTACTGCTTTTTAGTTTATAAACATTTCAAAATTATTTTATGCATGAAAAAATGAGTAGATTGGTGTGTCAGCTTAGTGACATAAAGCTATTTCTGTATTTAATGTTAGCTAATGTTTAAATAATTATTTGTATGATACAGACAGAAAATAGAATATCTAGTGTAAATGCTTGCTGATATGTAGTTGTCACAGTTAATTATTTCTTTGTGAATACACCAAAAATGTGAAGCATACTATACTCAAAGCCTAAAATGCTATATGACATTAATTTGTTCATTCCTAGTACAGTACCTTCATTTGCCATTTTTAAAAAGTAGATTGCCTTCAGAGGAAGGGCAATCATTTCTGTTGGGATTTAAAATATTATTTTTAAAGAGTTGCTATAATAATAATCTTAGAACTGCAGAGCTGTCAACTCCCAACCTATTGTTCAATACTAATGTTGAAAATAGGTTCTGTGCTCTGTCACACAAAAAGCTCTTTGAAAGCTGTGTATTAAATATGAACATACTGTCATGGCTACGATGTCTCCAATTCACCAGGTCCACAAGCAAGAACTATCCTTATGCAATCAAGCTTACCACAAACTCAGCTGGCTACGATATGGTAAATGTTTTTTAGGAAATCATTTCTAAATATCAAAAGTACATGTATTCTCCATCCTTCCAGTCTTTAGTTTTTTCCTGGCACCTTCATTTTACTATTAAAGCTGGAGTTTGCAATTCGCAAAACTTGCTGGAAGTTACAAAAGAATACCGTATTGCAGAAGATTTGCATAATTGCAGTGAAGCAGTTCCAGATTAATCTTCTAAAGTATATTCTTGTCTTGGAATGCAGCTTTACTGTTTCAGAAAAATGAACTGATTATCTTGTGAATGTGCATAGGGTTGATCTTTAGAGCAGAGATTCTCAACCTGTGGCCTGTGGGCCGGATGTGGCCCACAGCACTATTTTATGTGGCCCACCTCCACCACACCAGGAAGTGCCATGTGGTGGAGGAAGGGCAAAATGGCCATCCCGTCCCCAAAGCTGTCTGAGGGAGTGTGACCTGGCCCCCGGCTTTAAAAGGTTGAGAACCCCAGCTTTAGAGGATCCTATTTTTAAAAAGCTTCTGTTAGCAAGATTGTTGAGCAAGGAGGGGAAATATCTTTTTTTGAAGATGTTACTGTGAAATATTTAGTCTCTAATTTATGCTTTTTTATCCCTTCCCCATAAATAGATTAGGGATGAGCTCTCCTAATATTCCTCTTTTTGAACAACAAATTTAGAAATATCTACATAATCACAGAAGGCAAACATAATAATAATAATAATAGAATAATAATATATATTGTTAAAATACAAAACCCCAGGAAGAATCTCTTGCACTTAGGAAATGGTGTGAATCAGAGAGGGCAGCTGCTAAGAGCTCAGATAGATCTTCATTTGCCTTCTGCTCTACTCACCGTCTCCATGTTCAAGCAGTTGATGTAAAATGGCCACTGAATGTAAAGAGTCAGTCAAATGATACAGAAACAAGTGTACAAATCAAGAATGGGTATCTCACATATCCAAAGGCTCAGTTCGTTTCTCTGGAACCTTAAAGACCAATCCTGAACTTTGACCAGACTGAAAATAAATTTCTTTTTAAAAGACTTTTTAACTGAAACATGTTAGGCACCTTCTAGTGGCAGGGATGGTACATGGCAGAATGGCCTCTTGTGTTCCCAGAAAGCACAAAGAAACGTTTTGGTAGATAAACTTTCAAAATTGTTCTTGGACTGGGGAGTATGCAGCCTGTTACCTGCACTTTGTCTGTCCTTTGCATTGATGGTCTAATGCAGTGGTGCCCAAACTTTGTTTCCCACGGGCCGGTACTGCCTCCGACACACAGCTGCGGGGGCTGGAGGCAGGCTGCTCCTGCTGCTGACAGTTTTGACATCAGCGGTAGTGGCGGTGATCGCGCTTTGTCTGGGCTGCTCTGAGCAGCGTCTGGGGCGGTCCCATCCCCTCTGCAGCCTTTGCCAAAGCCGCTCACTGCGTTGGGGAAATCTTCGGAGCCTCCTCTGTTTCAAAATCTGCGGTGCTGGAAGGGTAAACCTGGCATGTTGCGGTGATGTCATTCTGAGCGCACCAGGGGGTTCTCCTAGCGCCGCAGATTTTGAAACAGAGGAGGCTCCAAAGATTTCTCCAATGCAGTGATCAGCTTTGGTAAAGGCTGCAGAGGGGATGGGCCCAAGCAAGAGGCTGCTCAGAGCAGCCGGGACAAAGTGTGATTGCCGCTGCCACTGATGCTGATGTCAGGCATGGGGAAGGGGGTGGGGCGGTCCACGGTAAACCCAGGTGCTCATTGCGGGTCGCATTAATGATATGCAGGGACCTAATTGGGCCTGCGAACCGTAGTTTGGGTGCCCCTGGTCTAACGTGACCTCCTTTTCTTTGCCTTTTTGTCGTAATACCAGACACAAAGAGTATAATTCTCTCCTTTCCCCTTTAGGAATCTTTCAGACATTGACCAGGATGGAAAACTGACAGCGGAAGAATTTATCTTGGCTATGCATTTAATTGATATGGCTATGTCAGGACAGCCATTGCCACCTGTTTTGTCTCCTGAATATATACCTCCTTCCTTTAGGTAAATTTATTGTACTATTGGTTTTGATCTTGATCTTTAGTTTTGGGTTGGTGAGAATATTGTATATTTATGGAATCCTGAGGAATTCATTAATAAAAGGATATAAAGCAATGCTGTCTCTTTTACCTTGTTCTATTTTATTGCAATGATTTTTTTAAATTGTCAAATAATATGTTTACTCAAAATGAATTAAGCAGGACTTCAGGAAATGTGCAATATTGAGGAAATGTGCAATATTGTGCAATCTTTCCTCTACACCAGTGTTTCCCAACCTTTGGTTTTTGGACTTCAATTCCTAGAAGCCTAAGTCTGCACATTGGGTGATCAGTGATTTTGGGAATTGTCTTAGGCTTCTGGAAATTGAAATCCAAAAACCAAAGGTTGGGAAACTGCTCGACACCCTCTGAGACGGCGTTTAAAGAACTTCTTGTCCTGAGCTCAGATCAAAATATTCATGGCAAACTATCTGATTCATTTATAATGAATACATCTTGCAGTTTGTCAGGGCATCATAATGCTTTTAAAATTATGATTGTGGTATGGATGATTTATAGAGAATAGAAATGTGCCAAATATATAATAATAGAAATGACTCATGGTGTCTAGTATTAATCTAGTTTGTAACTTTAGATTCTCCTTCGTGTTGTTTGGGGATGCACACTGATGGGTTCTGCGCCTGCGCTGAATCCGGAGCGGAGCTGGAAAGCTGATTGGATAAAGAGTTTTGAATGTGGGACCGCCCACCATGCCCAACCCCTTTAGGCGCCATTTCGCGCTCTCCCCTCAGTTTGCTTTTTTCCGCTGCGCAAGCAGGAGCCTGGAAAAAAAGCTGTGAGTACTTTGCTGAGATTGTCTCAGAATCTTCCAATTTTTCCTACCTTACAATTTTTCTCGGACTAGGGGACTTGTTCCCTTGGTCCTCGTGTGGCTGGGGCTCGCCCTCAGCCGCCGTTTAAAAAAAAAAAAAAAAGACCAACATCTCGTGTCGGGGCCTCCCGGCCGGGATAATTTTTTCTCTTCGGCCATCTACTTCGGTGGATGGCCTCAGCGGCAGCGTTCAAGCAGTGTCCGTCCTGCAAGAGAAAGTTCCCTAGCTCGGACGGGCACGTGCGTTGTCTTCGCTGCCTCGGGGAGAGTCACCAGGTCCAGACCTGCGAAGTCTGTCGCGGCTTCTCGAAGGCCGCCATCAAGAACCGCCAGTACCGCCTTCAAGCCTACCTCATGGAGGCCGCACTGGCACCACCGGCTCCCCCAGCTCCAGAGCAGGCCGCTTCCACGTCTGCTCCTTCAACCTCCGCTTCTTCTTCCAAGCCCTCGGCCTCTGAACTGTTCAGGCGGAAGAAGGAGCAGGAGAAGAAGAAGAAAGACAAAAAAGAGAAAAAGAAGCGCCGTAGCTCTTCGTCTTCTCTTCCTCCGACCCCGGCACCGGCTCAACTTTCGCCGCCACGCTCCCTAGCATCCGCCCCGGTCGCAGCTCCACCTACGCCGGGTAGGATGTCGACCGAGGCCCGGGACGCCACGCCGGAGAGGGCCCACAGCCCTCCACCGCCGCCGGAGACTCCTCCACCTGTACCACCGCACAGGTCTTCCTCCCTCCGCAGTCCTTCCGTGGTTCCTGGTCCGGCTACCGAACCGCCGCCCCAGTTGAGCCTCATCGCCCCGTACATCGAGGCGATGGTGCGGAAACTGCACACCGAGCTCTACGGCCCGCAGACGACACCGTGGGAGCGCCCTCTGCCCTCACCACCAGCCACGGAAGCACCACCGCTCCGTGAGGAGGGCCCCGCACCGAAGCGGCAGAGGGTGGAACAGGCGCGGTCGGAGGCCTCTCTCCCTCCGTACCAGCTGCCTTTGCCGGGGAGCGATCCGAGATCCGCCAGGCCGTACTGGTCGGACTCGGACCCCGAGGTCTACCTGCCACCGCCCAGCGTCTCGGCGCGGTCAGGAGACTCCGACTCGTCGGATCAGGAGGAGGAGCAGCATCAGCCACCGCCGGTTGCGGTCGACAAGTCCCCGGACGACAACATCGGCGCCGTCCACGGATCCCAGCCGGAGGATTTGAAGACCTACACCGGACTGATCACTCGCCTCGGATCCACCCTTGGGATTCGGGCGGAGGCTCCCCCGGACGACTGTGAGGATGTCGTCTGCGGCTTGGCCGACCGCAAGGAGTTGGTCCCCGTCCGCCTCGGACTGCTCCCTAAGATTGCGAAAGCGGCCAAGGAGGTGTGGAAGAAGCCGGTTTCTTCGCACTCCGTATCCAACAGAGTGGACTCTATGTACAGACTGCTGGACGATTCCAACTTTCTGCACATTCACCCGGCACCGAACTCCCGAGTGGTCAAGGGCTCCCAACACCGGACGCCGATCAGCAGCACTCCCATCCCGTCGACCCAAGAGGGGAAGAAGCTGGACGCACTGGGCAGGAGGGTCTACGCCAATGCCTCCTTGTCCTTCCGTGCGTCCAACTACGCGACGGCCATGGGAGGCTACCAGTGTCGACTCTGGGAGCAAGCGGAGTCGTTCAAGTCCCTGCTGCCACCTGATCGACAAGCGGACTTTGAAAAACTCTGCATGGAGGGCAACCACCTCTCCCTCCAGCAAATCCGCACCGGCCGCCACGTCACCGAGTCGGAGGCAAAAAACTTGGCCTCCGCCATCCAGCTCCGTCGCCACGCCTGGCTCCGTTCGGCTAACCTGCAGGACGATGTCAAGCGGCTCGTGGAGGAGCTCCCCTTCGATGGCGAGGGCCTCTTCGCCAAGGAGACCGACACCTCCTTGGGAGAGCTGAAAGGGGACTACGCCACAATAAAACAGCTCCGCCCTCCACACCGTGGGTCCGGCCGTTACCATCAGGACCAGCCGTCGACGTCTCAGGCGGGCCCATCCTATCAACCTCGCCCGCCACAGAGACAAGGGGACTACTCCCGGTACCAGCCCTACCGGCAGCGCCAACAACCCAACCGTCCACGCTACCAGCAACGGCCTCAGACTGGCAAGCGTACGGAACGGAAGGGCAAACAACGTGTTTGACTCTTCCGTGACCGAGACTCTACCCTACCGCCCCCTTTCCGACTACCTATCGGCGTGGTCTGCCATCACCACAGACCGATGGGTTTTAACCATCTTAGACTCTGGCTACGCGATCGAGTTCGAGAGATGCCCTACTGTCGGACGGATCCGCATCACCGATCCATCCCCACCGCTCCAGGAGGAACTAACAGCTCTCCTAGAGAAGGGCGCCATAGAGCCGGTCGCAGCGTCGGAGTCTCACGAAGGGTTCTTCTCCCGATACTTCCTTGTGGACAAAAAAGACGGGGGGGCACGTCCCATCCTGGACCTCCGTCTTCTCAACAACCATATCGACGCGAGGAAGTTCCGGATGGTAACCCTTCACTCCATCCTCCCGCTGATCAACCACGGGGACTGGTTCACCGTCATCGACCTGAAGGACGCCTACTTTCACGTGTCCATCAGGAGGGAACATCGTCGTTTCCTCCGATTCCAGGTGGGCGGCAACATCTACCAGTACACATGCCTACCCTTCGGCCTCTCCACCGCTCCGAGGGTATTCACGAAGTGCATGGCACCGGTGGCTGCTCATCTGCGACTGCAAGGCGTCCAAGTGTTCCCGTACATAGACGATTGGTTGATCTGCTCCCCGACCCAACAAAAAGCCAAGGACGACGTTGCACATTGCCTCGCCCTTATGCAGAGCCTCGGTCTGCGGGTCAACTTCAAGAAATCCCAGTTGACCCCCACTCAACGAATAGAATACATCGGAGCCGTTCTAGACTCTCTGGCTCTAAGAGCCTACGCCCCAACCAAACGTCTGCTCGACATCCGCACAGTGGTGGCACGGATCCAGGGCAGACGTCGGGTCCGTGCGAGGGACGCCCTCCGTTTGCTAGGACTCATGGCGTCGACCACGGCGGTGGTCTCGCACGCCAAACTCAAGATGCGCTCCCTCCAGTCGTGGTTCCTCTCCTCCTTCAACGGCACCCACGACAACCTCGGGAAGTGGCTCACACCGACTCCCGAACTCCGAGACCAGTTAAACTGGTGGACAATGGACCAGAATGTGACCGCGGGGAGACTCTTCACCCTTCCCGCACCGTCCATCCAAGTCACCACCGACGCGAGCACCCACGGATGGGGTGCGTGCTGCCGCGGACTACGGATTCACGGCATATGGACGCCCGAGGAAGCCGACCACCATATCAACTTCCTCGAGCTGCTAGCGGTGTGGAAGGCGATGAGGTCCTTCAGACCGTCGATCGCGGGCAGTGTGGTGCAGATCGCCTCGGACAACACCACGACACTAGCCTATCTCAACCGGCAAGGAGGGACCAAGTCTCTCTCCCTCCTCTACCTGACCGTCCAGATGTGGGAGTGGTGCCTGAAGGTACATGTGTTCCCCATAGGTGTCCACATCCAGGGCACCCTGAACTCCGATGCAGACTCCCTGAGCCGCAAAGGGACGGCAATGCACGAGTGGGAACTGGACGAATCGGTGTTCGACCGCCTGTGCCGACGGTGGGGCACACCGACCCTAGACGTTTTCGCGTCACAGACCAACTCCAAGTGCCGCCGTTACTGCTCCCGAGCAGGGATCGGCCACGGATCGGAGGGCGATGCCTTCATGGTGCCGTGGCACCAGGAACTGCTGTACATGTTTCCACCGATCCCTCTCATCCAACGGGTCCTGATACGGATCCGTGCGGAGAACGCCTGGACGATCCTGGTTGCCCCGTCCTGGCCGCGCCAGCCGTGGTTCCCACTACTCCAAACCCTGGCTTGCGATCGTCTCCGCCTACCCACCGATCCGAATCTCCTCCGCATGGAAGACGGTCGGATCCTTCACTCGGATCTGCCGAGCCTACACCTGACGGCCTGGCTTATCCGCCCAACATAGCACGGATCCTTGATCTGTCCAGGAAACCTTCCACACGGAAGTCCTACGATGCCAAGTACCGTCGCTTCACTGACTTCCTAGCATCCAGCGACCGCACCGTGGACTCCGCATCCCTGCAGGATGTCATGTCCTACCTCCTGCACCTAGCCGAGTTGGGATCCGCACATTCATCATTGAAGGTCCACCTAGCTGCTGTGGTCGCCAAGGCCCCACCTTCTTCAGTATTGTCCTCCGCCTTCAGAGACAAAACTGTTAAAAGGTTCCTTCAAGGGCTACGCAACGCCTATCCTCCAGTGAAGATACCACCCCCTCAGTGGTCCCTCACTACAGTGCTCACCGCACTCACGAAGGCACCCTTTGAACCCATGGCTTCGGTGGACATTAAGTTTGTCTCCTACAAGACTGCTTTCCTTGTAGCTATCACTTCTGCCCGACGGGCAGGGGAGCTGGCAGCCCTTCGGTCTGACCCTCCTTTTCTCAAGTTCTACCCTGACAGGGCAGTGTTGCACCCAGATCTGACATTCCTGCCCAAGGTCCTGACTGAATTTCACCTGGCCCAAGCCATCACGCTTCCAGCATTCTTCCTGAATCCCTCGTCTCCACAAGAGAGAGTGTGGCACTCGTTGGATGTCAGGAGGGCTTTGCTGTTTTACACCCAGAGGACTGCGTCCTTCAGGAGAGCAAAACAACTGTTTGTGGCTTATGGTGGCAAGACTAAGGGACAGCCTCTGTCTGCCCAGAGACTATCTAAATGGATCTCAGGTACCATTTACCTGGCCTATCAGATGTCATCCCTGCCACCTCCGCCTCATGTCCGGGCTCACTCCACCAGGACACTGGCTTCCTCCACTGCGTTCCTAGAGGGCATCCCGATGGAGGATATCTGCAAGGCTGCCACTTGGTCCAGGTCCTCCACCTTCATCACCCACTACCGGGTTGATACAAGGTCCGCCCCTGATGTCAGACGGGGCAGGTCCATCCTGACGGCTGGTCTCCGATCCTCTTCGCTGATGACCGCCCATCCATGATGCCATCGCGCTCTCCTACATCTCAGGACGCCGGCTGCCCACCATCCAAGTAAGTGAGCTTGTTAGTCACCCATCAGTGTGCATCCCCAAACAACACGAAGGAGAAGGACAGGTTTCACTTACCAGTAACTGTCGTTCTCCGAGTATGTTGTTTGGGGATTCACACAACCCAACCCTGCCTCCCCTCAGGGCTGCCGGCCTGAGATGGCCTTAGGCTTAGCGGGCAGCTTTAATATCAAACTGAGGGGAGAGCGCGAAATGGCGCCTAAAGGGGTTGGGCATGGTGGGCGGTCCCACATTCAAAACTCTTTATCCAATCAGCTTTCCAGCTCCGCTCCGGATTCAGCGCAGGCGCAGAACCCATCAGTGTGAATCCCCAAACAACATACTCGGAGAACGACAGTTACTGGTAAGTGAAACCTGTCCATATAGTTTGCCTACATGCTGGTGGTCCTTAGTCCAAATGAGAATTTGCCAAAGTAAATGTACCATTGCAAATGCAACATCATTTCAAAATACAGTATAGTAAAACCTCGCATAAAGAGTGCCTCGCTTAGAGACTAACTCACTTGAGGAGCAGATTTTTTTCTGAATGGTTGCCTCGCTTAACAACTAAAACCAACCAAAAACTTGCTTAACAGCTAAATTGGGGTTCTCAATCCCACCCACCCCGAGAAGTCACAATTGGTCACTTCCAATGGTGTTTCACTTAAAGATCAAACTTGCTTAAAGAGCAATCCCGTGGAACACATTATGCTCTTTAAGCAAAGTACCACTGTACAGTGTCAACAGAATCAGGAATGTACATACTTGGATATGAATCAAATGATGAACAATAAAATGATACCTCCATTTACATCTTATGTGGCCTTATTTATGTGTAAGGTTCTTGTGCAGTAGCCTGCTCAGTTAATTGATAAGTAAATGTTCACATTTGAATTAGTAATAGTAGAGTATATTTTGTGTACACACCTTTTAAGAGTGGGAAATTTCCCAAATCGACAGTATAGAAATGTAATAAATAAAATCTGTTATACCTTAATCTGTTATACCCGCTTCCTATTGATAGAAGAGTCCGTTCTGGCAGTGGCATTTCTGTCACAAGCTCAGTGTCTATAGACCAGAGATTACCAGAAGAGCCAGTGTTAGAAGAAGAGCAGCAACAACAGGAGAAGAAATTGCCAGGTGAGCAGTTACAGAAGATCTCAGTGAGGATATGTAGGTGAATTCTATTCCTACCATGAGTACCTGTATATTGTCAAATTGATCAGTCTCTTTAAGGCCAGCAACAGAATATGAAAAACCAAATGTGTGATTATCATATTAATATGTTTCTCTTTTCTTTGAATTCTTAATAATAATAATAATAATAATAATAATAATAATAATAATAATAATAATAATAATAATAATAATAATAATAATAATAATAAATGTGCCATTAAGTTGGTTCTTACTTATGGGGACCCTTTCCAGAGTTTTCTAGTTAAACCAGGGGTGCCCAAACTTTTCAAGCCGCAGGCCAGTCATGTGGTTCCTCCCAGCAGAAATAAAATGTGCCTTGCAATCTGTTTTGCAACAAGATGAGATAGATTTTAAGCTGCCATTTTTCTGCTTAAATCAAGGATGCCCAAACTACGGCTTGTGGGCCAGATCTGGCTCCTTGCACCAATTCATCCGTACCGGCCCCAATTCTTCTGTGCTGGCACATTTCCTTCTGGGAGTGACAAGTGCGGTGTGGACTGGATAAATTGGCATCGGGGCTGGATCTGGCCACCCCTGAGCTAGAGAATGAACAGAAGTGGCTTACTGTTCACGTCTTTTGGTGATGCCTTTGGACTGTGAAGCTTGCCCAAGGCTACATGAGGCTAACTCTTCTCCCAGGAGGCATAGTGGGGATTTGAACTCTCTGCTTCAGGCTCTGCAGCCAAAACTTAAGCCATTCAGCTATCCAGCCAACCCCTCCTCCCCAGTACAATAGTAGAAACCCTTGGAAATTTGGGAGAGACTAGCAACTCAGTTTCTTATACTGAGGCCACACCTCTAAGAAATAAATATGGAAGGAGTTGTATTACGTGTTCTCAAGGGGCATTTTGGCACTCTTTTTCTTGGGAGTAAATCATGTCAGGCCCTTTTGCCCATTTGCGCCCTTTTATTGGAAATGTGTGCATATTTTCTGAGTGTGTTAGTATTTCAGTTATGTCTTCTTGAAACATTAATGAAGGTCAGCCTTGTATTTGTTAAAGCATTATTCCCATTTTAACTGCAACAAGTCCATATGTTGACCATCACAACACCTGAAAGGATAATGCATGTTTAAAAACATGTTAGCATTGCTGACTTCGGTGCTTTTGTGTGACATATTGTGATAGTCGCTGTGAAGGTGCACAGAGGAAAATAAGAAACTGAATTTAAAGTAAAGCAATCACACTTACCCTATTTGCTGGAGTGTAAGACCCATTCCCTTCCCTTAAAATACACTGGGAAAATGGAGTGCATCTTGTACTGTATATAGTGGCCTATAGTGAGCTAGTTTGATAATAACGAGTGCGTTTATTATTATTATTATTATTATTATTATTATTATTATTATTATTATTATTATTATTATTATTATTATTATTATTATTATTATTATTATTATTATTATTATTATTATTATTTATTGCATTTGTTACCCCACCCCAATCGGGAGAACCCGACTGTGATGTGTCTTATATGCCGGCAAATAAGATATCTCTCTCCCCCCTCCTCCCCAATAGCACTTAGTACACTCTGGGCGGTTCACAAATTAATTAGCATTTTGCCCCCAACATGCTGGGTACTCATTTTACTGACCTCAGAAGAATGGGACTAAACTCACAACCTTATGGTTGCAGTACAGCAGTTTAACCACGGCACCACCAGGGCCCATGGTGGATAAATGTAATGGATGAAGTGGTCCTCAGTAGGGTTTTTTTTTGTTTAATTCTAAAACATTCTTGAGGTTTGCTCATCTTTAGTATCATCTGGAATAATTTTGAAATGATTGTAGTCCAACTGTGCTCGTTCAGAATCTTAACATTTGAAGTACAGTAATACCTCATATAACATTAGTATCGAATAACACTAAAATCGCATAACATTAAGAAATCTGGGGGGAAGAATTGCATCAGATAACATTAAGATCCTATGGGATGCTTCAGATAACAACCGCTAAAGCCTGTGTGGTTACAATGTATCTCTATGGATCCCATAGGATTTTAACATGCATCAGATAACACTAAAAATCATATAACACCAAGACTTGTGGAACCAGGTTTTAGTGTTATATGAGGTTTTACTTTACATTCTACTTGGAATATGTAATTGAATTCTTACTGTAACCCCCCCCCCCCCTTTTAAAGTTACATTTGAAGATAAAAAACGCGAGAACTTTGAACGTGGCAACCTAGAACTTGAAAAGCGGAGGCAAGCCCTTCTGGAGCAGCAGAGAAAAGAGCAAGAACGCCTTGCCCAGTTAGAAAGGGCAGAACAGGAGAGAAAAGAACGCGAACGGCAGGAGCAAGAACGGAAAAGACAACTGGAGTTAGAAAAACAATTAGAAAAACAAAGAGAGTTGGAACGCCAGAGGGAAGAGGAAAGGAGAAAAGAAATAGAAAGGCGTGAGGTAAATGGACAATTTGAGAAGAAATACCTACTTGTCTAAAAACATGTTTAAAAGGTATATTGGGGGAATATTATGCCTTTATCAAAAATTGTACAAAAGGGTTTTTCTAAAAATCAAATTATGGCTGGCAGGAAGAAATCTTCAGATTAAAGTACTCTTATGCAGGATGTAGAATTGCTGCTGCGGGTCGTAGGTTGCAAACCCCTCCTCTAGCTAGCTTCATCTCCCTCTGTTTTGAAAAATAATAGTTCTGAAATTGAGAGCCTCTTCCATCATGTCACCCTGGATAGTCCAGTTTTTGGATTACATGTCTCTTTTCTTTTCAGATACGTACAAAGTAATTATAGAGGGTAGAGTTAGTGCTTTCCTAGGGGTACACAGAAAGAGCCTCCTCAAAGATTGTGGTATTTTTGAACCACAATCGAGCGTACTCTGGTAACAGCAAACTTGTGTTGCCAGCTAATCTTTCTCACACTAGATCAGGTAAAAGGAACTGCAGAATGAAGTCACCAAAAGGTGACTTCATTTTGGCAGTTTTACATCTGGCCTAGACACAGATGAAGAAGTGTTTTCCATTCATCACATGTAATCTTGATGTCTGATTAGGACTGTTAACCAGAATCCAAATGGATTCATGTTGTCCACTTTGATAGTTATATTGTACAATGCTGGCGCTCAGTTTACATGGATCATAACAACTATTGGTATTGCTTTTTAATGCTGTACATCACATGAAATCAGAGTATGAGTGGTGCTTGCACCAAAAGGGCGGGGTATAAATGTGAATAAATAAATAAATATTCAAGACTGCTTTCTCCTTTATTTTGGAAGAATACCCAACATGGTATAAATATGTTTGCCTTCATAGTTAAGTCAGGTAGGTTTTTTCTTCACTGTAGTTCCTGTTTTCTAGACAAACCTGCCAAATTGCTTTTTTAATTTATATGATTTTATAGAATATGGAAGGATAGGTTTTTAGGAACTTTTTTCCTAGTTAGCATATTCTCTAGTATTTTGAGGGAATCATGATCTTCATTGTGCTGAAGCCACTTTGAAAACCCCTTGAGTATGTTTTATTTCACCCAAGTTCCACTTTCTTTTATTGGTGGAAATGAATATCATTGTTGAAATTATTATTAGTCAAAAACCTAAACACAGTTGCTAATCCCACCTAGAATAGATTTATTCAACCAAATCTTAAATGATAAATCAGTACAATATAGATCCAATGGATTTGTGGTAATTGTAGTTAAAATTGGATTTACACTACAGTTTGTTAACAGTGTACAACATAAAAAATGACTTGGCATTATAGCAGAGTAGCCTCTCTTACTTTCTTTTTGTGCTTCCTCCGTTTTCTGCTAACATATGCTTTCTCAAAATCTACAGTAATGTCTCAAGTAAGATGCTATGATTTGGATGTAGCAACTTTAACCTGACTGTTTTACTGAAGATTCCCAGGAGTGCAATAACTAGAGCAGTATTTCCTAATCTTTGGTTTTTGGACTTCAATTCCCAGAAGCCTAATCCAATTCCCCAAATCACTGATCAGTCAATGTACTGATTTAGGCTTCTGGGAATTGAAGTCCACCAGTATTCCACAGAACATAGTTTGGGAAACACTGAGCTAGAGTGACAAAATTCACTTGCTTAATCAGTTAATCTCCTGATTTAGATATTAGTTTATATATAGGATGAAAAGTCAAGAAAAAGTGCAAGAATCTATTAATGACCTCTAGACATACAGGAATGGGAGTAGTCTTAGGGCAAGTGCTGTAGATTTGAATGCATCCTGTTTAATCCCTAATGTCTACAGGCAAGGTTAGGGAGAGCTTCTATCAGTTATTGTAATGTTCTGGATTGGACCAATGGTCTGATTTGATGTAAGACAGTTTCATGTTTTCCTAGAAGTCCATTGGCATAGATATAAGAATGGACCCAAGTCTGAATATGTCAAAATACTGAGATGTGAGATTTTAAACTCAAGTGTTTTATAGTACAGAGTATACAACTAATTTAACTTCTTTTAAAACATGTTTTAAATCTATTGTAGGCTGCAAAAAGGGAACTTGAAAGGCAAAGACAACTTGAATGGGAACGCAACCGTCGGCAAGAGCTCCTGAATCAAAGAAACAAAGAACAAGAGGATATAGTTGTTCTGAAAGCCAAGAAAAAAACTTTGGAATTTGAACTGGAAGCTCTCGTAGGTGTTTGCTATTGGAAACTACATCCAAAGGGCTCAACCCAGTTAAATCATTGTAGTTGAATCATTGGACTCAATTACCCAGCTATAACACATTTCATTTGTTTGGTGGACCTACTGTAGATAGAGCTAACAATTTTATCCCAGGTTTCTTTTTCACAGATGTAGGCCAAATTATTTGAAATGACAAAAAACTTAGTAGAAACAAAGCCATCCTTCCCTTATTTTTCTATTTTCTTCTGTTTGTAGGCCAGGTTAAGCATATTTGCAGGCAGTAGTCTATTCTAATTAAAACCAATGTTTTATTTTCTTCTTGAAGAATGATAAAAAACATCAGCTGGAGGGGAAGCTTCAGGATATCAGATGCAGATTGGCTATTCAAAGACAAGAAATTGAGAGCACAAACAAATCTAGAGAGTTGAGGATTGCGGAAATCACACATTTGCAACAGCAATTACAAGTGAGTACCTGAGAATATTCAGCAGTAACATCCTATCCTGATAATGATGAAACATAGACTATGATGGATGGAAGCTGAACGTAGTGATTTCTAAAAATTGCAGAATAGACTGTGTTAAAATAATAAGTACAGTAATACCTCAGATAACGTTTACCTCAGATAACCGCTAAAATCGCATAACATTAAGTAATCGGGGGGGGGGGGGAGAATTGCATCGAATAACCTTAAGATCCTATATGATGCATCGGATAACAACCGCTAAAGCCTGTGTAGTTTCAATGTATTTCTATGGAGCTTTAACGTTATCCGATGCATCCCATAGGATTTTAACATGCATCAGATAACACTAAAAATCAGATAACACCCAAGTCTTGTGGAACCAAGTTTTAGCGTTATCCGAGGTTTTACTGTACTGTATTTGCCAGTGTATAAGATGCAGCAGAGTATAAGACACACTCTTTTTCCCCAGTGTATTTTAAGGGGGGAAAGTGTGTCTTGTATGCCAGCAAATACGGTATATGTGGGAAAACTACCAAAATGATGTTGACTCATTCCTGTTTGTTTAATAGTAGTTCAGCTTATTCTTTCAGATCCAAGATAATTGAAAGGATGAAAAGCTAGTTTCAAAGTATATTTTGGGAGCTAACAGTGGGATAGTGAAGGAAAACTACTTGCCCTAACTATTGCCCTGGTGTACAGAGAGAGGGGACATGTATAAAATATAGTGAGCAATGTGCAGAGGAAATTTTGTGAAGCAGTTTTCTTTTTCTGCAGCTCTTGAGGTGATGGTTCTGAAATTTCTTCTGATTGGTTCAGCTACAGTCTGCAGCTTGTAGTCTAGTTGAAATGGATAATCCTTCCTGTTTAATTTCTGTTAGGAATCTCAACAGATGCTTGGAAGGTTGATTCCAGAAAAACAACTACTCAATGATCAGCTAAAGCAGGTTCAGCAAAACAGCTTGCACAGTAAGTACATTGAATTGCATAGTTCTGTGTGTTTTGCACACATATATTGTAGCTTTGTTTTTTCTTTTGAGAATCATAAAAAAGTGCCTTAATTTCACTGCACAACAACGATTGTGCTACTGGGAATAGTACATGTGATTTACATGATATCGAGTGTGCTGACTCCAAATCTGAACTCAGAATTAGCCTACCATGCACAGATTTTAAAGCATGCTATAGCTGTTCAAATAGTGGGTAATTGGGTAATGTATTTTTCCATGGGAACATTATAACAGTTACAGCTACCACTATACCTGCTGCCGCCTCAGCTGAATCATGTCTCCTGGTGGTATGCATGTTCCAGCAGCGGCCAGACATGTCTGGGCAAGTCAGTGAGCTGACGTCAGAAATAGGTATATAAGGCGAGATGGAGCAAGGGCTTGTCTCTAGTGTGAAACCATCTTATTGGATAGTACAGCTAGGCCATAGTGAGTCTGTTTTAAGCTAAAGATGAGTAGGTGCAACTGTGTTAATAAACCAGACAAATTTTGCTAAATTTGTGGCATTTTGATACCCCGTGTGATCAATGCAAGAACCTAATCAAGAGGATGAGATTGGCTAACTTAAGATCCTGACGTCCTAGGCAGAATCAGACCAGATTTGGATTCAGTGCACTTGATTTAGTATTGGATACATGGATTAGACCAGGGGTGCCCAAACTCTGGCCCGTAGGCCTAATTGGCACCCTGCATATAATTAATGTGGCCTGCGGTGAGCACCTGGGCTTCACCACTGACCACCCGCCTTGACGTCAGCAGTGGTGGCAATGGAGGCAGCGACTGCACTTTTTCCAGGCTGCTCTGAGCAGCCTCTTGCTCGATCCTTTCCCCTCAGCAGTCTGTGCTGAAGCCGATTGCTGCTTCAACGAAATTTTTGGAGCCTCCTGCAAGTCAAAATTCGCGGTGCTCGGGATGTCAGCAATGGGAGCAGCCCGCCTTCGGCCCCCACAGCTGTGAGTCGGGGTGGGACTGGCCCACAAGAAAAAAAGTTTAGGCACCACTGGATTAGACCAAGTAGCAGACAATATTTAATTTTTGTGATGCAGTGTTTTCAGTGTGTTTTTTTTTTTTTTTTTAAACAACAACAGGAGATTCCCTTCTCACTATCAAAAGAGCCTTGGAAGCAAAGGAATTAGCACATCAGCAGCTTCGTAACCAACTGGACGGTGTAGAAAAAGAAACGAGATCAAAACTTCAAGAAATTGATATTTTCAATAATCAGCTAAAGGTAACCAGTTCTAGGCTTTCTTGTTCTTTGAGTAAATCTGGAAATACCACAACCTGAATCCAATTCATTATGTTAACCGTTTGAATTAGTTTTCAAGTAAATTCTGTTGATTATTGTCTCTACTCTAGTTGAGACTATCCGTTGGTTTTAGGGCCATATCTACAATGTAGAAGAAGCAAATTTTTGTGATGGTTTTACCTGAAACATAAATAAATAAAGTGAGGTTACATTCATTAGTAATCACAGATCACTAGTTTGTGGCAAGTATAAAAATATAGCTAAACACATATACCATTTATAACATATTAAAGCCTTGATCCTTTTGGTGACAGCATATCTAGGATCCTGTACCCAATAAATTAAAAATAAAAAGGTAAAAACTAAAATACACACCATAATGCCCCACCACTGCCAATCAACAAAAATCATCAGAAAAAGGCTTTTTAAACAGATATATTTTTCAACTGTTTTAAAATTTGTTTAAAGAACCCACCTGATGAATTTCTATGGGCAAATCAATCCACATTGAGGGAGCCCCCACCAAAAAGGCTCTTCTGTGTATATTTGATCTAGCCTCTTTGGAGTGGCCAGTGCAGACTTGTCAGTTTCCGTATCAAGTTCAAGGGGAGGTGTCATGGGAAGACCCCTTTCACTAATGTGTGCAAGATGAAGTAAGCCTGGTATGTTAGAACTCTCAGGGATATTGGTTGTGAGGAGAACAGTGAGGGTGTCTGATTGGTTGCATGCAAATTGGCTAGTGAGGAGAGACTCCTCTTGGTATAAAAAGGAACATCGCTGGAATGTTTGGGAGTTCTGTGGGAAGAATGAGGGAACACAGTTCAGAGAGGGTTCTGTGGTAAAAGGAGGACTGAGGAAAAAGGTCTGAGAGAGTTCTGTGATAAAAAGAGAAGTCTAAGAGAGTTCAGAGTTTTTGGTTGGTTTTTTCTTAGGAAGAGTTCTGAGGGTTCTGAGGTAAAGGGAGCTCTGAGGAAAAGAGAGTTCTGAGGGAACAGTTCTGAGGTAAAAGCTTAGAGAATCTTCAAGGAGAAGAAGGGAAGCTTGACAGAACTAAAGGACTACTTAAATATGTTTTCTCTGTTGGAATTACTCTACATTTTTTAAATTATGTTATGAAACAATAAACCAACGTTGTTTTTTTTCCAAAGTCTCTTTATTGGGTAAGAGTTAAAGTGCATACACACAAGCCTCTGAATACGCTACCTATTAAACTTCCTTGCACAAGAGGAGCAGCTAAGGGCTATATAGCTGCATTGCTGGCCAGCTCACCCTCTGGGAGCTTTGGTTAAAGGAGGTCCAGAGCAGAGGGGGCCGGCTGGTTTCGTGACAGGAGCCTCACATAGAGAACATTGCAGTAATCAATCTTGGAGATTACCAACATGTATACCAATGTGGTTAGGATCTCCCTGTCTAGATATAGGTGAAATTGGGCAGTCCCATTTCAGTTGATAAAAGACAGCCTTGACTACAGTTGATATTTGCTCTTCTATCTTAATATCTGAGTCAACGAGAAAACCCAGATTTTGTAAGGGTGACTTAATCCAATTTAGGAAGGGATCCATGCAACTAGTCAGGATTCACCCCCTCAACATGATCTCCATCTTGTCGAGATTCAATTTCAGCCTGTTTTACCAAATCCAGTTGCCTCCACACATTACTTCAGGACCTGAGCAGCATCCGCTGTTGAGATGTTACATGAGAAATAGAGCTGTGTATCATCAGTATACTGATGATAACAAACTCCAAATCTCTATGTGATCTCCCTCAGCGGCCTCCTATAGATGTTAAAGAGCATCAGGGATATTGTCTAACTCTGTGGGACTCCACATTGTAGGACCCAAAGTCTAGGCTCCTATGGATATCCTCCACCTTGGTTCTGAAATTGGTCACAATTTGTGTTGATAGTCCTAGACCAGTGTTTCCCACATGCTGGTGTTTGGGCTTCAGTTCCCAGAAGCCTAAGCCAGTATATTGACTGATCAGTGCTTTGGGGAATTGACTTAAGCTTCTGGGAATTGAAGTCCAAACACCAGCATTTGGGAAACACTGTCCTAGACGACCTCTCACACCAGGGCGCCTAAAGGATCACCAACCCATTTGGCTGCAAATCCCCCTAAGATCCTCTGGAGCTGGTCTGATCCATAACCCTTCAAGGGTGGACCATCTTAATGGATCCTTTCTCCCTGCAGGGTGGTGGTCAACCATTCAGGAAAAACTTTAACATATAATGATCTCTTCACGACAATAGACCACAAGCCCATTACTCTCACATCATCTGTCACTTCAAAACAAGTGCAGAGGGATATGGGTTGCATTAGAACTTTTCTACCTGATATACAGTAATACCTCGGATAACGCTAAGACTTGGTTCCACAAGTCTTGGTGTTATCCAATTTTTAGTGTTATCGGATGCATGTTAAAATCCTATGGGATGTACTGGATAACGTTAAAGCTCCATAGAGATACATTATAACCGCACAGGCTTTAGCGGTTGTTATCCGATCCATCCCATAGGACCTTAACGTTATTCGATCCAATTCTCCTCCCCAGATTACTTAACGTTATGCGATTTTAGCGTTATCCGAGGTAAATGTTATCCGAGGTATTACTGTACTAGATTTTTAGTTTGTAAAGGTTTCTCCATCTCGTGAAGAAAGATATGAAAATGAATTCTTCTATCTTCAGATTGAAACAGTAAAATACTACAATGCTAGAGGAATGCTGGCAGCCAGCATTAATACTAAATTCAGAAGGACATAAAGTCTGCTCAGATTTTTTATGTAAAACAGTTCTGGACATGGACCAAAAAAAGAGAACTTTGTTCCTCTTTTAACAGAGACCGGCAAATTGCTTACAAAATCTTGTGGCTAGAAAAGAACATGAGAAAAATCGGATGATGGATGACATAAGCAAAATGCAACAAATCTGAAACTGCTTCTGTTAGATTAGCATTCTTAGCAAAAGAGGAGAATTTAATTATCAGCATGTACCATAACTGGATCAGTGGTTACATTGAAACCAATACTAGATACTAATCCACATGGTACACAAGGAAACTAAAACTAGGCATATATATAGGTATTCCAAACACAAACTTCTCTTTCTACTATTAAAACTTAAGGACTCTTTTAAAATGATACATACCACTTCTTCAACGCAGGAGCTAAGAGAGATCCATAATAAGCAGCAGCTGCAGAAACAAAAGAACATAGAAGCTGACCGGCTAAAACAGAAGGAGCATGAGAAGAGGACAGAGCAGGAAAAACAAAAAGATGATCAGAGGTAAGCTTGGTTGCGGCTCATAACTGCTGTCCATAAAGGAAGCAATAAAACTTTTTGAGAACCAGCAGCTTTGGTATTCTGTAAAAGACCTCATATTTCAGAAAAGATCAAATTTCAGGATGAGGATGCGATACTCTAATTTTTGTTTATTTTGAAATAAAAGTATGCACAATGATAAGCATATTTGTCTTCTTCTGATCAAGTAAATCTCTTTCTGGTTGATACCCACACTCTACTTAAGGTTAGTCTACTGATTCCCAATGTAGGGTCCACACCCCACAGGGGTCCTTCACTTCCCAGAAGCCTAGATCAGTACATTGGCTTCTTCTGTGTCTAGACCAGATGTGAAACTTGTCAAAATGAAAGCATCTTTGGGTGAGTTGTTTCTGAGGTTCCTTTTGACTGATCAGTGCTTTGGGGAATTGAAGTCCCCAAAAAAACCCATAGGTTGGGAAACACTGGGTTAGTCTGACTGTTATACCATACTACTAGGGCTTTCCCCCCCTAAATTACCAACATAAGACACTTTTTTGGGGGTGGGGGGAGTTAATGTCTTCAAAGAATTTGTTCCACAGGATATTTTTCTGGATGGTTGGTCGCTAGGTACCAGCAGTCTTCATGTTGGGTCTGTGATCCTTTATTTAAAGAACTTGAGCAGTTCTTGATTGAAGGATGGCAGTTTCCTCCTTCTATTTTAACAAAGATAAGAGTTATTGGAATTGAGTAGAATAAAAGCCTACATAGGTAAAATGGCTAAGTACAGTAATACCTCAGATAACGTTTACCTCGAATAACGCTAAAATCGCATAACGTTAAGTAATCTGGGGAGGAGAATTGGATCGAATAACGTTAAGGTCCTATGGGATGGATCGGATAACAACCGCTAAAGCCTGTGCGGTTACAATGTATCTCTATGGAGCTTTAACGTTATCTGATCCATCCCATAGGATTTTAACATGCATCGGATAACACTAAAAATTGGATAACACCAAGACTTGTGGAACCAAGTCTTAGCGTTATCCGAGGTATTACTGTATGTGGAAAAGGCTGTACAGTACATTTTGGGAACCATTTTAATCTCTACTCCCTCCCCAAACTGTATTCAATGGCACAATGTTTGCCTTAATTTATGGACAAATGACTACATTTTTTGTCAGATCATCTTAGAAATATCTTGTAGCAAAATTATTTCAAATGGTTCTCAGGTTCAGCATGAGGGCTGGTTGGTTCTTTTAGCGCTGCTTTAGGCATAAGCTGTAATATCAGAGTTGATATTTCTAATTAAAAAGAATCAGCTGAATCTTCACCGTTGGTGGAACAAAATATATAGGCTGGTTATGTGGGATTCATCTTTTAGACAGATTGGGCAAATCCTAAATTACAAACAAAACTAACTTAGTTTCTTCACTTCTATTGGATCACCTTGCTATTTGATGGCTGAATCCAGATGTAAAACTTTTCTAGAGTAACCCCATTGAATCTTACAATGGCTCACCAAATCCCCACTGATTCAGTCAGATTATTCTTGTTGTAGCTTATTACAAAACTTTAAACTGGGGTGGCCTTTTGAGAATAATATGAGAAGAGAAAAACGAACCGTGATCACCAAGGCATTGTAAATAGCACCAGGGTGGTACTATTGTTTATAAAATTCTTTATGTTGTTTTTGTTGTTGTTGCTGTTGTTGCATATTTGTTGCATATTTGTTACAACTCGTAGGATGCGAGATCGAGAAATTCTATTACTAGTAAGTGTAATGTAACAAACTTGCTCACTATGTATTATGTATTTTGATGTTTTCTTTTTGTCTTTTTTTAAAAAATAAAAAATTATATATATATAAACTGGGGTGGCCAAACAGTGGCCCGCAACGCCAAATCATTCAGCCCTAGCTAATGCCCACGCATGTGTAAACATTGTCGTAAATGCGCCCACGGCTGTTGTAAACATGTTTACAACAGCCATGGATGCGTTTTAGGGTGGAAGGAACCCTGTGACCGGCCTGCGGCATGAAAAGTTTGGGAACACCTGCTTTAAATAATGTTTCAGTTTTAAAATTAATTGGTCTGATTAAAAACTCAGGCATTTCTTCATAAAAAGAATGTATTTCCTGGCCAAAAGTAGGATTTATTTATTTAATTAATATTTATTAGTTCAAATTTATGTTGCCGCCCACTCACCGTGGCAACTCAGGGCGGCTTACAGACAATACAATACAATACAATACAATACAATATGTTGGGGTGGGCACAGGGGTAGGGGCGGCAAGGTCTTCATCCTGCCCTGGCTTCTTCTTCCCCTGGCAATTGATATAGGCACAGGGGGAGGGCGGCAAGGTCCTCATCCTGCCCTGGCTTCTTCTTCCCCTAACAGTTGGTATAGGCACAGGGGGAGGGCGGCAAGGTCCTCATCCTGCCCTGGCTTCTTCTTCCCCTAACAGTTGGTATAGGCACAGGGGGAGGGCGGCAAGGTCCTCATCCTGCCCTGGCTTCTTCTTCCCCTAACAGTTGGTATAGGCACAGGGGGAGGGGCGGCAAGGTCCTCATCCTGCCCTGGCTTCTTCTTCCCCTGGCAGTTGGTATAGGCACAGGGGGAGGGGTGGCAAGGTCCTCATCCTGCCCTGGCTGCTTCTTCCCCTGGCAGTTGGTATAGGCACAGGGGGAGGGGCGGCAAGGTCCTCATCCTGCCCTGGCTGCTTCTTCCCCTGGCAGTTGGTATAGGCACAGGGGGAGGGGATTCCTGCATGCTTTTGAGCTGTAGACATGTGGGAGGGTCCTCTTAAAATTTTACTTGCAGTGGTGCTAACCTCTTTCATATCCTCGTGTTTGGTAGAGTGGAGGAGGGGATGAGCATTCTTCTTGCTTTCTACTACTTTCTCTCTCTGCCCCCTTTTCCTGGTGGAGATAACCTGGAGAGTTGGTATATTTGATTCCCCACATAGCTCACCTGTATACCATGAGACCAAGGGAAACGTTTGGCATCCATGTTGCTTTCAGCACAGAAAAAGGGTTTCATGCCTTCTATTAGTACATTTATATACAAACAGCATGCACCATTGTTATAGAATCCAGTAGTAGACCACGATTATTACAAAAGATGAGAGAATTAAACTTCATGTCCACTCATCCATAGAGAAGATTGGGTGTGAAAACAAGAACCATAGATGACTGTTCCCAAATCTAGGTAACAAATCATAGAAAAACGTTCCACACAGAGGTAGCCGTGTAAAATCAGTCATACCTACTTTCTTTGATCTTTTTAATAATTTTGTAAGAGATGAATAAATGTCACTTTGCTATGAATAACTGACTACTTTGACTGAATACCATGTTGGCTCCTCAGTGTGATTATCTCTCACTATAGATATATTTAAGAATGCAATATTCTTATTTAGCTTTTATGTTCCATTGATTGTAACAGCATTGTTTTCAATATCAGACATTTTAGTCTTGGCAGAAAGGTAAGCACAATTATAATATTAGCAGTTTCAATTTCTGCTATAATATAAAACATCTCACAGTGTGCCATATTACCACTTATAGTAATATATCAACACAGCATATTTTTAAAAAATATAATGCAATATGATCCTCATTTTATTTTTCTGCACTAATTAGGAAAACTCAAGAAAGAGAAAGACAGTGGCTTGACAGAATACAACAGGAAGAACATCCCAAGCTAAGAAAAACACAAGAAGAAGAAGAAGCACAAAGATGGGAAGAATTAAACAAAACGAAAGAGAATGACGATAAGAACAAGCAAGAAATGCAAGAAAAATTGAACAGACTTTTTCATCAGCCTAAGGACCCAACAAAGCCAGTTATCCAAGCTCCCTGGTCAACTGCAGGTACAAAATAATGAGAAAATTATATTGTATCTGTATGGAGTCTTCAGCTCCATGTATCATTGTGTATTCCTGTGTATCTTAATTTAAAAAGTTTTATTATGCTTAAACTGAGAGGGAAAATTGAGTCCCAGAATGAACATACTAATCTGTTTAAGGATTAAGCATTGGATTGTGCAGATTTTTGTGTGCAAAATTTAGTGCTTTTTATCAAATATTTTTAATACAAAATAGAGTTTTTGTGTACAAACATGTTTGTCAAATAAAGGGTCAAACAGAATCTGATCCATTATTTAGATATCCTTCAACAAAAACAGCTGAAATATATTCAGGTTAATGATTCAGAATAAGGAAGTGACTGCCATTTGTGCAGCACCCTCATGCAGCATGTGAGTTGCCCACCATACCCCAGACAGGGGAGGGTGGGAGCACTCCCAGTGGGCTGCTGGGCAGAGGGGTGGGGCAAACTCTGTGTTGCGGTGAGTGAGGAAGCTCTCCTATTGGGCTGCTGGGCAGAGGGGCAGGGCAAACTGTGCTGGGGAGGGAGTAAGCTCTCCTGTTGGGCTGCTGGACAGAGTGCTGGGTGAACTTTGTGCTGGGAAGAGGAAGTGCTCCTATTGGGCTGCTGAGCAGAGGGGAAGGGCAAACTCTGTGCTGGAGAGGGAGGAAGCTCTCCTGTTGGGCTGCTGGGCAGAGGGGCTGGGTGAACTCTGTGCTGGGGCGATGGCACACATGTCCACATAGAGGGCTCTTAAGTGTCCCCTCTGGCATGCATGCCATAGGTTCGCTACCACTGTTCTAGGTCTTTTACGTCTGAAGACAAGCAGGAAGCAAATGCAGGTAGCACATAATCATCTGCTCCTTATGGGAAGTTACATTAAGCTACTGCATTTGTGTACACTTAAGCTACTTAATTTGTGTGTTCTTATTAAGGAATCTACTTGGATTCATCTAGAAAGTATGCATAACTATGGCTCCATTTCACTTTCAAGGTATCAGTGTCCAGCAGATAAGTTCATCAGGAAAAATCATTGGTACCTCGTATGAATGGCCAGCAACAATTGGTCATCATGGCTATATATTGTCTCCAGGATCAAGGCCACCATGCTTCTAAATATAAATTGCTTGTAAAACTACTGATGGAGAGGACTATGGTCCTCATACCCTGATTGTATATATCTGTCACAGTGGAAAATAGGATATTGGATTAAGCAAACTTTTCCTCTGGTCCCCATGCATTGCTATTACAGTGGTACCTCACTTAAAGAGCATCATGCATTCCATGGTATTGCTCTTTAAGCAAGTTTGCTCTTTAAGTGAAACACCATTGTAAGTGACCAATTGTGACTTCCTGCTATGATGGGTGGGTTGCGAACCCTGATTTAGTTGTTAAGCGAGTTTTTGGCTGGTTTTAGTTGTTAAGCGAGGCAACCATTCAGATAAAATTCTGCTCTTTAAGCGAGCTAGTCTCTAAGCGAGGTGCTCTTTATGCAAGGTTTTACTGTATAGTCTTACAATTATTTTCTTTTTTCTAAATTTTGTAGGGTTTGTGTGCTAATGGATCTTTCAATAGTAGCATACCATGATTCATGTCCTTATTTCTCTTCCTCTTTTATTCATCTTCCTGTGCAAGTTGTATCCGTTATTTGGACTTGTGAGATACAGTTTACTGTATATTTCTGATAGAGCTGGGAGCTTTCTAGTCCTAATCTGCAGATACCAAACAAATTCTATTTCTATCTCTTTGTGAGTTTGTTGTTTGATTTCTGATAATTTCATTTCAAAATTTCTTGGTTTTATATTTATAATAGCCAGTAATGCAATTTGCCATATTTTTTTCTTGTGCAAAGTGAAAATGGTATTCATTGTATTCACAAGGAGGATGGTGTAAAGTAATGTTAAACATTTGTGCAGGAAAAGCGGCCTTGTTTCTGTGATATAATATACTTGCTTTTAAAAAAGGTTTTGTTTTTGTCTCTTTTTTTCTCTTTGTGGTTGTAGAAAAGGCCCCTTTAACCATTTCTGCTCAAGAAGATGTAAAAATAGTATATTATCGAGCACTGTATCCTTTTGAATCCAGAAGCCATGATGAAATCTCTATCCAGCCAGGAGACATCATCATGGTAAGAGAAGAATAGAATTTTACATAATGGAATAATTATTTTGCATGCCTTAAGCATAAATAACGTATTGTGACATTTTCTGGAGGTTGAAAGGCAAGCTGTGATGTCTGATAATATTATTTTTAGTCCAGTTGTTTAAAAACAGCTATTTCTCCATCTCATCATTTTTTCTTCTGGAACATGGGTATGAGCAGGGAAAATGGGGTTGAAATATTGTTCTTGTGTTTTTAGCCAAAATCCTGTTTTTACTTTAAACTTTGGTTCTTGGGCATGTTGTTTTCCCCCTAATTTAATCATTTTTCCTATTTGACAACTTATGTATACTATGGCAGTCACTTTGTGAATGGGCAGTCTTCAGGAGTCATTTTATGTGAGTCCCCCACATGACCACAGAAATGTCTGCAGAAGCAGACAGCTCTGGCTCTTTGGCTATAAACAGAGATGAGCACTAAACCCTAGAGTCAGATACAACTGGCTTTTGAGCAAGGGTGACCTTTCCCTATGTGCTTTTAAGTTGGAGTCATAGTGACCCTAGTAGTGTTTTCAAGATAAGTGAAATATTTAAGGAGTTTTACCATTCCCACATCCTCGGTGAACTTCTGTGGCTGAACAGGGATTTGAATCCAGGGCTCTTGAATTCTTGTCTATCACTCTATCCACCACAACACATTGGGTATCCTGCTTATTTTAGCTCACATTTATTGTGCTACATCTGATGTCATGTTCCAGGTTCCCCTGGGAAATCAGACGTGACAGTAATCTATTAGGAGCAAGGCTTTTTCAATAGTGACACTCTTTGAGAGTAACATCAAGCCTGCATACAATGCTTTTTAATGGAAGTTTTTGACCATTGTTGTAGATATGAATGCCTGAAAAGGAGTAAACATGGGTGAATTTGTATATAGGGGTATTTTGCCCTTCCTTTTCCCAATTCCCTCTGCCACAAGTTTTGTAATAGATCTTTTTCTGTAGGGGCATACATTCCTCCCAAGTTCTGAAGGAGGGGGAAATGTCCCTCATCTCTTAGAGCAGGGGCCCCCAAACTATGGCCTGCAGTCCCAGTTCATCAGGCCTGGGTGGGGGCGTGCATGCGCAAATGCACCTGCACCGTTCCCAGGAGTGGTTGTGAATGTGCCTGCGCAAACGCATCCACAACCATTTCTGGGAGTGGTTGCAGACATGCATGCACAAACGCACCCGTTTACGGGGGCGTGGTCAGGCCTACTCCGCTGTTCTGGGGTATGGTCAGGTCCCAGTCCAAAAAGTTTGGGAACCCCTGTCTCAGAGGATTAAACCTACACGTATGCTTCTTACTATTGGAACCTCATGGAGCATTTTTGTAGCTTCCCAGCACCTCTGAATGTGTCCTACTTTCCCATACCTCCAAAAAACAACAAAAACAACACTATGGGGGGGGGGATACTCTGAAAGATCTCCTGTGCACTCTGGGCTTGTGGGGGCATTTTTGCTATGTTTTGATGGGCCTTGGAACCTTATATCACCTCAAAATTACCATCCATAATTTTAAATGTGTATATTTATATGCACACACACATTGGAGAACACAAGAGGGAAGTTTCTGATAACAGTATGTTTTTTTTATTATTTAAACCTATTTTTTCAGTTAGCAATAACCTAGTCTTAGCAACTTTTACTACTGCTGCTCCTGTGACTACTACTAATAATCATAACAATACAGATTCTCCTCTAGAGAAGTGTTCCCCAACCTTTGCGTTTTGGACTTCAATTCCCAAAAGCCTAAGTCAGTACATTGGCTGATCAGTGCTTTGGGGAATTGACTTAGTCTTCTGGGAATTGAAATAAAAAAACCAAAAGTTGGAGAACACTGTTCTCGATCCACAACCTCCTCATTTAGCCCTTAACCACTAGGGAAGTGGTTGTGAACCTTGGCACTCCTACTGTTCTTGAACTTCAATTCCCAGAAGCTCTGATCAGCAGGAGTGTTGACTTGGGCTTCTGGTAATTGAAGTCCAAAACCACCTGGAGTACCAAGGTTCACCATCACAGCACTAGGTTATAGCCATTGTCAGAACACCCCACAGCTCTTAGGTAGGTCTTAACAGAACATAACAGGAAGGTAAATAGCCTTTCTCCCTTTCTTAGTTCCCTTCATTTGAATTCTGAGTTAATATCTTGCATGCTTCCTTAGGAGAGGTCTATTAAAAGCAGCTTTAAAACAAAATAAAGAGTTAGTCTGTGTTCTGGTTTGGTTGTATTGTGTGAGGTTATTTTTTATTGTACTGTTGCTGTTTTGACTGTAAGCTGCCCTGAGTCGCCTCGGCGAGTGGGCGGCAATATAAATCTAAATAAATAAATAAATAAAACATATATTTCTTGTTGGTAGTATCTTCATTTTACAGTTGAAATTATCTCATGACTTATTTGTACAGGTTGACGAAAGTCAAACTGGAGAACCTGGATGGCTTGGAGGTGAACTAAAGGGGAAAACGGGATGGTTTCCTGCAAACTATGCAGAGAAAATTTCTGAAAGTGAAATTGCCAATTCTGTAAAGCCAGTACCTGATGTAACAACTGCACCTAAAGTTTCTTTGCGTGAAACCCCTACAACACCCATGGCGCCACCTCTTCCTGCAGATTCAAGTACCACTGCCAACAACTGGGCAGACTTCAGTTCAACGTATGATATCATTGGGGTTCAATTTTCCTTTGTTTTTTCTTTATAAATGTAAAGGGGAATAAACTACATAACAAAGTAACCTTGCAGTTAAGTCCACAAATAGTTACCATTCACTTGTGCAAACCTAAGATATTTATGATGTATCACTGGAAAGACACAGTTAAGTCAGCCTAGCAACTAAGTTCTCACATATTAGCTACATAATGCAAGATGGAATATGTGAATTTGAAAACCACTTTACTCAAAACCTATCCAAATTCACACCCTGGAAAAACAAGTTGAAAATCTGGGGTTTGCATATTCTTAAAACTAAACAGCAAAATATTTGGAAAACTAGAGTAATCTTAAATAATGTCACATAACATGGAGAAAAGTCATAGTTGCCTTCACAAATTTGAATTAATGGAAGAAAAACAAAAAGGTTCTCTGTCTCTCCTTTGCCCAGAATGATCCCTGTTCACTACAGAAATGTACAGCATTTCATTTGTGAACATCCTTCAGATTTTCTCTCTTGTTGGGCTGGTCTTGCAGTAGCATTGGTGACTCTTTGATAGAAGAAGTGACTATAGCAGTACAGTCAAACCTCGCTTAGCGAGCAACTCGCTTAGCGAAAAACTCGCATAACAAGCGGGTTTTTCAAAAAGCGATCTGACTCGCATAACGAAAATTTTTGCTATGCAAATCAGACATTTACTATGGAAAAACTCGCATAACGAGCATTTCTATGGGGAAAACTCGCATAATGAAAAATTTTCGCTATGTGAATTTTTTCCATAGAAATTTTCGCTATGCAAAAAAACTCACATAGCGAAAAACTCGCATAGTGAGCAGCCTTGCAGAATGAATTAAATTCGTTATGCAAGGTTTGACTGTATTGTAATATGAAATGGACAAGAGCCATTTTTTCCCTAGTCAAGTAGTAAGGAAAGGGAGTGTTCTCTTTATAGCGATTACTGCAGGGGTGCCCAAACTTTTTGGGCCATGGGCTGATCATGTTCAGGGAGCTAGTCAGTAAGGCCCAAGGACCGGATGCAGCCCCCAATGCCAATTCATGAACCCCTCGTCGCTCCTGGAAGGAGAAGTAAAATGCGGTTGTACGGGCCCGTTTTGCTTCTGCTTCCAGGAGCTATGAGGGCTTTATGGGCCAGATGAATTGGTGTTGGGGGCCGCATCCGGCCCCCGGGCCTTCGTTTGGGGACCCCTGGTTTACTGTAATAACCAATATTTTTGCTTTTGCAGATGGCCGACAAGTACTGGTGATAAACCAGAGACTGATAATTGGGATGCTTGGGCAGCTCAGCCTTCACTTACTGTGCCGAGCACTGGTCAGCTGAGACAAAGATCAGCCTTCACCCCAGCCACTGTTACTGGCTCCTCTCCTTCTCCTGTTTTGGGTCAGGTGAGCTGCAGTTTTGAGCAGAAGCAATTGTCCTGCATAGGTATCGATTTGATAATATGATTTAGGTTGTTTGCTGCACATGTCTGTTCTTTTTGTAGTGTTTTCAATTAAGGAGTTAAAAGATGAGGAAAACTCTTAAAATAGACTGTTGGGTAAGGTTGCCCTTGCTTGAAAGCTAGTCATATCTATGGTTCAGTGCTCATCTCTGTTTATAGCCAAAGAGCATTTACTGACGTTTCCATGGACATGTGGCAGGCATGCCTCAACACCTGAGTGCACGGAACGCTGTTTACCTTTGGTACCTATTTATCTACTTGCAATTTCTTGCTTTCAGACTGCTAGATTGGCAGGAGCTGGGACAGAGATGGGAACTCACTCTGTCCTGTAGTAGTCAGGAATTGAACTCTGCTCTTCCAGTTGTCAAGTTTAGTGTCTTAACCACTTGAGCCATCACAGTCCCCTAGACTGTTGGGTAGGAAAATTTAATTCAAGAATGTATGATTGCTCAGTCAGTAGTCATTAGGAAAGGAAAATATATACTAATGACAGATTCTCAATTTTTATATACTTGCAAGGTATGTTTGGGCCAACTTTAATCTTATTAAGCACTATAGATAGATGGTAATGGCTGTTATTCTGTTTATATTTAATTAGGGTGAAAAAGTGGAGGGTCTTCAAGCACAGGCCCTATATCCTTGGCGAGCCAAGAAAGACAACCATTTGAATTTTAATAAGAATGACATTATTACTGTGTTAGAACAGCAAGACATGTGGTGGTTTGGAGAGGTTCAAGGACAAAAAGGCTGGTTTCCTAAATCATATGTGAAGCTGATTTCAGGTCCTATAAGAAAATCAACAAGGTATTGTTTTTACTTTTTTTGTTGACATTCCAGAATCTTGTATGTAATAACAATTGGGACATTTCAAATTGTTAAAATTCTATTTAGACAGTTGCAATGGTGTGACAGAGAGGGGCTAATTAAAGGCAGAATAAAATTTATAAAACAAAAATATGTTGTATGATTGTATTATAATATTTTCAGTTTGATAATTTCTATACCCATGTTACTTTAGTTAGACACATTAAAACAGGGGTGCCCAAACTACAGCCTACCCCCAACACCAATCCTGGAAGCGGAAAATGCACCCATATGGGCACATTTTACTTCCGTTTCCAGGAGCAACAAGTGCTTCGTGGGCCAGATGAATTGGCATTGGGGCCAGATCCAGCCTCTGGGCCATAGTGACAGGCTCCCTGTACCACATGACCAGCCCGCGGTCCGAAAAGGTTGGCCACCCCTGCATTAAAATCTTTCTACTTACTTCCTTCAGCATGGATTCTTCATCTTCAGAGAGTCCTGCTAACGTAAAGAGAACATCACCAGTTGCAAAATCTGTGGTTTCGGGGGAAGGTAAGAATCTTAACAAGTCGGTTGCTCAGGCCTGCTGGCTCATTTGACTCCTCCCCTCTCCCCTGTGATATTTTAATTTGTGATTTTTAAAAAATCTTTTCTCTTTTTTAATCTTTTAATCCTTAAATTTTAACTCTTCTTAGATGGGTAGGCATTTTATTGTGGGTTTTATTGATTTTTTGTTGTTGTTGTTAGCTGCCCTGAGTCATTCATGAGGAGGGCGGCATAGAAATATGATTAACAAATAAATAAATAAATAAATAAATAAATAAATAAATAAAATAAAGGCAGCCTTCGGTTGTTAAAATATTGTTTACTTTTGGGTGTTTGCGAGCATTTTGAATAAATGGTGCTTTCAAACTGTTAAGGGCAAATCATTCTTCTTAGTTTTTAATTTTGCTTGCAGCTAAGAGACCCAGGTCATTTCTGTAAGAATGTTAACTCAACGAAAGCAATTAAAATCATTACACCTGAAAGTTTGCAAAACTATATATTTAAAACAATTACCAGTGCAGACATTTGTCCTTGGGCTCAGACAATGAAATCTAACAGTCTTAGCAGTCTTTGCTGATATAATGCTACAAGAAATTAAGTTCTATTCTAGGAACTTCATAAAATGTGAAGTGGGTTTTATTTTCACCCTAAAATTGCTCTGAAGTCAGTTTTTGAGAACAAAATTTGCTGCTAAAACACTTGAGAATGGCAATTTGTATTGTAATACAGTGACTGAAATCCAGCTGCATAGCCTCATGTGTGCAACAATGTTATAAGCAATGGTAAATCACTACAGCTAAAAGTTTCCTCTTGGATATTTTGTTTCAATGCAATGTATATATGAGACACGTGCATCCTGAAATTGCTTTTAATCAGTGTGATTTGCCACAGATGATGACATTACCTCCACTGCACAAGCTGAGCTATGAAACAGGACTTCAGCCTCATCTCTCTGTCATTAAATAAAATTGTTAATTAACTGATAAGTATTCTCACATTTCTCAATCTTCCTATCTTCTAGAATATATTGCCATGTATACTTATGAGAGCTCAGAACAAGGAGACTTAACATTTCAACAAGGGGATTTAATTCTTGTTACTAAGAAGGATGGAGACTGGTGGACAGGAATATTGGGAGATAAATTAGGAGTATTTCCATCTAATTATGTTAGACTGAAAGACTCTGAGGTAAAATGTACTTGTTCATATATTTTTGTTAAATATACTTTTAAAATATTTCTGATTCCTATCTCTTGTGAGGATAGAGAGAAACCAAAATATATTGAAACAAACTAATTTCAAAATCTTATTTGATTCTGGGAATTGTCAATGCTGCTTTTACCAAATTGTAATTCTGCATAATAAAATTCCAGAAAATATTCATGTGACAAGCAACTTGAAAAGGATAGTTTTCAGAGTACACTGGTACTAAGCTCAAAGGAAGTGTTACTCTATGACAGGGGTTCTCAACCTATGGCCTGCGGACTGGCCCCAGCCACAACACCATTTCATGTGGCCCACATCGCCGTTGCCACTGGAAGTGGACGTGTTTATGACAGTCGTAAATGTGCTCATGACTGTTGAAAATGTGTTTACGACAGCCGTGGACACATTTTATGGCAGCATTTATGGCGGGGGAACCACCAGTCTGGCCCACTCAGCTATCTGAGGGTGCGTGGTCTGGCCCATGGCTTGAAAAGGTTGAGAACCCCTTCTCTATGATATATTTTAAAAAATCACATTCTTTGAAATTCTACTGATTTTGCTCACAGTTCTGCTCAAGGAGAGCAGTAGTATTCTAATGTTGTTTGTTCTGTGGAAGGAGATACCTGCTATAAAAGCGAAAGATTGGTACTTGGTCTCCTCAATAACTAAAATAACAGGCACATTTATTGAACTGTAAGTCCTTTCTGAACCTACCTCTGAGGAAGGATGCTTATGGTAGGGCTGAATTAATTATTGAAATTGCGATGTCACACAATGGTTTAACTGCTTGACATTGTTACTTGTTTTTGTGAAAGAATACAACTCCCAGGCAATTTGTTAATATTATTTAAACGTGCCTTAATTCCTAAAAGGCATCTACAGTACTTATTATGAGTATTAAGATATTAGGTCTGTGTTACTAGGTTTCATTGTAGGCAGAAGATGTTCACTTTTCCAAAATTTGGTCAATATATCCTGGTTGTTACAAATGTAAAATGCTCCAGTATAGGAGATTCTAAGCTGGATCTCTGCTATTTTATGTTATTTGACAGATACTCTTAACTCAGCATAGCAGTAGGATACGAAGAGTCTAATTTTAAAAGACACACTGAAAGAAGGAAGAATTTTAAAAGTTTTTTTAGAATAATCGAATGTATGTATAATGAATGTGACATGATGAGTTTACAAAGTTCCTAAATGAAAAGGAACATCTGTGATAGCATTAACATGTAGCATGCATGCAGATTGTAATGTGTAACAATCCTCTGTCTGTAAAATAGTTTTATAGGTCTACATATTAGCAATATGCTCTGTATACAGGTGACTCTCTAAGTTTAAGGGTAAAGTAAAAAGAACTCAGAATAAATTAAACAAAATAGCAAGAACTCCAGCATAAATTATTGAACAATTATGTAAATCCACCTTGAGTTTGCACAGTGCCTTAAAGTTAGCAGAATTTTAACACCTATTCATAATATATAAAAATTGCTATGTAGAACTGAGAAGATTTTTCTATTATTTAAAGGCGCCTGGAAATGCTGGAAAAATAGGAAGCTTAGGCAAGAAACCTGGTGAGTTGTTCACTGCAGAAGCATTAAAATGACATTTGCAAAATGATTCTTACTTTTTGCTATTGTTATGTCATCATTTAAGTTTAATTGTTCTAAACACAGTCAATCTGCACCTATAGCTTTTTAATATAATAGAATTACCATAAACCATAGACTTTGGGTCTGGAGGATGTGCAGTAATACCCCGCATAACGTTAAAGCTTGGTTCCACAAGCTTTAACATTATGCAGTTTTTACGTTGTGCAATACAGTACTGTACAGTACTGTGTTGCACAACTGTATATGTACTTCCCACCAGACGGCCATGCTGGGGAAGGAGTCTGCCGGTGGCAGTGTTGGCAGCGGCGATTTTGAGGCCTCCAACGCCACCACTGCAGCTGCTCCCACTTCCCACCAGATGGCTGGGCCGGGGAAGGAGTCTGGCAGCGTCAGCGTTGGTGGCCTCAAAATCGCTGTCGCCAATGGACTCCTTCCCCAGCCTGTCTTACTTCAAAAGGAGCGAGGCAATCCACTCGCCCCCTCCTTCCAAAGGAAGTCAGGGTTCGGCACCTCTGAGCCTTCCAAGGCCAGCCCAGGCTCAGCCCGTGCACACCCTCTGCTCGCCTCCTTCAAAAGGAAGCCAGGTTCAGAGGCTTCCTAAACCCAGCTTCCTTCGGAAGGAATGGGGTCAAGCGGATCGCCTCCCTCCTTCCAAAGCAAGATGTTCTGGGGAACGAGTCCGTCGATGTTGGTGATTTTGAGGCCACCAACGCCGCCCTCTGGACTCCTTCTCCAGCCCATCTGGCCAATGGGAAGTGGGAGCAGCTGCTGTGGTGGCATTGGTGGGCTCAAAATTGCCAACACCGGCAGCGGCGGACTCCTTCCCCAGCCCAGCCAGACATCAAGAAGTCTGAGGGAAAATTTGCATCACACAGCATTAACTTAACGTTGTATGGTGTAATTTTTTCCTCAGATTTCTTAATGTTGTGCGGTTTTAATGTTGTGTGGTGCACACATTAAACGGGATATTACTGTACCTGTATTTGAGTATCCGATGTTGTTTGTTTCCAATTGATGGTATGCATGTTCAGCTGCAAAGACTTGGAATTTTTCAGGACTACCTGGCGCTGAGCTGGCTTTTCATTTTGCTATTATCTATTCTGTTACAATTGACCTTCAGGTAACCTATTAACAGGAAGTATAAATCCAAGGCCCCCGCTAGGTGAGAGCCTTGTCAGCGTGTGGTGGCTTGAGTGGTCTAGCTAGGCAGTGTTGCCCATTTCTTGCCAATGATGTTAGGCCGGGACTAAAACTCAGCAAAGTGTCCTTCGTCTAATCCCTTGGACTAGGTGAAAGCAGAGGGCACAAGTCATGGTACGTCTAGCCAGCAGGTGATGTAATATCTAAATGGCTAAAAACCACATGCAAGTGAACTTGATTTCTCAAGTCCATTTGCATGTGTGGAATGTTGTCGCGCATACGTCTACCTATGCGCAGACTCCTCGCTGAATAATGACTCCAAGGCATAAATCCAAGGAGGTTTGATATTGTATTTGACTAATTTGAAAACAGCAGTGGAAAGGAGAAGCTTTTGTGGGCACAAAAAGCTCCGAAAAGACTGCAACTGCTGGACTCTCCTGGTAGTCATGTATCCCACAATGTGAACATGTCCAATTTCAGTCAGAGGATGGCTCCACATATTAGTGGACAGAACCTTTGTCAGCTGGCTTGCATTTCAATTACATGGAAATACAACAGCTGATTCTTGTATCTTGAGATTCTAGGGATTGAATTAAACATCATTTGCATGTAGAGCATGTGCTCCACGTGTAAGATACGTTTGTTCAACTTTTTAAAATTCTCATTAAATGTCTTTATTTAAAATGCACTCAGTAATTACTGCAGCAGTTCAGCAGAGTGTTGACTTTTAACTTTAATTTCTATACTTGTAGGAAGGTAAAGGTAAAGGTTTCCCTTGCTCGAAAGCCAGTCGTATCCGACTCTAGGGGTCAGTGCTCATCTCTGTTTCTCAGCCGAAGAGCCAGCGTTGTCTGCTTCTGCAGATGTTCCCGTGGTCATGTGGCAGACATGACTAGACACCGGAGTGCACGGAACAGTGTTACCTTCCCACCGAAGTGGTCCCTATTTATCTACTCGCAATTTCTTGCTTTCGAACTGCTAGGTTGGCAGGAGCTGAGACAAAGACGGGAGCTCATTCCATCCTGCAGTACTCAGGAATCAAACTGCTGACCTTCCGCCTTCCAGTCAGCGTCTTAGCCACTTGAGCCACTGCAGTCCCTTACTTGTAGGAAGAGGTGCGCTTAAACTTACATTTTTATGTTACATATTTTGTTAATAAACTTAGTTTGGTCTCATGATCCTGATGATAATTTGTGAGCAGTCAGTTCTGACTTATAGCAACTCTTTTCATAGTTGTTTACCTAGAAAACACTTAGTAGTGGGTTCTCATCCCCTGGGACTATGTCGCTTGCCCATAACTACACAGGCTGATAGTTCTCCTCGGAGACACAGAGGTTGGGAATTGAATTTTGTGTCAGCAACTGAGCCACAGTCCTGTAATCTCTGTTGACATTTTTATAAAAAGGCAAGATCTTTGTGTCAGTGATATCCTACAGGGTTTACGTTCCATGTAGCTCCTCAAGTAACTATCTCTTGGACCATGTAGCTTCTTGTTGTCCACAATTAGTCACCTACAATCTTCAGCTACTCTTTTGAATTTTTTAACAGATGCTAGTCCAGGGGTGCCCAAACTTTTTGGGCCGTGGGCCAGCGATGTGGTTCAGGGTGCCCAAACTATGGCCTGGGGGCCGACCCTGGCCTCCAGCACCAATTCATCTGACCCACGAAGCCCTCGTCGCTCCTGGAAGCAGAAGTAAAATGCACCTGTATGGGCGCATTTTACTTCCGCTTCCAGGAGCGACAAGGGCTTTGGAGGTCGGATGAATTGGCATCGGGGTCCAGGGCCGACCCCTGGACCATAGTTTGGGCAACCCTGCCCTAGTCAGTTTGTTCCCTAAGATACTTTCATGGCATGAATCATTCAGTTGCTGATACATAATTCATGGGTGTGAAATGCTAAACGTGCAGTGAACTAAACTGGACCTGGATAGTTAAGTTGAGGGCAGTTTCTATATTTAAACGTAACTATAAGGCTTGGAACATCAAAGACCCCTCGCTTATCAAATATGAACAGCATACTTATGCATGAAGCCTACTTGCAGTAAGCGTAATTGACCAAACTATTAATCTCTTTTCCTGCGTTTGTTCTTCATATCAGTCAAATACAGTGGCAGACAACATTCTGCCATGTTTCTCTCCCAGCAAGACAGGCAGAAAATCCATATTTATTTTCTGTGGTTCCTTCCAGTGGTTTGTTGAGAGGGAAACAAGCTATAAACTGTTGCTGGGTTCAGATAACAGGGTAAATAAATCAAACAACAATGCTCAGTAGTCAGTCCTGCTGCAAGCTGTAACAGTTGGGCAGTGTATACTTATCATAGTATATGTTCTCAGAAAATTAGGGTGTTCCCAGTTCTCTGGCTTATCATTATACAGTAATACCTCGGATAACGCTAAAACTTGGTTCCACAAGTCTTGGTGTTATCCGATTTTAGTGTTATCCGATGCATGTTAAAATCCTATGGGATGGATCGGATAACGTTAAAGCTCCATAGAGATACATTGTAACCACACAGGCTTTAGCGGTTGTTATCCGATCCAGTCCATAGGACCTTAACGTTATTCGATCCAATTTTCCTCCCCAGATTACTTAACGTTATGCGATTTTAGCGTTATCCGAGGTAAACATTATCCGAGGTATTACTGTATCTGAATGTAGCCAGTATCTATTTGTAAATGAAAAAGACCAAGCAGTGTGTTAGTGTAATTGTTTAGGTACAATCAATGTGTTCTATATTTAACTGGTCAATAATTTGTATTATTATTATTGACAGAGATTGCTCAGGTGATTGCTTCATACACAGCAACAGGTCCTGAACAGCTAACACTTGCCCCTGGTCAGCTAATTCTTATCAGGAAGAAGAATGCTGGTGGATGGTGGGAAGGAGAACTGCAGGCGAGTCACTGTTTTTACTATTAACCATTCATTTGTACACAAAAGGAATAAGTTGAATTAATTGAATGTAAAGTTTATCTAGGTTCATCTGAAAGAAGCCCCATCCTAAAGTAAAAATGCTACCTTCATTCCTAGATAATTCTTTCAAACCAGTCGTATTTGTCAGGTTTTTTCTTTTTCTTTTTTAGATTTGGCTGCATGGTCCAGGCATTTGTATAAGAAACAATACCTTGTTGTGGTGTGTATTTTTAACCTTTTGATAATTAATGTTCTAAATGTGGGAGCTCAGCAACCCACTATATATGCGTCGAACTCTCTGGTGCATTAGCACTTTGGCAGAAGGCCTGGGAGAGAACTCTTAGAATTAAAGAATGGTAATGGACTCTTAATTTGGGTCCATTAAATAACCAACCATTTTCAATATTATTTTAGACAGGTGTGCTCCTATTTGCATTGAATATGTCCATAGATATAGCTATATTTCATTTTCTCACTAGGCTCGTGGGAAAAAACGGCAGATAGGATGGTTTCCTGCTAACTATGTAAAACTTTTAAGCCCTGGTACTAGTAAAACTACACCAACTGAGCCACCTAAACCAACAGCTTTACCTTCAGGTAGGTTTCTACATCTTAAAACATTTACTTTGGCCATGATTCAAATGTGTGTGGACATTAACAACATAAGTAGGTGTTTTAAAAGACTTATGCTTCTGGCGATGAAACCTCTCAGGTTTCCTCTTCATTCCCAACTAAACCCATGTGTGCTAAGATAGTATCTCTCTCTGGCTAAAACTTTAGAATGGTGATCTGTCGTCTAGAGCCAGGCTGGCCATGGTTCTCATCATAGGATTGTAGTTCTTTTGACAAAGATGCCTTTAAATAGAGATAAGAACAAAATTATGCCTCTTGGCTCCAAGAGAGATGATAACTACTACCCAACTAGAGGTTTTGGATTTTTCAAACCCACCTGCTCTTACACTTGCTTCCAGAGAAGAATATTCCCAACCATGCCACCATTTTATAGCCTGTGAGCCATCTAGATCAAAGGACAGAGTCATAGCCATGTCTAGTTGGAGGACATCTCTTTCATTTATTCTCAACATTTATTTATTTATTATTTATTTGTTCAGATTTATATTGCCGCCCACTTGCCGAGGCAACTCAGGGCGGCTTGCAGTCAAAACAGCAACAATACAGTAACAATCATAAAATACAACCTCACAAAACAACCAAAGCAGAACACAGACTAACTCCCCTCTGACCGTTGATGCGGGCCTGGAGGTGGGTGAGGTCCTCAAGCCGCCTGCCAGGCCACAGCGTCTTTTCCCTCAGGTCGTTGGTGTGGGCCTGGAGAAGGGGTGATGTTCTCAGTCACTTGCCAGGCCATGGCATATTTTCCCTTAAGCTGTTGGTGTGGGCCCAGAGGAGGGGCAATGTTCTCAGCTGCCTGCTAAGTCATGGCGTCTTCTCCCTCAGGTTGTTGGTGTGGGCCCAGAGGAGGGGCAATGTTCTCAGCCGCCTGCCAGGACATGGCGTCTTTTCCCTCAGGCCGTTGGTGTGGGCCCAGAGGAGGGGGCGATGTTCTCAGTCACCTGCTAGGTCATGGTGTCTTCTCCCTCAGGCCGTTGGTGTGGGCCCAGAGGTGGGGGCAAGGTCCTTAACATGTTGAACATCCTCTCAGATCATTGAAACAATATTTTTAATTTCCGGCCCATCAGTTTAGTTTTGTTTCTCTGTGTTGTATTTCTTTCTAAGTTACCTGTCTCTTGTTTTTTCACCTCTAGGGCATTCATCTTTATTGTGCCTCAGCGATCTTTTTTTTACTGTCACCTATCCCAGGGACCTTACCATTGATATCTCCCACATCTCCAATCTTAGGTTCCTAATCAGTCATGCTGCAAACTGCCTTACTTTATCCAAATGTGTCTTTCCCTTCATGGCATTGTTGGATAACAATCTAGGCAGGGCATGGTCTTTTATTCTCTCGAAATAATTTTAAAAAATCAGATCCTAGGCAATACCAGTCAGGATGTAAAAAATCTGCAGATTTAATGTACCTTGCTCACATAATGAGGTTATCTTGCCTCCAAATAGTTCCATGGGAGCATTTCCACTCACATCCCCTTCAGCAATTTCTTCTCTCCCTTCAGTCAGACATTTTGTTCACAGACTTTATTCTGGTGTTTTCTGGGGGTGAAGTTCACTTCTTCTCTGGTGACAATGTCAGCCAATCTGCAAGAGGCATCCCACCCCAAGATTTTCACAAGGTAGTGTGTGAAGTATTGTACTACCTCTCTAATTCCACCACATGTTCTCTGACTAGGAATGTCTTGTGTAGTTTCTCTTTCACTGCAGAGACTGAAATGTTGGGAGTATTTCAGTGCTAAAGTTCATTTTTGTCTGTGAAAGAAACATCTGCCACTTCTCAGAACATGATTTAGATTTTAGTTGACCTGATGCTACTCAATACTTTTTCTTTCCCCTTTGGAAGACTGTGTCAGAACTGGAGGCAGAGTCTTGGATTTCCCCCGTAATTTGACAAAAAGTGAAGTGACATGAATCATCCTTCTCCAGAACAGCAATAGACGTTAACCACGGCTGTCTGTCTCTTTATAGATATGAATGGGCTTTTCATAGTCGTCACAGTGTACAAATATTCTCTGTTCTCTTCTAGTGTGCCAAGTAATTGGGATGTATGACTACATTGCACAAAACGATGATGAATTAGCATTCGGCAAAGGCCAGATCATTAATGTCATTAATAAAGAAGATCCTGACTGGTGGAAAGGAGAAGTGAATGGGCAAGTGGGTCTATTTCCATCAAACTATGTGAAACTGACAACAGATATGGATCCAAGCCAGCAATGTAAGTGACTCTTTTCTCTCAGGAGATGCTTATGTAGTGTGTGTGTCTGTGTGTGTGTATTTACGCACACATATATATTTAAAAAGAATGAAACATGCAGCATTGCTGTGTTCTGCAGAACACGGAGCTTGGCCACAGCTATATATTTTTCTAACTCTCTTTGAAGACCTTCTATATTGCAAGCCTAGACGTGTTGGTTTTTAGTTCCATTCCCCGTGTAGCATGTTAATTTTTTTATCATTTTTGCACCATGCTGTTTACATGCCTGGCTCATTTTCCTAGCTTGAAGTTTGCTCATTGTTTTGTTTTGCTTATGTGTTGTTTTCCTCCTTTTTCTAGGAATCATATGTTGTCCATCCCCCACTCAGGCTTGAAAGTCCTCAAAGAGACCCACTATCCCATATCACTGTCCAGAGGGATGATGGGAGATGCAGCCTTGATCATGTGACTTCCAGCATGATCATCTACTGCCTTCTGAGTAGAAGAACACACTGCAGAGCAGTTTACCTCATTTTACATTAGTTGCATGTAATCACAATGTTTTTATTTAATATCTACAGATATAGAGGCAAAATTACAAAATAAATAAATAAATAAATAAAAGATAAACCACCACAGGATAGTGGGTCCTTTTGTGGCTTTCCTAGTTATCCACCTATTTCTTCACCTTGCACAGGTGCTTTCAGTAGTATAAATATTTTAAAATGCCTATTTTAGCTTTTTAAAGGAAAACAAGCATTTTGTCACTACAACTTAATTATTGCAAAAAGACCCACTATCAAGGAATGCTGCATGTGCTCTTAAAATTGTTCCAAATGTCGATAAATCTGAGACTTGTATTTTTTCTTTTTCATTTGTCCAATGTTGTTGGTGTCTTTTACTTTTGGTGTACTGCTAAAAGAAAGGATTTAGTATGGTATAAAGGAAATTAAATTGTGCTCAGTTACAAATTCCTTTGTTCCTTGTATTGTTATGCGTTAGATGTTCCAGTGGAGTGTCTGTGTCTGTGTATGAAACACATAGTGGACAAGAATTTAATTTCCTTCCATGTCCAAGAAAGAATATTCATGTGTAGTACATTTATTCCCATTACCATATATTTTGCACACTTATTTGTAACTACATAACGTAGGCACCTTTTTGTCCTGTGTCTCAGATTTGTTTGATTTGTTTTTCTTGTTGTTTTTTTCTTATAAAATTAAAGAACTCAACATTTATTTGTTTCTTGAGCATTAGCATGGTATTTTTTCAAGTTAAGTCAAAATTTATCACTGTTACTTTAATGACTATGGAACAGCATCCCTTGAGCTGATAATTCTCATATCTTGACAAAAGAATGTATAGAAATATCTTCCTGCAATTAATTTCCAATGTTTACATTTTTTAAAACTAGACTGTGGAATTTATACAAATAACATTAAATGGAGCTTACAGTCAAATTTTATGTAGATGTACTGTAATTTAAAGCTATGTTTGTATTTCAAATATTAGTTATAAACTCCTTGTGTGGCCAGCACGTAGGAAGAAAAGCCCTATGCCTCAAGCACAATATTGCATCTCTACTAATAACATTAACACGTTTTTCTTTATGTATTCTGCTCCTAAATTTCATGCTGGTATTGGTGTAGAATTCCTTTTATCTCTATTCATGTGGTGCAAAGAACAAGTGAAGCTCCTTATTCAGTTGCACTTCAGTATTTTCATTGATATGAATGTAAAATATATAAATATATGAAAATTGCAGCTTTAATAACTGTAATACATCCTTTACAATTAGCTACATGTATAGATAATTAAATTCTTCATATAAAAGCTAGAAGAAATGTCTCTTGTGTTGTTACTGTGTACATGTTGTAATTAGCAAATTACCCTAACTGCAAGGGGGTAGCTTAAACTTCAGGTTTCATGAGTCAAATTCATCAGCAAAGACTCCTTTTTTAAAAAAAATACAGAAGGAGAACTAATTGATTTTACTCTACATTTTAGTGTCCTTTAATGCCATGTTTAATTCAGTTTTTCTATCATATATTACTATAAAGGTGCTGGTTTTTATCCATTCGATTATATCTAGGATCACTTAAGTCTCATCTTTTCTGCCCCCAGATATAGTGTTCTTCTCTAGAAACATGTATTCGTTGTATATTAGATAAGATAACTCAGTTTTAATCTGCACTTCAAAAAGATTGCATTCTTGTGTTATTTCTTACACTGCTTCCACCGTAATTGTTTATGTCATTACACCTAAACCAAGATGAGGTAGAAAACTTTTGGGCTATCAGATATTTCAGATAAAGCTTCCATCCGCCCCAGCCAACATGGCTACTTAAGAGGAATTGTGCAGCTTATAGCCCAAAACATCCAAAAGCCAATGAACTAGAGCAGTGGTCCCCAACCTTGGATGGCCAGATGTTCTTGAACTAAAATTCCCAGAATCCTTCACCATTAGCTGTGTTGGCCAAGATTTCTGGGAACTTAAGCTAAAGGACAGATTGGGAACCACTGATCTAGAGCAACTCTCATTTCCTAGCATCTATTTAGCAACTTTTAAGTTTAGATTGCTTTTGTTAGTTTAACTACAGGCATTGGATATGCCATATAAAGAAGAGAAAAGGATTCCAAAAAGGCATGTGAGCCTCTAGTTCAGGGGTGCCCAAACTGTTTGGGCCATGGGCCGGTCACATGGTTCAGCGAGCCGGTCATTTGGTTCCTCTACCAGAAGTGGAAGTAAAAGGCACCTTGTGATCTGTTTTGCAGCAGGATGAGACAGATTTTAAGCTACCATTTTCTCTGTTTAAACCAGGGATGTCCAAAATACAGCCAAGAGGCCGGATCCAGTTCCCAATGCCAATTCATCCGGCCCGTGCCACCCTCATTGCTCCCAGAAGCGGAAGTAAAATGCACCTGTACTGGGTGGATCTGGGCCCCGGGGAGTAGGTTGGACACTGCTGCTCTAGTTTTTAACAAGGAAATTTCTTTTAATTAAAACAAATTTTGTAATATATCAGTGGTTGTTTGCTGACTGTAGAGTGTAGTATGCATACAGTTCAGTCCATCAAAGTCGTGGTGGTCCCAGTCTCTCAACATCAATATCTGAGGCATCTGCCTCGTAGCTTCCTAATGATGAAGCTGGTCCTGGATATATGTGAGAGATGTTTCTTATGATTAGCTCTTTTAACTGATGCACTTGTATCTATGAATAGAATTTGTGGACAGTTGAACCTGATCAGTTCTAGGATATTATCTTCTCCATGACGCTGTGCCTTGGGAAAGCAGTAAAGCAGGGGTTCTCAACCTACCCCGTGGGCCAGATCTAACACCATGGCACCATTTAATGTGGTCCACGTTGGCACCACATTGCTGTCGTAAACGCATTTTGCAGCAGTGTTTACAGTGGGAGGAACCACCAGTCCAGCCTGCTCAGCCGTCTGAGGGGGCGCGGTCTGGCCCACAGCTTGCAAAGGTTGAGAACCCCTGCAGTAAAGCCACTTGTAAAACAACTTGAAATAATTTATTTGATACCATAACTAAGGCTGCTAGAAGACTGAAACTTAATTACTTCCTAATCCTAAATGTTTTTTGTGGAAATAAACCCCATTTAATTATTTGTGTTAGTGGCCAGCACAGCAAGAATAATATTAGTTGCTACAAATTACTACTAATTCAAGTTTTTTCCAGCATTGGGGTGCATGTGATATGTCAATATCATGCACACCCAAAATTCCAAAAAATAGCAGCACTCTACCACTGCTGGTGACATCATTCCTATTGTTCTGGTGGAGCTCTATAAAAGAATAGTGCTCAATGTGTTTACTGTTAAACATTGATGTACTCCCTTGGCTTAACTACAGTGGGCTACACGCACAGTGCTGTGGGCCCCACCATCCAATTCCAAGCTGCTGCTACTTCTGTGTCAAGGCCAGATGTGAAACTGTCAAAACGAAGCCACCTTTTGTTGAATTCATTCTGCAGTTCCTTTTGCCTGACCTAGTGTGCGAAAGATTAGCTGGCACAAGGTGGCCGTTGTCTGGGGTATACCCAATTGTGGTTCAAAAATACCACAATCTTTGAGAAGGGCCTTTCTGTGCACCCCAATTCAAAGCTGAAAAAAATGAGGGTTGTGGGGGGGGGGTTAGGTCAAGAGAGTTATTTTCAAAGGTTTCTTCTGCAGTCTTTTAATCTGTGCATTCAACTAGTCTTTCTCAACCTCATGCAAAAGTATTTCATACATCCAGTAGACAATAAAAGCATTTGTCCTTCCATTTCCTATCCTGTCCTGAGCTAATCTTTAAAAAAAAAAAAGCTATCAGTGACAGGCCAAGAGAGCCATTGTTATTCATTGAATACGAATGTTTGCCACATGAGATGTTTGGAATTTCAATTTTCAGAAGCCCAAGGAATATGGCTAGTGGGCAGGGATTTTAGAAGTTGAATCCTCAACATCTGGAGGGCTAAGGTTAGAATTGAAAACCCTCAAATTTGTGTGTGTGTGTGGGGGGGGGGTGGGTTTGCCTTACCCTGGTTAACAGAGGTCCTTATTTGTCCAGCTTAGCAGGATTTTCAAAAAGACTGACCTGTCCAGATTCCAGCATTCTGGAAGCTACAACAGCAATTGACTACCCTTAATAATAATAATCATCATCATCATCCATCAGTTCTGACTTCTGGCAACTTTTCTCAAAGTGCACAGAAGTGGTTTGCTGTTCCCTTTTTCTGGGGTTCCCTGGGACACTGTAACTTGCCATGACTACACAGGCCGGCAGTTCTTAGAGACAGTGAGGAATTCAAACTCCCATCATCTGACTTTATAGCCTGATACCTAAGCTGTATAGAGCTATTCAGACAGCTTTCTCTACCCGTAGCCCTTTAGATGTTGAAGATTCAACTTCAAGAATCCATGCCCACTGGTCATGCTCCTGGTTTTGGGCTTATTTGGCATCCAGCCACCCCTCAGAGAAGACAGGCAATTCCTTACTATAAATCATTCTCCACAAATAAGATGAATTTTAGCTGAGCAGTAGGATGCAATTTTCTTGCTCCATAAAGTATCAGATTTGGTTCCATATACAATCTGTGCAGATTATCTGCCTTTCAAGTAACTTCCAGAATTGCAATATACCACACTTGCTTTAGTTAACCTAGTTGCACTTTGTTTTCTACACTTTGTAGAGTAAGTTTTGTTAGCCTAAACAAAATTGTATGTGTACATGGCTATTCTTTATGCACCCATGGCCATGATTAAAGTTGCGACTGGCATGAAAAATAACTAAAAAAAGCAATTACAAGAGGAAAGACTTCTCCTGTCTGCCCATGCTGCATATTAATGGTAGGAACCAGTATTTACCTTCCATAGACCCAAAGGCTCTACTCACAAAAGCTGCTTCCACCAGGGTTCAAGCACAGCTCACTCATTCAGTAGGGTCTCCAAACCACCATGTATCATTTTCAGGGGATTAAGAATCACTGCACCTTACTTTACCTGGACCTAGCCTTAAATCATTTCTTTAGTCAAATGATTTCTGTTATGATCTTGAGCCTTCCCATCAAATTTACCACAAGCGATCACATCCAAATTACCAATGAAACAATATTCTAGAAATTTCCAGATGGGACAAGAGATGACTGGGAATGTAATAAAACCAAGTTCAAACTTGTGATGCCATGTTCTCTACACAGCAGAGGCAATTGGTTCTGTGGGGTGGGGTGGGGAGTACTATTTCACTACCAAACCAGGGTTCCTATGATATGTCAATAGGCCTGGTTCCTATGTTCTTGGGAACAGATCTAATGTACCTATCATTTCCCATCCTCTCACAGCAATGATAGGCTAGGGCAATGATAGCAAACCTTTTAGAAACTGAGTGCCCAAACTCACTTTCACCACAGACTCAACAGGCTGCTGTCCACACCGTACACTCACAGATCATGTGAGCCACCCGCCTTACCCCAGACAAACAAGGGAAGAAGCACTCCAATTGGGCTGCTGAGCAGAGGGGCGGGGTGACTTCTGCTGGGGGGAGGGAGGAAGTGCTCCTATTGGGCTGCTGGGCAGAGGGGTGGGGTGAACTTTGCTAGAGTGATGACATGTATGTCTACAGAGAAGGCTCTTGAGTGTCCCCTCTGGCATCTGTGTCATAGGTTCACCATCACTGGGTTAGGGATATGATGCCTCAGCTGTGTTTTGAGTGTGTTCAGTTTGTTGTCCACCTGATGATCAATTTTACTCAACACCATCCTTCTGGAGTGGAGCATGAAAATATCTTTGAGAGGGCCTGCCATTAGGCAAAGTGAGGCTGCTGTCTCAGGCTGCTACTAGTAGATGGCAAAAAGGTGCAGCCAGGTATTGCAAGGGCAAAGCATCTGTTCTATACAACTTTCCACTGAGCTGCCTAGTTTTGCCTGCTGTATTCTGGGGTCACAGAGGGTGCCATCCTATCACCAGCACTGAAATGAAATTGAACTACCATTCTGGGTCAGTTGTTGTACATAGAACAGGCAGCAGAATGTCTTGAAAGCCCTCCAAATGTTCACACATGGTTCCCATTATAGTGGAAAGCTACTGGTTGCTGGTAGCTTTAAATAAATCACTACAAATAAAAATCACTGCTAAAAGGAATATTGTAATATTAAAACAATAATTGGAATAAAGATTGGGCAAAGAATGCCTCAATTTACATAGGTGTTATTACATTGTTAGAACTATCCATTGTTGAAAGTTCACCTTAATAGCTCTCCTTCTAAGAAGAATCCTAAACCTTATAGTCCTTGAGGAATTTTTTTTAGCAAAAAGAAGTTTTGATTGTCATTTTACAAGAAAAAACTGCTGTTCAGAAATCCATAGATGCTAGCGACACCGATATGACCAATTGTTATGACTTTGTAATTTTAATATCTTGTGTCCTCTCCAAATTCTACGTGGGTTCTAAGTTGGACAATCATCCTTATAAATATGTTAGATGGTGGACCATAGAAAGCTGCCTTATGCCAAGTTTATTCTTGGTCCATCCAGCTTAGAATCATGTACATTGACAAGCAGCAGCTCTCAAGGGTTTCAGAGAAAAATCATTCCCAATCTTACCTTGATTCTGGGAATGGAGCTTGAGATATCTCTGTGTAAAGCCTATGCTTTACCACTCATCTGTTGTACTTCTCTGTATGACTCTGGCTATTTGTCTATTTGCTCAGGCTGCGGACCACACCATAATGGGTGGTGTGGTAGTTTTAACACTACCATCTGCTCTGGACCTAGACTGGATTGTGTCTATACCTGAAGATTTTACTGCTAAACTGGCACATTAAAACAAAACAATTGCTTTTTGACAATTAAAATTGGATGTACAGGAACATATAATTGAGCCAATATGAAAGCAAAATGTTTATGGCCAGGCTAATCCATGTCCTGGGATCCCAATCCAACTTGGGTTGGGTGTGCTTAAGAAAGAAACGAAAACAGGTGCACTAGCGATGATTCTAAAGTGTTTTTTAGTAGAACCCTACATTTGTTAGCCTCTTGTTTAAACAAGATATCAAATTAATATCAGTTTTGGGTGACGAAGTATGCCTGCATCACTTTAGAGTCTAGACATATGGTGGGGGCAATCTTTGAAACCAAAATGTAAAAAAAAAGCTCATCATTCTTTAATGAAGAGTAAGGCAATAGTTAAATAATGATAGTTCCCATACAAACTAGAATTCCATACATTTCTACAATCAAGAGTTCAGATAAAAATCACTGTTCTGTGAGATATGTTGTTAGCATCTGAAAGAGTGAACTTTGCTCCCTTTTCTATGTTTTTCAGGGTGTGCCGATCTGCACCTTCTAGACATGTTAACACCTACTGAAAGAAAACGGCAGGGATACATCCATGAATTGATTGTAACAGAAGAGAACTATGTAAATGACTTACAGTTAGTAACAGAAGTGAGTCTAATGGTACACATTTAATAATGACTTCTGATGTGTTTTCTCTTGTTGGCCTCATTCTAAATAGACATAATTGAGATTTATACAACCATGAGATTTGGTGGCTTCTGCTGACAGTTGTTAGGCTTGCGCATTATGGAAATTAGATTAATTTTTGTCTACCTGACAGTTAAAAAAATAGCATTCTAACTTCAGCTATTTTTAGCTTGCTTGGGAGGAGGATATTTAAATGTCATTTTAACATTATTATTGAAATTGCTATGTGTAATTTCCTGTTCAGATAAATGTGTTTTGCAATACAAAACATATTCTTGAACTGTCAACTATGGCCTACAGACTTTTTCAGTGACATTTTAGGCAAAATTTTGTTTTATTTCTGTGATTGGTTTAAATCTGGGTGAGTAACTGTGCCCTTGACAGATATTTTTGTTTTGTAGCTCTCATGTTCCCTTTGCTGTTGGCTATGTGACCTAGACCCGTGATGGCGAACCTTGGCACTCCAAATGTTCTTGGACTTCAATTCCCAGAAGCCCAAGCAACCTGTGAATCCACATGAATCGGTTTACTGTGATTGATCCAGCCCACGATGCCCTCGTCACTCCCAGAAGTGGAAGCAGAAATTGAAGTCCAAGAACATCTGGAGTGCCAAGGTTCGCCATCACAGACCTAGACTGATGGACATTATAGGTGCAAAACATCTAGTAGGCCATAAGCATCCACCCATGATTTAAATGCTTTGTAGAGTTCAAGACAACGTGTTGTTTAAACATCACATTTAACTTCAGGGAATGTATGAAAAATAATTACCTCTGGGCAATCCATGAGGCTTCATAGCCACTCACTTTAACCATCTTGGTCCTTTTTTTAAATTAGAAGTTACTTGATAAATCTGAGCAGAGCCCATTTGGCTGGGACTGAAAGAGTAGGGGATGGGGATCGGAGATTCTCCTAATATTGTTCAGAGAAACTTAATACCCCTAGAGATGAAGAAGGTAAAACCCAAGTGCATTTATTTAGATTTTCTTATAATAGTCAGCTGTACTGTCATGTTTGGGTTACCCTGGAAACAGTACTTTCTTGTAGAAACAGAAACCAGACTAAATTGAGAACCAGTATGGTGTAGTTGTGAGAGTGTTGATTTAAATTCATAAGACTGGAGTTCAAATCCCCTCTCAACCATGAAACTCACTGGGTGATTTAAGACTAGTTACACTCTAATCTAATTTACAAGATAAAGTATAAGTCACTTTAAGCTCATTGGAGGAAGAGAGGGAAATAAATGTAAAAAACATTAATATATGGCTAAAGCATTAATACATGGATTGCCAACAAGCTCTCCTTTCTGGCTCATCTTAGGTCCCCCCCCCCTTGTAATTGGTTTTATTGAAGGGCTTTTAACTTTTTTTATATTGCTTATAAGTTTTGTTGAGCAGCCAGTGAGGTGTTCGCTGGACTGTGTACACCGTCCAGAGTCTATTGATTGGGGAGGTATATAAATCTAAATAAAGAAATAAAGAAATGAGATGCTGCTGAGGTTAGGAAAACAGAAGCCAAGTTGTGTGGTAAATTCAGAAGTAGTGAACAATGGTCTCAGAGTACTATAAAACTTTATAACAGATCTTGATAGTTTGAGTCTGTGGTGGTTGGTCACAGCTGCCATTTATCCCTGAAAGGGTTCATTCCAGTGTACAATGAGATAATGACGTCAATCATATCAAAGTTCATCAAGGTACACATCTTTTCATTGTTGCAATGAACTCCAGGCAACATCAGCTTGCCTGTTTCTACAAAGTTTATTCCAAGAATTATTGAAAACATGTAACTTCCTGAGAAGTTTCAGACACATTTTAATTACACAAAAATTGATTTTATAGCTATGAGAAAAAGCTGGAGTTACATATTCTTTATATATATATAAAGAAACAGAGAAAACATCTCAAAAAATAGCAAGGTAAAAAAAATATATGAAAGTAAAATACATTTCTTCATCTTTAAACATATTTGGACACAAAAGATAATACTTTAAGTGCTCACTTAGCCATCTGCTATGGAGGGAAATCCCTGTTCTTTGTATGTTGCTTCTTTGCTGTTGTGTCTTCTACCAGCTTCTAGTGCCTGGTTTCTGTGTTGTTGTTATATATATTGCCATGTGCTGCTGTCGTTTGCTTCCTTATATTTATAATCCTTCTTAGTTTATTTTTTTTATTTTTTTCACTATCAGATGGCAAATTTCCTGTATACTCGCAATTTGCTTTCAGACTAATTTGCTTCTTAACTGATTATCTCATCCTCCTGGCTGGCTACACTTCTAATGTTCTGATGGGTTTTCAAAACATTAGATCCAAATTTTGGCATGTGCAACTAGGCTTTTGGAAATATACTTCTTGGTTTTTTCCCCTTCCCATATGAGTCTTTGTCTTTCTAAAGTCCTATAGAGAGCTTTGGAGATACAGCTCTTGACCCCAATCTTGGATTTAAATCACAATTTTTAAGTACAGCTGTGGATCCCTTTTTAATTTAATTTGTTATGTAAAACATTTCTGGGAATCCCTGTATATCTTAACATTACTACACTATACAGAAAATAATTGGCAAGTTGAGCTAGAATGAGCTACTTTATTAGTCGTCACCAGTTGCAACTCATATCCAAGAATGCATTTTTTCCTGAAGCAGGAAAAATGCCATTGACATGAATTTGTTTAAGATGGATCCCAGTTTGCCATGAAATGACCCACACACTATGATCACAGAACCATCTCTTGCAGCACATATGAAATGAGACATGCAAGATTTAACACCTGGATTGCAATGGACTGCTGAACCTTTGAGGATATTATCAAGGTGCACTTTTACAGCCAGTCCATCTGGCATGGCCTCTTCCGCCTCCATGACAGTTAGGAATCGGAGTTTCTCCCCCACTCATTTTGCCATTGGGCTCAATATGATGATTTCCAGTGGTATTTCCTCCACTGAGGGGACCATCACCCCACCTAAAGGGGCTCATCCACACATAGCCATTGGCCCTTTTAGGGAGTCAGGTTATTTACCACTGCCCAAGACTGCGTTGAGTCACTGGCTGTACAGTCTACTCCATTACCATAGCGGGATGTCCGGCCAGACAAGCAGTAAATCACAGCTAATGGTTGACTTCAGTGATCTATATAGATGCTTTCAGATGAGTGAACAAGAAATATTATTTGTGAGTTATCTAGTATGTATTGCTTTTTTCAACTATTTCTGACAGTTGTGAGTGTGATCCATCTGATTTTAACGGTGTTAAGGGTCCATTGGCTAAAATCCTTTTGAACAGCTCTGAATGCATGAGAATGATGGCAGCAACAGCAAATCACCCCTGATTAAATGCAAATCACCACTGATTAAAGGCAATGTTGGGGTCTGTGTGACTTGTACACAATGTGCCAAAGTCGTGTCACCCAAAAATTGCCAAAAGAAGCTTTTAATGACTTGCAGTCTGCAGCAGCCGCTGATGTCATCCCATTATATCTCTTGTTCAGCTGCACAAGAAGATTTTATCCATTGATTTGAATGGGAAAGTTAAGTAAATGGAACCAATGAGATTTAAAAGTCCCCCCCCCCCACCTTTGACTGTTAATATGCCTTGTCAAATGACCTGAAATTGGGGTTTCCAGATTGTTCATTTTAAGGTTGTGAATTAAGTAGCATGAATAGAATAATGTTGCAATCTAACCTATCCACTTGAATCTCCAGATATTTCAGAAGCCACTGATGGACTCTGAGCTTTTAACTGAAAAGGAAGTTGCAATGCTTTTTGTAAATTGGAAAGAATTGATTATGTGCAATATTAAACTACTGAAGTAAGTCAAGATTTTTTTAATTGGGGTGCTTTCATCTTCCTTCTCTTAGAGAAGAAATATAATAGGAAATGACTATGAGGCTTTATTTTTCACCTTTTATGTTAAAGATTATGTCTTTAATATGATGCATCCCAAAAATCATAAAGAGGGAGGGGGGAGTACTGTTTCTTGCATAATAGAACATCCATGCTGTTTCTATGGAAATAATGTACTTTACTGACAAATCCACCACATTTAACCTGAAGTTAAACTAACCTTTTTAATTTGCCTATTTATAGAGAAACAGTACATATCAAAACTGTTATGAACTTGCACCTTGTTATTTATTTTCTTTTTATTAAACCTTTTCTTTCTTGTAGACGTGTGGGATACCGAATGGTGGTCTCGTCATTAAGCTGCTTCAAAGCACATTATGCAAGATCATAGTTCACACCATCCCATATATTAATGAAAGTTGTACAAAAGTACAGTACTGTATGTCCATTTGCAGATAAAGCTTTGAGTCAGTGGAGATTTCTATTAGGATAATGGGTGAGGCGATTCTTGGCAATTCTCCCTCTTCCCTGCAAACACAGAATATTGAGAGCTCTTGAAGAATAGCATGGGATATGGGGCTGGGAGTGACAGTGCAGAGGGAGTAAATTTCCAAAAATTGCTTTCCTGCCTGTTCTACTGAATCAAAAGACCTTTGTCAGCAGAAGGACACTAACTGGATACAACCTGCTAATTAAATGTATTAGTACAATGTATTTGTATTGTCCATTGTATCTGTACAGTCTCTACCTTTTGTTTTCCTTTTGTTTTCTGCTTAGAGCACTGCGTGTACGTAAGAAAATGTCAGGAGAAAGGATGCCGGTCAAAATGATAGGAGATATCCTGACAGCCCAGCTTCCGCACATGCAACCTTACATTCGCTTTTGTAGCTGTCAGCTTAACGGGGCAGCCCTCATTCAGCAGAAAACCGATGAAGTCCCTGAGTTCAAAGATTTTGTTAAAGTAAGATAACAACAGTGTTGCTAATGTATTCTGTCCTCTGGAGATCTTTCAACGATTTTACTTTACTTACTTTAAGCAGAGAAAATGGCAGCCTAAAATCTATCTCATCCTGTTGTCATAGAAAGCCCCTTTTTTAAACGGTGCTTTCTCTGTTAGCCTTGTTACCCACTTAAATATGTTTTAGTACTTTTAAACCCTTGCTTTAAAGGGCCAAGAAGAAGAAGAAAAAAAATCTGAGCAAAGCATCTTTCCGAGCTTGACAAAAGGTTCTGCTCCAGGCTAGAGAAATCTATGACAGGTTTCAATCACTGACTGTCTATGCTTACAAACTAGCCAGATCAGGTAGGACCTGCAGTGCGGAGTAACATAATGGTAGCGTTACCAATAATGAAGCAAAAGAACTGGACTTTCTCCTACCAGCTTAGTTCCATAAGAAACAAGTACAACTTCTTCTGGTTGCAATCAGGTTTATTTAGGACAGTTAACGATCAGGCACAAGATAGGAAATAGAAACCTTTTGCCTTTTCCCGATATAAAACAAGAAAATCATATCTAGCTTTATTTCTCAGGCCTGGCCTAGCCTTCTAACACAGCTGACTACATTTTGGTATGGTTTACTCACCAGCACACATTGTAGCAAAGCGCTAACTGGGAACAGGATCCCATCATATTCCCATTATCAGTAGGATATGATTTAGAGAACTGCCTATTCTCTTTGTGCACACAGAGGAAGCTATTACTGTGGTTTGTTTTCCAAAGAGCAGTCTTTGATGCAGCATATCGAGCTACTTCTGAAAATCTAGGGAATTTTAAAAGGGTACTTGCAATTGCTGTTCAAAGAAAAAATTCTTCAGATATGAGAAAAGTCCTACTTGAGCAGTTCCATGGTCTGCTTAGTTCAGACATCGGTTTCCAAGAGTGGCCAGAAATATATTTATGTAAAGAACAGAAGGAGCTGCTTCAAAGAGCTCTTTAGCGAAAAACCGAACGCAGAATTCCTTACTTGTGCTAGAAGTCAGTCTAAATCAGGGGTGCCCAAACTTTTTGGACTGTGGGTTGATCATGTGGTTCAGGGAGCCAATCACTAAGGCCCGGGTGCGGCCCCTGACACCAGTTCATCCAGCCCGCGAAGCCCTCATCGCTCCTCGAAGCAGAAGTAAAACGTGCCTGTACGGGCTCATTTTACTTCCGCTTCCAGGAGCGACGAGGGCTTCGTGGGCCGGATGAATTGGCATCGGGGGCCGCACCTGGGCCCCGGGCCTTAGTTTGGGCACCACTGGTCTAAATCTATGGCTAATGAAGAAGAAAAAATGGAGACTGGAATAAACCTGAGAGGTGTAATACTTTCCTCTGTAACACAGTGACTTTCTGTAGAGATGCAAACAAAGAGAGCCCATGTGATCCTTACAGAGTACAAATGCAGAAGCAAAATGATACCTTTATTAGACCACTAAAAAAATTAATCAAGCACCATATGAGTTTTTGTGACTGGAGATCATTTCTTCAGGCATGCACCGATATCTTATGGATAGTGCAAAATTTTATGAAAGAGAATCCCAAAAGTTCACAGCAGATGTTTGTGCCAGGCTATTTCTTAGAGGTGAGTAAGGAAAAATGTAGGCTGCACTAGAGATGTGGGTTTGAAACTAAACCTCAGGTAGCTGTTGATTGGATATCGCTCTTCAGACATAGAATCGCCAGGAAATATGTATATACTGTACTAAACGTTATTAGGGGATCTCATAAAGGCATCAACTTGTTCCTGAAATTCTGCTGGAAGAGGTTTATACAATGTCACATAGCTTTTTCTTTTGTAGACTTAATAGAAGTAATGGTGGAATTCTAGAATGAGAATCTCCTGTATTCTCTTTAGTTCTCCATTTGGCTAAGAATGTCTATGCTTTTCTTTTTCTATAATAGGTGCTTTGGGATAAAGTGAGGCAGGGCTCTGCGATGCCGTATATGCATATATATTCTTCAGTGTGTGGACTTTCCATCCAGGAAAGGATTGGCTCGAGATCTAGAATTTAAATCTTTGTCCTTATTTTCTGTCCCCTGTATCTGTTCTGGAGGAAGCTAGCACCATTGCAAGGAAGCTTCTTTTAGCCCAATGGAGACAACAAAGAGTGGTCACATATTGCTTTGGCCATTTTTATAATACATACAGTAAAACTCCGGGTTATGGAATTAATCCACTCAGCGGGGTTTTCCTTGTAGTGAAAATTCCTTATCACGAAGCGCCCATAGGAATACATTGTGCGGTTTCCCATACGAATGCATTGAAAACAAAAATTCCATAAAGCAAAGCAGTTTCCCATAGAAATGCATTGAAAAATAAACATTCTGAAAAAAATTCATAAGTCAAGGCATTATTTTCAATAGATTTCTTTCCATAAGTTGAGTTTTCCGTTACCCGAAGCGTCTGTAACCAGGGGTTCCACTATACAGGTATTGCTCTTTGAGTTTTGTAAACAAACTGCTCACATATTGGGTCCTCTTAATATTTCAGAGGTTAGCTATGGATCTTCGTTGTAAAGGGATGCCATTGTCAAGCTTTCTGCTGAAGCCTATGCAACGAGTAACACGATATCCTCTCATAATTAAAAATGTAAGTCAATTATGGATATAATTTAGAAGCCAGAGTTGAAGTCGACATGATTTTACCCTTTATTGGGAGCCATGCTTCTCTGGCCAGTTAACTCAGTTGATTTGTGGCACAGTCATGCTAGAGATCACAGCTGGGAGAGTTCCTTTCTTGGATACAGCTTGCAGAATCTACCAGTAAACATGACTGGGATTGTGGAAGATTACACCCAAAACAGCAATATTTCTAAGCTGTGCTAAAGATGCATTTGATATGCTAAAATAAGGCATTGAACAAAGGTCTTTTAAAAAGGAGCTGCTTTTGCAGACTGAGAATATGTTGTTGGTTTATCTCTGTGATGGTCCACTCTGATCTGTGATAAAGGCATCTAGGATGACTCACTGTCATACCTAATTCATTTTGTTTCCGCAATTTTTTTTGATGCTATAATACAGTGTTTTGCAATCTTTAGTTTTTGGACTTCATTTCTGAGAAGTTTAAATCAATTCCCCAAAGCACGGATCAACCAATGTACTGATTTAGGCTTCTGGTAATTGAAGTCCACCAGTGTTCTGGGGAACATAATTTGGGAATTGCTGCTATAACAGTTTCCCCTTCCTTCTATCTATCTTTTCTTGCTGCTGCCTACCTTCTGTGTGCTATGCTTTGGAAAGAAAATTGAGTGGAGCCATGAAGATGTGTAGAATAAGACTTTTCTTTGTCATTAGTCCCCTACCTTGCCTGTACAGTAATGGGATTATCCATTTACAGAATGTTTTCTTCATCACCTATCAGAATTGACTTTCACAGTCATAAGACAACATTGGGTTAAATGATTGATTGCATAAAGTCTGGGGATTGTAAAGATAATGGCATGTTCAGATTATGTTAGATTAATCAGACAAATATGAAATTGCTTTGATACTACTGTATTTTGGGAATCATGAGACAAATTATTATTTTTTCCTTTTTCCTTTACTGTATTAAAGGTAAAGATCACCCTTGCTTGATAGTCAGTCGTATCCGACTCTAGGGTTCAGTGATCATCTCTGTTTCATAGACAAAGAGCCAGCACTGTCTGTTTTTGCAGACGTTTCTGTGGTCATGTGGCAGGCATGACTAGACACCAGAGTGCACGGAACACTGTTTATCTTCCCACCAAAGTGGTCCCTATTTATCTACTTGCAATTTCTTTTGTTCGAACTGCTAGGCTGGCAGGAGCTTGGACAAAGACAGGAACTCATTCTGTCATGCAGTATTCGGGTATTGAACTGCTGACCTCCCGCCTTCCAGTTGGCATCTTAGCTACTTGAGCCACTGCAGCGCTTTTCAGCTTCTGGTTTTGGTTTTTGTGAGTTTTGTTTAAGTTCTGATGATTAAATGACAAAGTTTTTAAAAGGTTAGAACTAGAAGATCTGTATGGAACTGAACCAGCTTTTCTCTATAGATACTAGAAAACACTCCTGAAAACCACCCTGATAACAGCCACTTGAAACATGCTCTGGAGAAAGCAGAAGAACTGTGTTCACAAGTGAATGAAGGTGTGCGTGAGAAGGAGAATTCAGACAGACTAGAATGGATCCAGGCACATGTTCAGTGTGAAGGATTGTCAGAGGTAAAACTGATTTTGGCCATCATTTTAGTGGCTTCTGCTTTTGGTATCACCAATTTCATGTTGGCATCCAAGATTCCAGTCTCTGCTGCTCTTCTTTTGATGTTACTTATGCTCCCTTCTCTGATACTACCTTTAGTGCTGACTGTGCTACCTACCTAACATCTTTGGTACCTATGTACATACTTTCAGCATCAGCATCTACTTTGAATTCAGACTTGATATCTGTACGCTGTGTTGTGGCCTCAGTTTTATCCCTATATCAAGTAGGAGTGCCATGCCTGTATCTGGTGTCCCTGTTTTTCTGTTTCCTATGTGAAAGCAAAGCAAAGCCATGCAAGATCATGGATCCATGCCACATTGATTAGATATGCAAATCCTGTCCAAATCAATCTCTTTGGTTATTTACTCCCTCCTCACAGTCCATTAGATTACTAATCTCCTATATGGGCACCTCATATAATCCTGTAAAAAAGAAAAAGATGCTCAGTTGTAACTCTGTTCCTCTGAGCATTCCTTTGTGTAGTGACATGACCCATTCTCTTCCCCACATCAGGTGTGAATATCACTGCCTCCTATGTCCTACTTTCCACGGAGGCAGTCATGAAATAGACCAGAAAGTCAGGCATTAATGCTTACACTTCTCCATCCATTATAAGTAAACCCAGTTTGGTTGGGGGGGAAATTCACAAGAATAATCGTAATACTCATGGATTTTTCCTGCTGACCACTGAATGTCAACCACCATTTCCCTTGCCACATTTCATTTGCAATACCAAGACATTTGCCCTCATTACCCCTGTAAAAGCAAATTAAGCAAGTGTCTGCATTTCAGCTGCATACAACAGTATCATGACTGGTATATTGTCATCCATCTCATGCTGCCGGTTTGTTTTGTGTGTGTATTTTTTTTTGTTTCCCCCTCAGCAACTTGTTTTTAATTCTGTTACAAACTGCTTGGGGCCACGCAAATTTCTGCACAGTGGAAAACTCTACAAGGCTAAGAGCAACAAGGAATTGTATGGTTTTCTGTTCAATGACTTCCTCCTGCTGACACAGATCATAAAACCTCTTGGCTCTTCTGGGACAGACAAGGTCTTCAGCCCCAAGTCTAATCTGCAGTATAAAATGTACAAAACAGTAAGTATCACTTAAAACAATCATGTTTGATGAAAATCCAAATACTTTTCACACTGAAGTGTGTGAGCAATAAATGTTATTATATATTGGCCTCTTCACGGACAATATTCTTACATGAGTAATTTTTCTGTGTAGACCAGGGATTCTCAACCTTTTCACACTGTGGGCCAGACCATGCCCCCCTCAGAAAGTTGAGTGGGCCAGACTGGTGGTTCCCCCGCCATAAAAAGCATCCACGGCTACAGTCACATTTACACTGCCATAAGTTACGTAAATTATGCAACTTACATAAATCATGCAAATTATATAAATGCATCCGCTTCCAGTGGCGGCGGCGATGATGTGGGCCACATGAAATGGTGCCATGGGCCGGGGCTGACCTGCGTGCCATAGGTTGCAAAGCCCTGGTGTATACTATCTTATAAAATAAAAACCAGGTGTATGCCATACACTCTGATATGTTTTCCTGGGATATTTCCATTCATCAGTATCCTCTTCCAACACCAGGTCCAGTTTTACTGTGCTTATGCTTAGTCCAAACAGTGTCACTGACAAGAGGGAGGTTATCATGAGGCTGTGGTGATCTTGAGGTTTGCACAGACATCATAAATCTTAAAAAGAATTAAGCAGGAAACCCCCCTGAAAAACAGCCATGTGGATAACCCAGAGGCAAAGACTGCTGGCAGACTGGGTAATGGGACTGAGTGTTAGGGAAAACCACAGCAACCAAGGAAAGAATTGGAACAGAGGGGCACAGAAGAGGAGAGGGGAGACTAGACACAGAGGGGAGACACCACATAGACTAGAAATAAAGAACACTGTATTGTCTGGATAGATTATTCCCTGGTTCTGGTAACAGAAGTAGGCCTTGCTCGTCGATAATGGTAAAGATTTTTGAGTGGACCTCTGAAGATGTGGAGTGAGAATGCCTGCATAAGGTGTTTAAAACATATAGAATGAATGTGTTAGTTGACTGTCCGCTTCTAATTCAAACAAGCCAGGTTTGTTGCTGTGTAATGTGTACATGGGGACTGTGGTGGCTTAGTGGTTAAGATGCTGAACTTGATGACTGGAAGGTCAGCAGTTCGAGATCCAACTGCTGCACGATGGAATGAGCTCCCGTCTATGTCCCAGCTCCTGCCAACCTAGCAGTTTGAAGGCAAGAAATTAGAAGTAGATAAGTAGGTTCCACTTCGGTGAGAAAGTAAACAGCGTTCCATGCACTCCAGTGTTTAGTTATGCCTGTCAACTGCCCACAGAAACATCTGCAGACACAGACAGTGCTGGCTATGAACAGAGATTAGCACTGAACCTTAAAAGTCAGATAAAACTGGCTTTCGAGCAAGGGCAACCTTTACTTTTAATGTGTACACTTCCACTCATATTACCTTACCACTGAAATAATGTTTCCTAAATTAAGAAAAGGACAAGTTGCTTCTTGCTGCGATTAGTCTGATGAGTAGGAGGAAACTGAAATGTCTCATAACACTGAAAGATTTCTGTAAGGGAAGACAATATAGCTACAGCCCCACCTTCTCCATAGCATTATTGTGCTAATATATGTATGTAGGTTGGCTGAATCCAGTGCTTTAACTCGATCATATAAAGCAAGGGTGACTAAAATATGGCCTGTGGGCTGGTTCCGGCCCATGAGACCAATTAGTCTGGCCTGCTCTGCTCCCGAAAGCAGAAGTAAAATGCTCATGTACAAAATGCACCCACGCATGCACAGAATGCTGCCGTAAGTGACCTGTGGCTGTCATAAACACGTTTACAACAGCTGTGGGTCATTTATGACAGCATTCTGCACATGTGCAGGTGCATTTTGTGCACGCACATGTGCGTTTTACTTCCACTTCTAGGTGGGAGGAAGCACATGACTGGCATGCTTGACCATGTGACTAGCCGGCAGCCCGAAAAGTTTGGGCATCTCTGATATAAAGTAAAGTAATACCTCGGATAACGCTAAAATCGCATAATATTAATTAATCTGGGGAGGAGAATTGGATCGAATAACGTTAAGGTCCTATGGGATGGATCGGATAACAACCGCTAAAGCCTGTGCGGTTACAATGTATCTCTATGGAGCTTTAACGTTATCCGATCCATCCCCTAGGATTTTAACATGGATCGGATAACACTAAAAATCGGATAACACCAAGACTTGTGGAACCAAGTCTTAGCGTTATCCGAGGTATTACTGTATCTGAATAGAAACCCACAAGTACTGTAGTTAAATTTGTTACTAAGGTTCAAATAGAGAAAGGCAGTGATTTGTATCTCACAGGCTGGTTACATTGGCACATGGCCTGCTCTTTGGGGGTGGATTGGTCCAGTCACATCATATTGATCCACTGAATTTAATTTAATTTAATTTAAATAGTCACATTTATGTTGCTACCCCCTCACCGATGCGACTCTGGGTGGCTTACATGTATAAAACCACAACGTAGCTATACAAAAACAACAAAGTAAACCATTAAAATATAAAATTGTTTAAAATTTGAAATTTAACATACCCTCCCCACAGCAACCACATCATAGAGTTTCTTTTAAAAACTAAAACTAAAAACCCAGGTAGCCCTCATATGAGCCAACCTAGAGTGTCCATCACCCCAGCCGCTCCCCACACCTGCTGCGCCAGCCAGGTTTTAATATTTTTTTGGAAGGGCAGAAGTGCTGCCTGGAGACACAGCTCAATCGGCAGGAGGTTCCACAGGGCCGGAGTGGACACAGAAAAGGCCCTCCTTCTAGCTGATGTGACTATCAGGGAGCCCCTCTGGTCCACCCTAGTGGGACAGGCAGATGTCATTGGGGTGATGCGGTCTCTTAAGTACCCTGGTCCCCTACCATATAAGGCTTTAAAGGTCATCACCAGCACCTTGAATTGCACCCGGAGGCACACCTGTAGCCAATGCAACAGGGATGAGGCATGGACATAATGCCCACACCCCATCAACACACGGGCAGCTGCAGTTTGAACCAGTTGTAGCCTCCGAATGGTCTTCAAGGGCAACCCCATGTAGAGCGCATTACAATAATCCAGTCTGGAGGTGACCAGAGCGTGAGTGACCATAAGTAAGGAGTCCCAGTCCAGGAGCGGGCGTAACTGGCAAATGATGCAAAGTTGTGCGAAAGCCCTCCTGGCCACAACTGCCACCTGCTCATTGAGCAGGAGTCGTGAGTCCAGGACGACTCCCAGGTTACGCACCATGTCTGTCTGAAGCAAAAGAGCCCCATCCAGTACCAAAGATGGTAGTTCCCGTGATAATGCGGGGGGGGGGGCTAACCCATCAGTTGTGGCCCATTGTCCCCCACCCAGACCCCCACAGCCTTCAGACACCTGGATAGGAGCTCCACTGCATCATCTGGATCACCACGGGCTGAGATGTACAACTGAGTATTATCTGCATATTGATGATACCTCACCCCATGGGAACGGATGATCTCCCCCAGGAGTTTCATTTAAATGTTAAACAGGAGGGTCATTGTGGATAGGTCCTTAACCCCAAAGGAAACGTTACAATACTTACAAAGACCAGTATTCAGCCAACTAGCCACAGATAGCAGGAAGAAACATCTCTCTCTTTTTTGTTTGTTTGTTTGCTTGATTTGGTTTAGTTCACATGTTTTGGATTAGCTCTGGTGTTGGCAAAATCCTCTGGTGTAATCTGGCTGGAAAATTACCCCCTTTCAGTGAATGTCAGTAAAGAGGAACACGCAGAACTCAAAGCACATCAGTAGACAGTGGTAGGCACCAAGCAAGACATCGAACAAAACATCGCCATGGAGAGTGTGCCAGCCAGACCACTCTCTTCTATCATAATCATTATTATAGATCAGGGGTGATCAAACTTTTTTGGGCCGTGGGCCGATCATGTGGTTCAGGGAGGTGGTCACTAAGGCCCAAGGGCCGGATGCAGCCCCCGATGCCAATTCATCCGGCCCGCGAAGCCCTCATTGCTCCTGGAAGTGGAAGTAAAACACACCCATACGGGCTTTGTGGACCAGATGAATTGGCATCAGGGACCGCACCCGGCCCCCAGGCCTTAGTTTGGGCACCACTGTTATAGATAATAGTCAAATCACAATCCTGGCAGCATCAACCCACTTCCAGAGCTAGTGATGGGAACATGCCTGTGATCAATTTTCAATTACTCCAAGATATACAAACAACTAACTATGGTATATATAAAATTGTGGACCTTCCTGCAGTACTGCAGCCCCAAACTGCTCACAATGTGAGTTTGATATTGAGAAACTCGAGGTTGACTCAGCCTTCCATCCCTCCAAGATTGGTAAAAAGAGTACCCAGTTTTTTGGGGGCAAAAATGACAGTTACATTGTGAACATCACAGAGAGTGCTCAAAGTGCCATGGGGCTGTATATAAGTGCAATTGCTATTACAGTAATACCTCAGATAACGTTTACCTCGGATAACGCTAAAATCGCATAACGTTAAGTAATCTGGGGAGGAGAATTGGATCGAATAACGTTAAGGTCCTATGGGATGGATCGGATAACAACCGCTAAAGCCCGTGCGGTTACAATGTATCTCTATGGAGCTTTAACGTTATCTGATCCATCCCATAGGATTTTAACATGGATCGGATAACACTAAAAATCGCATAACACCAAGACTTGTGGAACCAAGTCTTAGCGTTATCCGAGGTATTACTGTACTTACAAGCCTAAGAGGTTCCATGGAGCTCTCATTGCTTAACTTTGTCCCGGTTCTCTGTGTGTCTCTATGTTTATTGACTTAGGAAGTGGCAATGAACCAAATCCTGACACTGATCTCCAGTCTGTCGCTAGTAGCTGCCTATTTCTTTCCATATTCATGGTGTTTATGAGCGGGGTAATGGAGCAATGCAGCCAAGACTTCCCTCCCCCAGGTTTTGCCCTTTGCATTAAAAACTTCAGATTTGCAGTAGATATTTTATGATAGTATCAAAACACGTGATGTATAATGGAATGTCACATCTAAGCCCTTTTTTTACAAAAGGCATCAAGTTACTGTTCATTTGTGACAAGCCAGGGTTCATGAAGTTCACTGACTTGTCATGAATGTACTTGTTTTTTGTTTTTATTTATTTATTTATTTATTTATTTTATATTTGTTTATCGCCCTCCTCCCCGAAGGGACCCAGGGCGATTTCCAAAAATTTTAAAAACACTTAAAAATTAAAAACTTTTAAAAGCTTAAAAACTTAATTAAAAGCTAGGTATTATAACTTGGACATACTGGGGGGGTCAAACCATCCAACTGGCTGGGGAAATTGAACCATCCACTCCCCAGACCAGACCTGTTTTTTTAAAAAAAATGATTTTATGCCCATTGCTGATCTAATATTTTTTGTACATACTGTATTAGTGTCCCAAGCTTGTAGACTTCTTGATTAAATACACATAAACCATTTTTATTTGCCTGGAGTGACAATGAGTACCACATGTTCATTTTTCTTTTACTTATGGCTTCAAATGTCACAACCAGTTGTGTTCTTAATTTGCTTTTAAAAGTTTTGCTACAGTTACACTTTAGAGAGATTGTTGTTTAGCTCCACAAAGGATAACTGCTGCTCTTAGAGGTCTCCTAGAACAGCAGTTCTCTTCTAAAGCAAGGCACGGGACCTCACTTCAGTTTGTATGCAGTTTTTTGGCTTTCCCCCCAATTTCAGAAGTGAACTTCCTGACGCTTCTGGTATTGAAAATGTGAAAACACATTATTGCGAACATATTTTCCGGAGGGAGTATAGTAACCATTTCTGGAGAGTGGGAAAAATTAGTCCACAGGCCTGGCAAAATGTGATACTGGACTTTCATACTAGGCATTGGAGCTGCGGTGGCCCAGTGGTTAAGAAGCTTGCCTTGTTAGCTGGAATTCTGGCAAGTTGGCAATTCGAGACCTGGGTACTGCATGACGGATTGAGTGCCTGTCTCTGTCCCAGCTCCTGCCAAACTAGCAGATTGAAAGGAAGAAATTGCAAGTAGATAAAGGGACCACTTCAATGGGAAAAAGATCTTGGGGTCATGAAGGAAGCCTCATTCGGGCGTCCCCTGAGTGGAGTTCTATAACAAAAATCCTTTCAACCCAGAATAATTTCTGACATTTATTTATTTATTTAGATGTATTATCTTGCCCCAATCAGGCAAACCTGACTCTAGGCGGCTGAAAAACTTGAGGTTGACATGAAATTATTATTCTATAGTACTAGGTGTTGTGTATTTGTTTCATAGAATGACAGTGTGCCACAAATTATTGTTGTGGAAATTGCAGGTTAATGCCTGCCCAGAAGCCGACTAATTTGATTGTGTTTTCTTAACCCAAAATTGATCCTCAGCTGACATAAGTTTTCATTACCTAATATTTCTGCAGCCCATATTTCTCAATGAGGTTTTGGTAAAACTACCTACAGATCCTTCTGGAGACGAACCTATATTCCACATCTCTCACATTGATCGAGTTTACACACTTCGTGCAGAAAGTATAAATGAAAGGTAACTTACTGTTGTATCTGTACTTATGCCAACTAAAATATTTAAAAGCCCTTGTGTTTGCTTGTACACATCATGGCCATAGCCAGGATTCTAGATGTGAGTGGGCAATTTTTTTTAATCTGGTACATACTGGATAATGCAATTTGGCATACAAGAGGTAATGTCTACAGAAATTTCTTAATTTAATACAATTTGCCTGTGATAGTTACACCATGTGCATAATTGCACAGCAGGATTTCATCCATTGTTCCATAATGGGGTTCCTATCAAGATTTCCTTCTATACCAGTGGTTCCCAACCTTTTTTTTTTGTCCATGCCCCACCTGGCATCTCTAAAATCCTGACACCCCCCCCCCCCCGTGACATATAATTCTTATTATTCAAAAAAAATTAACTCCTATTCATGTGGAGGAAGCCTAAAAGGCCATTAACTTGATCTCACTCCTTCTCAAATTGCCCCCCTTAAAAATCAACCCACCCACCCCGGTGGGGTGTGTAGCCCAGGTTGGGAACCACAGCTTCCCTCCATCTTTATCTTCATGGAAACCATATGCTTAACTGGATGTCTCTCCCTAAAGGACAATTAGCAGCTTTGGGCCCTGGGGCAACTTCAACTGGGAAAACAAGACAAGAGGAAAGCATAAACCTTCCTTCCCCCAGCAGTGCCATCCTGAGCTGAAATGGTTACCATGAACACTTCTTTGACACAAAGCTGGTCTTGTTCAGAAGTCTCTTGTGTCACATTCAACCCGAGAACAAAGACTTTAATGTTTATGTCACTCAGCTCTTTGCTCTATTCTGCTTGCAAGGAATCTGACCTGTTCTTCATAACGGGGTTTTTCTTCTTATCTTCTCTTCCTCAAGGACGGCTTGGGTTCAGAAAATCAAAGCTGCTTCCGAACTTTACATAGAAACTGAGAAGAAGAAGAGAGAAAAGGCCTACTTAGGTAGAGTGGGGCTGGGTGGGTGTCGGGTACGTCTAAATTTTCTGCAAAGACTCAGAAGAGTGTTGTAATGAATCTTGCCTGTTCTTGCCACAGTCCGGTCCCAAAGGGCAACAGGTATTGGAAGATTAATGGTGAATATCGTTGAAGGCATTGAACTGAAGCCCTGTAGATCCCATGGTGAGAATTTAACTTCTGTTTCTTAGGAGGGAGATGGTGGTGTAAATGTTGGGATAAGGGACTGTGGAAGCTCAAGTAGTTAAGATGCTGAACTTGACGACTGAAATGTTGGCAGATCAGCAGTTCAAGACTCAAATACTGCACAACAGAATGAGCCCCTGTCTCTGTCCCAGCTCCTGCCAACCTAGCATTTCGAAAGCAAGAAATTGCAAGTAGATAAATAGGTACCTCTTGGGTGGGAAGGTAAACAGCATTCCATGCACTCCAGTGTCTACTCATACCTGCCACATGTCCACGGAAATGTCTGCAGACACAGACAGCGCTTGCTCTTTGGCTATAAAAGGAGATGAGCACTGAACCCTAGAGTCGGATACGACTGGCTTTAGAACAAGAAGGACCTTTACCTAAATGTTGGGATAAACTCTGAGCTTTTCAGAGTCTCTTGTGGAAGCTGAAAGACATGATGTTACTAAATCCATGTATGAACACGTTATGACCTCTCTCCATTGTCCTTTTAGGAAAGAGTAACCCATACTGTGAAGTGACGATGGGCTCTCAGTGTCATATTACCAAGACCATACAAGACACTCTCAACCCCAAGTGGAATTCAAACTGCCAGTTTTTCATAAAAGATTTAGAACAGGATGTGCTCTGCATAACAGTATTTGAGAGGGACCAATTCTCCCCAGATGGTAAGTGGTGGCCCTCATTTTGGAGCCTGATCTACCATTGCTTTATTTTCTTCTCTGAGCAATTCCTTCAAGAATGCAGTGGGAAGGAGGAGACCAAAGAGATGCAATGGACAGTCCCTTGGTGGATGGTTACCCTATTCCCACCAATTTTCTTCATGGTCTCTGTGACTTAAACAAATGGGTTTGCACACTTGCACATAAGTTTTTTTCCCCAGAACATTCTAGAAGTGTGCACTTTAGGTGAGGAACAGTAAGGGCTCTGCCTGCATGCACAAGATTCTTGGCTAAGGGCAGAAATAAAATTTGTTGGAATTTTGTTCTGAAGACTCAAGGAAAGTAGCATTTTCACACCTCTCAAGAATTCACACAATTGCAAGGCTTTATGAAGGATTTCTGAGTGCACATAAAACAGGGTAATTAAAAAAAACACACGGCTAGAAAGCAACAACGCCATGACAGATATTTATTAACTTCAATAGAATGCACAAAGAAATATACAAATCAAAAAAATGCATTCAATGTGCACAAATTACAGTGTGAAAAATAAAAACGAAGATTCGCATTTCAGCGTAAAGCAAGGATAGGGAGAACATGCAGCTGGGGTTCAGAGAAATGCAAAGAAACAGAGATTTCCACATACAGTAATACCTTGGATAACGTTTACCTCGGATAACGCTAAAATCGCATAACGTTAAGTAATCTGGGGAGGAGAATTGGATCGAATAACGTTAAGGTCCTATGGGATGGATTGGATAACAACCGCTAAAGCTTATGTAGTTACAATGTATCTCTATGGAGCTTTAACGTTATCCAGTCCATCCCATAGGATTTTAACATGCATCGGATAACACTAAAAATCGGATAACACCAAGACTTGTGGAACCAAGTCTTAGCGTTATCCGAGGTATTACTGTACCTAACTCTGACCTCATCTCCCATGACAACATTCCGCACATGCAAATGGACTTGAGAAATCAAGTCCATCTTCATGTGGTGTTTTAGCCATTTGGACATCACGTCACCCGCTGGCTAGGCAAACCATGGCACGTGCTCTCCGCTTACACCTTGCCCAAGGGACCCAACAGATGACACTTTGGTGAGTTTTAGTCCTGGCTTAACATCATTGACAAGAGATTGGCCACATGGGCTAGTTAGACCTCTCAAGCCCTGACAAGGTGACACTTTTTCATCGATGGATCTTTGTTGGGGGAAGTTGTCATTTCTGACTTTAATATTATCTCTTAATGTATTCCAGACTTCTTGGGCAGAACAGAAATCCGGGTAGCAGATATTAAGAAAGACCAGGGCTCTAAGGGGCCAGTTACAAAATGTCTTCTCCTGCATGAAGTCCCAACAGGAGAGATAGTTGTACGCCTGGATCTACAGCTTTTTGATGAACCTTAAAAAAAAAAACCATTTATCTCAGCTGAAATGTCTGCAATAGGTGTCCACGAAATTTGTCTGTAAAGATTCTCAGCCCATGTATATGAAACTTGTGCTCCAGGTGTGAAGTGGTCAAAGCCATGCAACTCTTTCTATCTACTCCTTGCAGGAGACTGAATTCCAAGCTTGTGAGGCTGTCACCTTGGTTTTTAGGTTTCATTTATTTTATTTTCTGTGAAACATGTGCTATCATTTTCAGGATTTCTCGGATAAGAGCTGTAGCCCACACTCTGACAAAGAAGATAAATATTACACTTTCTCTGGTAACTGCAGCATGCCTTATCAACAAAAGCGGGTATTGCTGACACATCTTTGCAGAAGTCTGTAAATCCCCCCTGGAAATGTTGTGCCTATTGCCCGATAGAGTGGTGTATAAAGATAATGTGAATATATTTATATAGAAAATATCTATAACATGAACATGTTCTTGCCATGTAAGATATTTGAATTTCTTTTAGGAAGTTTGTGATACTATTTGAACCTGTTTTCAAAGAATAAAAGGAAAAAAATAGAATATTCTGATTTGAAAGTTGCCTATAATCTGGAATGCTTCCAAAAGATGAGCTGAATGTTGTTTTTCTGAGCATTTGTTAGAAATAAGCAAACATTTTGTGGCCTGTGGATTGAATTAGTGGTCCAGGGCCTGAGTGAGGAAGGCTTCAATTAGGAGCTGGTGCTAATTGCATCTTGCTTGCCTCAGGGTGTACTTCACCCTCACTGGTTACCGTGTGTCTACATGTCAGTATTCTTGCATTTCAACTGGGTTATAAATAACTGTTGATAGATTCCTGCTGGGATTTGTACTCTATCAACGAAATGCAATCATTAAACCTGTAAAAGCAAAGAGGGAGAACCAGAAGTGGCAGGGAAACAGCTGCTCAGGAAAGCACATTCATGCTCTGTCAAGACAAGGCTAGAAAAAGCAGGCAAAAGGGACTGATTTGTGGAATTGTGCTGTACCTAAATAAAATTAGTTTGAAACCATGATTTTGAAATCAGGGTAGCAGCAAACTAGCTCCTCAAGAATGGCATCTGGACACTTGTTTCATTGCAAATTTGTCTGTGTCCACACCAGGTATGAGGAGTGTTTTATAAAGTAAGCAATCCTAGATGAAAGGCTTTGTGGATATTCTGTAAATTCAGTCATACCAGTGACCTACATGGAAGAATCTTTATTCAGCAAAGTGCTTTGAAATCATCTGAACAAAGATAAGTGATGTTCTCAAGAACTTTGCTGAACTAGGCAATGTTGATGGTTGGATTTTGGGAGCACCTTCCTCTCGGTACGAAGAACATTTCATTCACTTTGTGTTTCCAGTCTTTAAGTAGGATCATGCCTGTTTTTTTTTCAAATGACTTTTAAAATGGAAGGTATTGACTGGTCACGTGATGGCAAATCTTGGCACTCCAGATGTTCTTGGACTTCAATTCCCAGAAGCCCAAGCATCCTGTGAATCCACCCACACAAATGGGTTTACTGCAATTCATCTGGCCCACATTCTTCTCGTCGCTCCCGGAAGCAGAAGTAAAATGTGCCCAAACGGCGCTGCCCTCATCGCTCCCGGAAGCGGAAGTAAAAGATTTTACTTCCGCTTCTGGGAGCGACGAGGGCATCGTGGGCCAGATGAATCACAGTAAACCCATTTGTGTGGGTTCACAGGGTGTTTGGGGTTCTGGGAATTGAAGTCCAAGAACATCTGGAGTGCCAAGGTTCGCCATCACAAGACTGGTCTGTTAGCATGTCAGTGTTCTTGTGAGATGTGTTGGGTCTGTTGTTCTCTGCATGTTGTTTTGGTATCAGTTTCCATGTTTCCTGTGGAGATGGTGTTATCTAGTACAGCAAATCTTTATGATTTCCATTAGGAAATTAGGTTACCGGTAGCTTTATACTTGATAGGTAAATAAGGTCTGGTGATAAATGTAAACTGTGTTTAAAAATGTCTGTATACTATTGTTTCCAAGACCACTGTATTATTTTCGGCAATTATTTTTTAAAAATTTCCTGTATGCTGAAGGGATGAAAAGTTTACATTTCATACTTTTAAGAATTGCTCTATTATTTATTTATTGAAGATAGTGTAGAATTTTGTATAAAAATGGCATACTTAATGTATTTTTTTGAACAGAGAAACTTTAGTTAAAACTTTCAATTGACCAAGTTTTAGAGGTTTAATTTAATAGGTACACAGTTGTTTACCATCGACTAGTTGGAAACAATTTTTAAAAACTTTTAAGTTTCTGTTTTCAATGTTGTTACAAAAACGTTTGAATTAAAGTATGTAAATATGACTAAATCCATGCTTTTCTTTTTTCCATATCAGTACGTTTAACAAAATGTATATGAAAATGACATTGTTGTGGAAGAGGAAAAAGGTACAAATACTTTAGTGATGGAAAAATATTAAATGTCATTGTCCTAACCTTCTTTGCTGTCCTAATTTTACTCAAAAAATTTAACTAATTTTGTTTTAAGAGTTAAATATGAAACTTTGTGGTTAGTTTTTACAGATTCAATAACGTTGACTCTTATCTTTAGACTTGTGAGAAAAGAACCAGAGATATGAACCGAAACAATATTCAGCTGTGGTCAAAGTATGCTTTCAAGCCTTCTTCATCCCTTCCTTCATCCCTCTACCCCTAGAAACTCAGAAAAGCCTGGAAAAAACTTTTTGATCTACAAATGCAAATCATACGCACTCAGGATCCAAGGATCCATGCACATATGCACACATCTGGCCAGAAGGGATTAGTTCTTGATGAACAATACAGGGCAGTAAATGAGATACCATGGGTGTGGGTGTCAAACAGTATTTAGTTTTTCTTATGACTAGGATAACAATATGATCTGTGGGTTCATGTAAGGAAATCCAAATCCAACATGTAACTCTTTAAAATAGTTTACATTTATTTAGGTGATTTGAACATACGATGCAATTTGCCCTACAGACCTGCTGAAATTGTTTCAAATCAGAAGGAACACTAAAGGGCCATTCCATCATTACGTGCGAGACAACCGGACACCGTAATTTCACAAAAATATTGTTATAGAACTAAAAAAAAATTCACAAATAGGCATAAGCATGGTTTTTAAAATTTATATTTGGTACAATGAGATTCAGGCACAGAACCAACAGTCCTGACATTTTTTTTTGTTTAAAATATTAATACATTTGCAGGTGTTACGTTGCATGGACACCTAAAGGTAACTTATACTGCAGTGTACTTTAGCGAGAGATCAGTAACAGAACTAGATGATCAGATTACAATACATATATTTTCTAGTAGTTTTCTCTGTAGGGATGACAACCATCTGTATATTTTCTGTCAAGACAGAACCAAAGCTGTTTCTACCTTTTTAAAGCACTTTATTTGGCCTTTGAATGTTAAATTCCAAAACAATAGTTTTTAAGGGACTTCTCATGATACAGTAATACCTCGGATAAAGTTTACCTCGGATAACGCTAAAATCGCATAACTTTAAGTAATCTGGGGAAGAGAATTGGATCGAATAACGTTAAGGTCCTATGGGATGGATCGGATAACAACTGCTAAAGCCTATGCGGTTACAATGTATCTCTATGGAACTTTAACGTTATCCGATCCATCCCATAGGATTTTAACATGGATCGGATAACACTAAAAATTGGGTAACACCAAGACTTGTGGAACCAAGTCTTAGTGTTATCCGAGGTATTACTATACTTGTGCATGCTTGCCTAAATCGTGTTCCTTAGCATATATGCTTAAATAAGCTAGTTAGATCAGGCCCATTTGAATCAATGAAACTTAAGAGAAATTCTCTCCAAATCCCATTGATTTAATGCAACTTACTACACTAAGCAATAAAATGTTAGCTATTGTGTGGCCAGGTATGGCAAAATAAAAAAAGGTAAGGTTTAGGAAATTTATCAAAGTACTCAGCTCCTGCCAACCTAGAAGCAAGAAATTGCAAACAGATAAATAGGTACTGCTTCAGTGGGAAGGTAACAGTGTTCCAAATGCTTCAGTATCTAATGCCTGCAACATGACCATGGAAATGTCTGCAGAGACACGCTGGCTTTCTGGCTGTAAACAGAGATAACACTGCACCCTAGTCGGACACAACTGGCTTTTGAGCAAGGGTGACCTTTAATTTACCTTTTAATTATGTGTAGGGTTACAACCTTAAGTAACAGAAAGTGTTAGCAATCCATCCATAATGGCCACCAGCACAGTTGACTCCGTTAACACAAGATAGTGACAAAAGGAGTTTACATATCCAGTTCATTTGACACATAAGGTTCATAAGTGCATGTAAAGAACCATGAAAGGTCAGAAAGTCAGTTTAATGATAGCAGGTTCTTCACATTCAGGTGAAAGAACCAAGAATGGAACTCCAATACAACTGTTGCTTCCAGGACTGCAGTTACTAGCAAGCTTGGACAAGATAAAGGAATGATTCTTATACGTTGTGTTATGGCTTAATTGGGGGGGGGGGGGGGGACTTTTGTGGGAGAAAAAATGCTCAGCTCCATAATACGGAAGGAACGCTCCCAGCCAAATTATAGGACTGGGAGCAATCAATCAGGAGAGAAAAGGACACATAAAACAAATACATTTCTAAGTACAAAATCAAAGAATCAACGCTATTCAAGGACAACTTTTATTTTCATGATGCAGACAAAAGACTTTCATGGAAAATACGTCTCCAGATGAGCACTAGACATTCTCTTGCATGATCTTGCTCAATTTCTGAATTTTGGCCTTTGTAGACATATCAACATATTTGTCACCAATGCTGACAATCATTCCTCCCAAGATTGTTTTATCAGTCTAGAAAAAGTAGACAAGATTTCTTATTAAAACAGTCAAATATGAACAAAGGCCTATGGGGTAACATTTTTAGTCTAATATTTATTTATTATTTTATTTATTTACTGCACTAAAGAAAAGGTTTATTGAATATAGCTAGGTCATTTCTACAGAAACATTTTAGGATGCTGCCCTGAATTCTTTGGTTTGTTCTGGAAGACAAAACAATATGGTGATGTACATCTTTGCATTCTGTTTATTGCTTTTGCCTGGAAAAATGAATGGGTTCTGAAATTCATCAAGGTTTATCCGTAAACTTAAGAAAGGCTATATACTGATAGACTTGATATGTATTCTTTACACCCCTAATTGTGTGGCTATGACAGAACCAGAGCTTTTTGCCAATACAACACCCCAGCCAACATGGACACTGGGAGACAGGGTATAAAGTTAACGTTCTCAAGTTCTAGCAAAGGAAAAGATGCACTTTCAATTGATGGTTCTGCTAAGGAGTTTATTTTCAGGGATCTAAAGACACATAAAGATTAAAATTTTGAAGGGACAAAGAGGCTGTTAGGATATGGCTGAAAACAAATGTGAGGTATTCTTCAACCAGGAATCTTCTAAGTCTCAAGATCAAATGGTTCCTGTGATTTACAAAGAGACTGCACAGCTACACTGCCCAATGTAGGAAAAATTAATTTTGAAATTGTTTTTATTCGGGGAAGCTTTCTAGGGACAAAGGAAGACATTCCAGTGTAAATTTTGAGGTAGCTCTTTTCCTTTCTTCCTTTCTAATTTTATGAAACATGCTTCTGCACTTAAAAAAATAGAATCACAGCCACAAAGTCCAATCCCCTAATCTATGCAAGGATACTAATCAAATAAATATGTTACAGATGGCTGTCCTAACTTTCTCTTGAATTAATCTAGTGTTGGAGCATTCACCATATCCCGAGGTAAACAGAATATTTTCAGTCACAGGCCTACCTTTATTTCCAGTTTCAACACTTCTCCTTTAGCAAGAAAGCCATTCAGAGTGGATTTCAATTCATTAAGACTGGCTTCATCCAAGGGCTAAAACATTCATATAGAAAAGTTTTTTTAAAAAAATCAACAAGCAACAGTGCAACATAAAGAGAAAGGTTCAGCCCCTATCCTTATTGTCAAAGCAGGGACAGCTATGGTGTCTCTAGTTGGAAAATGAATGGAATTACAGTAATATCCCGGATAACGATTGCATCGGCCAACACTAGAATCGGATAACGCTAGAATCGGATAAAAAACTTGCATCGGGTAACGATTCTGGATAATGATTCTTAGCGTTATCCGAGGCAATGGTCTGCGGGTGTGGGGTGGTTTGGGTAGAACTACCCAATCCACCCCCCACCCCACCCGCAGCGGTCTCTGCAACTGCAGTAGGGTCGGGGAAAAGCACGCGCCTTTCCCCCGACCCTACTGCAGTCGCAGAGACTGCTTGTGTCTCTTTCCCTCCCTGTATTTAAACTACAGGGAAAGATTGCTTGTCTCTTTCTTTCCCTCCCTGTATTTAAACTACAGGGAAGGGGAAAGAGAGAGACGTGATTGGTTCTCTAGACCCAAGCACGTCTCTCTTTCCCCCTCCCTGTAGTTTAAATACAGGGAGGGAAAGAGTAAGACGCAATTGCGTCTTACTCTTTCCCTCCCTGTATTTAAACTACAGGGAGAGAGAGAGTGCTTATGTCTCTTTCCCTGCCTGTATTTAAACTACAGGGAGGGGGAAAGAGAGAGACGTGATTGGTTCTCTAGAGACCCAATCACGTCTCTCTCTTTTCCCTTCCCTGTAGTTTAAATACAGGGAGGGAAAGAGACGCAAGCAGTCTCTGCGACTGCAGTAGGGTCGGGGGAAAGAGACTGCTGCGGGTGGGGGGTGGCTTTAAAGGCAGGGGTGAAAAGAAAGAGACCCGATTGGGTCTCTTTCTTTCCCTGCCTACCTTTAAAGCGGTTTGTCCCTGAAGTCAGGGCTTTTTTTTAAGCGTTGTTCGATGCATGCATCGGACAACGCTAAAAATCAGATAACGTCATGACTTATGGAACCAAGTCATAACGTTATCCGGGGTATTTACTGTAGTTGGTTTACTTAATGGCATTTTGCTATTTTATGTGTATTAATAAAAAAATAACATTTTAGTAAGCAACCTAGGAATCACATTTTAATCTGTGCCATTTTTAAAGTTTTACTTTGTTTTAAAATCCCTAAGAGCATGGCAGGCAATGTTCACAGGACCAGATCTGGATCAAGCACAAAATCAGTTGACTATAATTTCCGGGGGGGGGGGGGAGATATTACATTTCTAGTTGCTATGCTGTACTATACTATGATCAAGAGGAAGAGCAGGGAATTCTTTACTCTATTTCTACTCACTGCAGAGAACTAGAATAAAAACATGAGCTCCCTAGGCTTCGTCCTAAAAATACAGGACCCACTGAATTACAGGGAACCTAGAATGTTAATAAAAATCCGAAAACTTGAATATTTGAATTGGAAAACTAATTTATGAATAATCAGCATAGCCCACAAAACAGTGATGTTTAGTTTCTAATGAAAGAATATAATGTAATGTAATGTAATGTATTGGCTGTAAGCCGCCCTGAGTCGCCACTGCGAGTGGACGGCAATATAAATTTGAACTAATAAATAATAAATAAATAAATAATAATATATTTGTCTTTTCCCAAAATACCAAAACTATCCTGTCTAAAATTAAGATAGCAGGCAAAGTGACCAGGAAACTAAAAGTATGTTTGTAAACTATTTCTAGGAATTAATTTTGGAATGCCTGACCAAGACAACAAATCTGTGGCAATAGCCTCTTCTGGTATAACAACTGTGAATTTAGTAACCTTGTTATGTTCATTTTACATGCTAAAATGAAAAAAAAAGAAGAATATTTTATTGTACTCCCATTTTACATGTTAGGTAACAAAGTGCCATTCATTTTGTAAACGTAATGCTGTCGCTGCCTGTTTACCCTACAGACAATTATTGACCCATGCCAAAATGGCTAAGGAAACTCAAACAGATTGTATACACTAGCTCACCTGAGCAGTAGTTACAGAACATAACACTTCTCCACGGTGTGCACTCATAATCTTATCAAATGCAGAAATTACAGCCGTAGTATAGGGTAAACGACCATTTTCAGCAAGTACATCTTGGAAAAATTGAGATTAAGAAATTAATACTACATCAACAAATTCAAACTGTTCTAAAATTATAACAAGATGTTGGCAAATTACACATACAAGTTAACACCAATCTAGGCATGTTAACAAAGTTATCTCATTACCAATTATTCAAAGTCCAACAATAAAGGACTCAATCCATGTAAGTCTGTTCATCAACAGAGAGCGTGATACTTACTGACAAAATTGACAGTGATAGGAGACATTTTCTCTTTAAGTATGGCGTCATGTACCACCTTTTGCTTTACTGTGCCCTTTACATGGGGGTTCATGACGATAGCAGATAATTTAGTGTCCTTCATAAGTGCCTGGAATTATAGTAAAAAAGACTCACGGTCAAAATCAGACCTGCTTCTAGTCAGTGTATTCATGAAGAGATAACAGGATTGTCAATCAAAACAATGCCCCATCTTATTCAATGAGGCGTATGCTATAATAAGGAAACCGAGGACCACAAACTGAGTCAATCACATAAGTGTATAGCATTATTACTACCCTGAAAAGTCATTTTGGAAAATAAAAGCACATTAAGAGTACAGTAAAACACCGGATAACGCTAAGACTTGGTTCCACAAGTCTTGGTGTTATCCAATTTTTAGTGTTAAAATCCATGTTAAAATCCTATGGGATGGATCGTATAACGTTAAAGCTCCATAGAGATACATTGTAACTGCACAGGCTTTAGTGGTTGTTATCTGATCCATCCCATAGGACCTTAACGTTATTCGATCCAATTCTCCTACCCCGAATTACTTAACGTTATGTAATTTTAGCGTTAACCAATCCAATCGTTATCCGGTGTTTTACAATAATTGTAAAATCTCATTCCAAACTGTAATGTACTAATTTACCTAGAGGTGGCACTCTTAATGCTTTACTTTAAAATAATAAAAAAAGTTTAATTGACCGTCTCAACTCTTATGTGCCTGTAACCATTTTACTGTGTTAAGGATGATATTAGAATTTAGCAATCCTAAAGAAACTAGCTCTGCTCTCAACTAACAGTGCCAGAAGGAAAACAGTAAGCATGACTGCTACTTCCTTTTTTCATTTGAAACTTGCTTCTCAATGCAAACCGAGCTCAGGGCAGCTTAAACAGTTAAACATAATATGTCACGCGTATAGCATATGTCTTCACAGCCTTCCTAAAAATGGTGAGAGTAATAGCTCTGAGGGGAGAGTGTTCAACAGTCTAGGATAGTGATGGCGAACCTTGGCACTCCAGGTGTTCTAGAACTTCAATTCTCAGGAGCCCTGACCAGCAGGAGTGCTGACTTGGGCTTCTGGGAATTGCAGTCCAACACCTGGAGTGCCAAGGTTGGCCATCATGGGTCTAGAATCTTGAGGGCAAAGTGCCATCCCCCACAAGTCGGTCTCTGCAGTTGTGGGTTTTCTCAAAAAGGCCTCTCCTCAATAGTTTTATAGCAATGCAAGCAGTCCTTTGGGCTACTAGCCATCTAAGGCAGAGGCAGCCAACCTTGGTGGTCCAGTTGTTCTTAGACTTCAATTCCCAGAAGCCCTGATCAACAGGTGTGTTGACTTCACCTAGTGATACCCAAGCCAAATTTCTCCTGTCAAGATGAGAAAGAGTCTTTAAACATTTTACTTCAGTGCAAGATCACATGAAAAGCTACATTCCCATCTCTCTATATGGAACTTCTCATCTCCTGAATATCTACAACTAAATACTGTAGTGTACTGGCTTTTCTTAGGGCTGTTTTTATTTGGTTTTGGTTTTTGCATCAGAACAAGGACTTTCTATCTGAACAAGTATACATGTCACTGAAATAAAGGGATATTCTTACTTCCAATAGACTTTATTTCAATCCAGATTTCTGACTGTATAATAAACTGTGGTAATAAGAATTTATTTGGCTCCAAATAAAAAACAAATATTATTTTTAAAAAGTTAATCATGAACACTGACATTTTCAGTGGAAGATACTTAGACATGTAAAATCTTATTACCAATACACGAGCCAATTCCTTTTCTATCTGCTCCAGCTTCTTCTGCTTAGATGCAGCAGAGTAGAGTGCAGTGGCATAGCGGCCTTCTAGTCCATATACTTGAATGGGGGGCTGTAGGAAAAAACAAACCGAAATATCAAAAATAAAGCACAACACAAGTCTTAGCATGGTGGCTTACAAAAATTGCTCATGTCACAATTTAAGGAATGTCTCTAAAGACAAAGATACAAAGAATTTACAATTACTCTGTAACAAGAAGATACTATGTCCATTGTCTAAGACTGCAGAATTTTCCTGAGGGCACATTGCTTGAGCTTATGACAGTGTGCTACTGCCTCAGAATCAAGTTAGTAGTTCTTTCTTCCGAAATAGTGGTGTCTAAAAGCACCATCTCTAAAGGGAAAATGCTGTGACTCCATCAGCCAATAGAGGAGCTACAGGCTTTCTCATTATCTCCCTGTCCAATCTCCCTGGCGGACTTAAAAAAGGCTTCACCGCTGCCCAACGGATTCCTGTTCTTGCCCAGTCCGGCCCTTGGAGAGCGGGACCAGCTGTGCGGCCCAGCGGGCTTAAAAAACAATGCTCTGCCTGCCCACCCGGAGGGAGAAGTGGCTGCAGATGTCCAGGCTCGGCGGCTTTAGGAACTTCGCTGCTGTTTTGTAATGTTTTGTCAGACTTTGAAATGTTTTTCTCTTTGCACCTTTATGAAGTACAGTAATACCTCAGATAACATTAGTATCGAATAACACTAAAATCGCATAACATTAAGCAATCTGGGGGGGAAGAATTGCATCGGATAACATTAAGATCCTATGGGATGCATCAGATAACAACCGCTAAAGCCTGTGTGGTTACAATGTATCTCTATGGATCCCATAGGATTTTAACATGCATCGGATAACACTAAAAATCGTATAACACCAAGACTTATGGAACCAGGTTTTAGTGTTATCTGAGGTTTTACTGTACACTAGTACCCCGGATAATGTTTTGACTTGGCTCCACAAGTCTCGTCATTATCCGGTTTTTAACGTTGTGCGATACATTGATCACACAATGTTAAAAAAAGCCCTGTTTCCCTGGAGGCTGCAGCAAGCCAGAACGTCGGGATTTGAATCCTGACATTTTGGCTTGCTGCAGCCTCCAGGGAGGTGGGAGAACTTTGGAAACAGCTTGGATCGGGTCTCCCCACCTCCCTGGACCCAGCCGGGGGGGGGGGGGGTCAGAGACCCCAAAATTGGTAAAAAAAACGGATTTTTTTAAAATTTTAAACCAATTTTGAGGTCTCTGACCCCCCCCCCCACCGGGTCCAGGGAGGTGTGGAGACCCGATCCAAGCCTTTTCTGGGCTTCCCCGACGTCCTCAGCCAGTGCAGCAAGCCAGAATGTCAGGGTTCAAATCCCGACATTCTGGCTTGCTGCACTGGCTGAGGACGTCGCGGAAGCCCAGAAACAGCTTGGATCGTGTCCCCTGCCTGCTCCAGAGAGATCAGAGGACCCGATCTACAGCTGCAGGGTGGCTGGGGAAGCTGACAGGGACTCCCTGTCGGCTTCCCTAGCCACCCGCCCTTGCCTCCGCAGCTGTGGAGTGGCTGGGGAAGCCGACGGGGGATCCCCCCCGTCAGCTTTCCAGCCTCCCCACCCCTGCCTCCGTAGCTGCAGGGTGGCTGGGAAGCTGAATGGAGAACCCCGTTCAGCTTTCCAGCCACCCTGCTGCTAAGAACGACTGTATTGGATAACGTTAAAAATCGCGTTATTCGATACAAGATTTTTCCGAAAATCTTGTAACGTTATGCGGTTTTCACACTATACAGTACTCACGTTATCCGGGGTATTACTGTATGATAGATATTGTTTCTATGATGAGATGACATTGTGACTTATGTATTGTTGTTACATGTCACTATATCATTTACTGTGTATTTATTGTGTAGTTACTGGGTATATTGTCTAATTATTTGTAAGCCGCCCTGAGTCAGGTTTCCTGTCTGGGCAGCATACAAGTATGAAAATTATATTAAATTAAATCTTTCGCCCTCAAATATCTGATGCTCATCCAAACTTTCTCCCTTCCTCATTACTCCACTTTGGGCTCCTATTTCCTCCAATCTCTTCATTTTATTTTTTGCCATGCTCTCCCCCTTTTTGTCCTCACATTTCCCTCTTCCTGCCCATATTACTCCTCACTCCCTTGATTTTCTTTTCTACCTGAAATTCAATATTCTATGGTTTATGAGTATGTTCAATTGTCCTTGGATTGATGGGAAGAGGAGATGCCGTCTTACGTCAGATTTATAAAACCCATAAAAGCAAGTCATAAAAAAAGGCTAACTAGCCAGATTGATTTAGCCATAACCCTTATGGAACACAATAGGAAGTCTCAATAAACATGCTAGAGCTGCTGTAAATAACAGAAACATGAATCTTGAAATATTATTGTATGGGGAAAACATTTATCTAGATCAGGGGTTGCCAACCTTTTAAAGTCAGGGACCAGTTCATGCTCCCTCAGACAGTTGAGGGGGCCAGACTGGTGGTTCCCACCGCCATTTACAGCTGGCATAGATGCATCCGTGGCATTAAAAAACTAAATTAACTGGATTGAATGAAACTTATTCCAAGGTAAATGAATATACAATGAAGCCTTAAAAATCCTGATGCCATTTTTGAACACAATTCTAAACGGTAATCAGGCTTACCTGCACCAATTTTGACACTGGCCTGACCAAAGATGTACTGAAGTGCCGAACCTAAAAGAAGAAAGCTATCATTTCAAACTTTCTGAAAGCACAAAAATGTATACTGGTCAGTATCCTTCCACTTATGTTTGATAGTGTAAAGTTCTTAGTAGTGAACTGCTAATTATAAAGTCTGCATTTCAACTTCTTGATGTAACAGACATGTAACCTGATGTTCAACAGTAAAGATAAGACTTGATTAACAGACAGCAATTGTAACAAAGATTTATGCTGCTAGACAGAAGCGTAGTGTGCCTTGGTGGGGCCCCGTATAAATATTTGTTTGGGGGCCCTTAGGAAGGGTAAAGATTTCTCACAAAAGAAAAAAAAATTGCATAAAGTTAAAAGAAATATTTATTCATCGTATGTACATCGATTATTGTGGGATTCCCCCGTTGAAGTAAATGACTTAAACGGGGAAATCCCGCAGCCCACGATAACCGATGTAGGGTGTTGCCAACTTTTGAACGCACGCTTTACGCGGGGGGAAAAAGAAATTGCTTTTTTTGACTTTTGTCATTTGTGAAATAAAAAAAAAATTGGGAAGTTTTTATTAATTTTTGCTTACGCACGTTGGGGCCCCCCGTGGCCCCCGTATAATTGATACAGCAGATATGGCGGTAGCTACGCCCCTGCTGCTAGACCCATGATGGCGAACCTTGGCACTCCAGATGTTCTTGGACTTCAATTCCCAGAAGCCCAAGCCCCCGTGAATCCACACGAATGGGTTTACTGCAACTCATCCGGCCCATGCCGCCATCGTCATTCCTGGAGGCAGAAGTAAAACGTGCCCATATTGCAAACCCATTCGTGTGGATTCACGGGGGGCTTGGGCTTCTGGGAATTGAAGCCCAAGAACATCTGGAGTGCCAAAGTTCGCCATCACAGTGCTAGACTTACACCTGACCTTTGTAGCATAAACAATCCGATCATAAGCAGCAGATAAGTTCTGACTTCCAGTAAATTTACTAGGATTTAATTCTGAAGACATATATTAGGAATTAGATATAAGGGTCAACTTATCTTGTAATAAACTCAAGTTTCATATATCTTTAGATAATGCAACTTACACAAAGGCACAACATATCTGTGCCCTGCAAAGCATCGATGGCTGGCGATCAGTCATTTTACACATTCAAAGCAGTATGAAAAAAAATCTTAGAGCACACTGACATCTACTTGGATGCCCTTGTTTCCACAGTAGGAAGACGCCGAGGTTTATCTGCTAGCAAGAAGAGGAGGCTCGTTGGGTCTGAGACTTTTACTTCCACGGTCAGAGCCCCCTAAACCCGGGATGTCCTCGGGAAGCCAAGGGCTTTTGCCATGCCCCCCCCCCGCCCCTGAACAGCAACTCGGACGGGTCCCCCTGAACTCCAATACCGAAGCAGAGAGGCCCGCCCGGGCAACAAAGGTGCCTTCCTTCCTCACCTTCTGAGCCAACCCCACGGACGCCGCCATCTTCTCCTCCCTGTAGGTCAAAGCCGCTTCTTTCCGAGCCCGTGAATGCGCTTGCCTAGAGACGCGCCGCAGCAAAGCCTTCTGGGAAGTGTAGTTTCTGCTGCTTCAAAAGCTTTTTTTTTGTCACCCTGCTTATTCAACTTATACACAGAACACATAATGCGCAATGCAGGGATGGAGGAATCACAATTTGGGATCAAAATTGCTGGGAGAAACATCAACAATTTGAGATATGCAGATGATACCACCCTAATGGCAGAAAGTGAGGAGGACTTAAAGAAGCTCCTGATTAAGTTGAAAGAAGAAAGTGAAAAGGATGGCTTGAGACTCAATTATCAAGAAAACCAAGATAGTAATACCTCATATAACATTAGTATCGAATAACACTAAAATCGCATAACATTAAGGAATCTGGGGGGAAGAATTGCATCAGATAACATTAAGATCCTATGGGATGCTTCAGATAACAACCGCTAAAGCCTGTGTGGTTACAATGTATCTCTATGGATCCCATAGGATTTTAACATGCATCAGATAACTCTAAAAATTATAGAACACCAAGACTTGTGGAACCAGGTTTTAGTGTTATATGAGGTTTTACTGTAATGGCAACAGGCCCTATCAGTCCCTGGAAAATAGATGGGGAAGAAGTAGAAGCAGTGACAGATTTTACTTTCTTAGGATCAAAGCTCACTGCAGATGGTGATTGCCGCCATGAAATAAATAAGGCGACTGATTCTTGGGAGGCAAGCAATGAGAAAACTGGGGAGCATAGTGAAAAGTAGAGACATCACATTGCAAACAAAAATTCGCATAGTCAAAGCAATGGTATTCCCTGTGGCAATGTATGGTTGTGAGAGCTGGACCATTAGGAAAGCTGAGCGCAGAAAAATAGACGCCTTTGAGATGTGGTGTTGGAGGAGAGTTTTGAGAGTCCCATGGACAGCGAGGAGAACAAATAGGTCGATCTTGGAAGAAATCAACCCAGAATGCTCCTTAGAAGGTCAAATAGTAAAGATGAAGCTAAAGTACTTTGGACATCAAATGAGAAGAGAGGATTCACTTGAGAAAGCCTTGATGCTTGGAAGGGTTGAGGGCAAAAGTAGAAGGGGACGGCCCAAGATGAGATGGCTAGATGGTATTGTAGAGATAATGGGCAAAGAGCTGGGCGAGTTGAGGGGGATGGTGGAGGATAGGAGTGCCTGGAGGACAGTGGTCCATGGGGTCGCAGAGGGTCGGAATCGACTGTGCGACTGAACAACAACAAAACCTTTCATAAGTCTGGCCGGGTTACCCCATCTATGGTAACAGCGTGTAGAGACACATACTACCTACCAGCTACTACTCATTGCAGTGGTAATAATAATAATTTCGTTTCTGAAATTATTCTAGGTTGAAAGGATTTTTTGCTGGAGAAACTCCGCTCAGGGGATGCCTGAATGAAGCTCCTTTCATGTCCCCAAGAGCTGAGACAGAGACGGGCACTCAATCCGTCATGCAACCGCCGGGTCTTGAACTGCCAACTTGCCAGCCTTCCAGCTAGCAAGACAAGCTTCTTAACCACTGAGTTGTTAACTAAACTGCGGTCCTAAGCCACCTGCATATGCCAGAGTGACATCTTTGTGACTTTGTTGTCATTACATGGCATCAAGTCATTTCCAACCTATGGACACCCTATGAATGAGTGATCTCCAAAATGTCTTGTCTTCAACAGCCTTGTTCAGCAATGGTAAATTCAAGCCTTAGGCTTCCTTTAGATTGAAAGCCAATCTATCTTGTATTTGGTCTTCTTCTTTTCTTACTGCCTTGTACCTTTCCGAGTGTTACTGTCTCTTCAAGAGAGTCTTGCCTTCTCATGACGAGCCCAAAATAGGACAGCCTCAGTCAGCTTCATCATCTTTGCTTCCAGAGACAGTTCCGGCTTTTATTTATTTATTTATTTATTTATTGTTCATACTTGATATCCCGCCCCAATCGGGTAAACCCGACTCTGGGCGGCTTACATCCTGAATCATAATATAAAAGCCTTAAAAATTCATAAAATTCATAAAAAATTTAAAACATTCAACAATAAAAGCAAATAACTACATAATAACTGATACAAATATCAGATTGGGGGGGGGGGATGGCTGCTCTTAAATTAGCCATCCTGGGTGGGAACCTACATTGCTGTGTCCCCACACTTGGCCCGCCAGCCATGTCTTCAAGCCCTTCCTTTGTTCTGGGATCCTGTTGTTCAGGGTTAGCCTAAAAGCCTTAGGCCCTAAGGTATCCAGAGTTCTCCAACACCATATTTCATATGAATCAATTCATAGACACAGGTCAGTATACAGTAATACCTCAGATAACATTAGTATCGAATAACACTAACATCGCATAACATTAAGCAATCTGGGGGGAAGAATTGCATCGGATAACATTAAGATCCTATGGGATGCATCGGATAACAACCGCTAAAGCCTGTGTGGTTACAATGTATCTCTATGGATCCCATAGGATTTTAACATGCATCGGATAACACTAAAAATCGGATAACACCAAGACTTGTGGAACCAGGTTTTAACGTTATTCGAGGTTTTACTGTACTTTTAATTTATGCAGGAAAACTATGGTTGTCTTGAATATTAGCATAGTTGCTTTTTCAGGTTTTTTTGTAATTTGTTTTGGTTTCATAAGGTCTTCCTATGTTTCATAAGGTCTTCCCATGTGGCAGCAGTGTATTTTCTTTAATTGGTCCTTTCTTGACAAGTCTAATTCTGGTTCATAGGAAATGATCTTTGCTCTTGCTTTACACCTAAGACACAATGGCCAACTCCATTTTACACTATTTTTGTTTATATTTTGCTCCAGTATTTGGCCAATACAAATGTCATGGCTTACAATCAAATTACAAAAGTTAAAGAAAACAGTTTCCCAATACCCATATTTTGGGCTGCTTTGCATCTCTCTGTATTTTATTTTTATTTGGGGGAGGGGGAGAAGACCACCACAGCAACAGCAATCCCCTCTGTTTCCTTGAAGATGAATTAATTTGGTGTACCTATATTGTCCATACAACTTCATGCCCATGGAAAATGTTTTTTTTTTTTTTTTTTGAAAATCAATCAAATGTTGTCTAAAACAGATGTTTCCTAAAGTAACATTATTAATGGATTTGGGAACTATGCAGATAGAATGGAATAAGAGATGATTGGTATATGTTACAGCTTTGAGATTGAGCATTTTTTAAAATGGAAAGTAGATTGTGAATTTGAATTGGATAATTGGTATAGAGAGATATGGAATATAGCTATACGTGACAAATTGCCATAGAGGTGATGGTAAAAAAGTGATTAATTAAAAAAGCTGATTTTAGAGAAATATGGGGAGAATTTTTACATTATATATTAGTGAAAGGGAAAGAAGTAAAGCCAGAGCAGGATGTATTATGTTTTTGAAACAAAAGGACAAATATATAAAAAATTAATGATATTGAGAACATATAATTGAGAAGTTTATAAGTCCCACTTGTGGCAGGTGCACGTAGTAGTTATATTGTACTATATTTGGTTTTGTTAAGATTTTGTATATTTTTGTAGTGTTGTGATTTTTTTATTTTTGAGTTTTGTTTAAGGTATCGGAGGACTCTTTGCTATGTTTCCATTGTTAGGTTTTGCATGCCTGAGGAATTATGGAATTTGGCAATGGCTCTGTTGCAACATAAAGAAGCCAGGGCAGAATGAGGACCTTGCCTCCCCTACCCCTGTGGCTACACCAACTGTCAGGGGAAGGAGAAGCCAGGGCAGAATGAGGACCTTGCCGCCCCTACCCCTGTGCCCACCCCAACATATTGTAATGTAATGTAATGTAATGTAATGTATTGTCTGTAAGCCGTCCTGAGTTGCCACGGCAAGTGGGTGGCAATATGAATTTGAACTAATAAATAAATAAATAAATAAAACATCTGTCTGAAATGCTGAAACCAAGTGGCAGCTGTGCTGTTCCTATGTTGAACATACTGGGCACACACTCAGCCTGGCAGGCCAACTTCACCAAACAGAAAGACTGTAGACTTGTGGGAGAAGTATATTTTACACCATATTCCCTGCCTCTTCAACCCACATATATGTCTGCCATTACTTCTTCTTTCGTGTCTAGGTCAGACTTTAAACTGCCAAAATGAAGTCACCTTTTGGTGAATTCATTCCACAGTTCCTTTCATCTGACCTAGTGTGAGAGAAATTAACTAGCACAACAAGGTTGCTGTTGCCTGTGGAACACCTGATTGCGGTTCAAGAACACCACGATCTTTCTGTGTACCCCTGTGCCATCACTACTATCATGTTACTCCACAAGCCCAATTCAGTTGAGAAATTAGAGACCTATTCTCACATTTAAAACATTTAATAGCCAGAATCCATTTGCTAAATTATTATTTCTGCCTAATGACACATTGGCCTTCAAACTTAATTGTTAGCAGAATAGCCAGTACCAAACGCTGACTGTTACAGTAGACATCCAACATTTTACTTAAAATGCTATCAGCAAAGAGAAACACTATTTCATTTGGGGAAGATGAAGTAGGCTGTCCATTCTTGCTCATCCAAAGCATTCAGTGTCTTTGTTAGAATCTGGGAAGAGAGTCAATTGTATCTTTTTTGTATTAGGGACTGCAGTGGCTCAAGTGGTTAAGATGCTGACTGGAAGGTCAGCAGTTCAAGACCCAACTTCAAAGAGGGATGCTACTCCTGATTGCTGAAGGTAACAGCAATCAATAGCTTCTATATATGCACTATCAAAGGAACAATTTAGGAGGGATGGGGATGGGGAACATTGATTCTCATGCTCTGTCTGAGCTCCTTCTAAAAATTTCTTCAACTTGGAAGTGTAATTTGTGTAGGAAATCAACACTAGATGATGCTGTTGCTCCAAACTCAGAGTCTTGATGAGTAGTTGAGCAAAATTGCCAGTCAGTAAAAAGCTACAATGCTACTTTTCTGCTAGGCTGGTCAACTATTGTTGTATACCTGATGTGTATAAATTGATGCCATGAGACCTCATTCTTATATCTGACGAAGTGGACTTGATCCACAAAAGCTCACATTAAAACACAGCAGTTAGTCTTTAAAGTGCTACAACGGGTTTCTTTTTGTCTTTTCCTTGTTGTTTTGTTTACTCTCTGATCTGCTTGCTCAGACTAACAAGGCTACCACTTCAAAAATAAGCACATTTAGAGAGTGACATTACTGTCCTATGTGACCTATGGATGCCTTAGGAATGAGGCTAAATGCATGCAATGGTGCCTCTGCTGCTTCAAAGTGTGTGGAAGATTGGGGCTAGGAAAGTCTTCTCTAGGTCTTCTCCTGCCTTTTGTAATCAGAGACAAAATCCTTTCCTGGTGGGTGTTTCACAAAAGCCAGACTAGATAGTCCAGATTGCGTTGAGTCCAAACTAGCAAAGGTAGTGCAGTATCAGGCTCCTTTGGCTAAGGTACTTTCTTTAGACATACCAACCCTTGTGACTTCAAGAATGACACCTTGGGAAAATATTTTAAAATTTATTGAAAAGAGTAAAAGGGGTTCAAAAAGTAAAAAGTTCCAAAATATGTCAAAAAGAAAAATTGCAGTACAAAAGCAAAACATAAATCCAAAGCAAAGGATTAAACATAAGATAGCCAGAAATTTCCCATATCATAAAGAAAATAGAAAAGATTGATCTCTCATCCTAGAATTAACCAATCAAGTATCAATTCAATATCAATCAATTTCTACCCTCCAAATTCTACTTTCTCATGAGAAAGGTTTGTTGCCAATTAGCGTTGAATGCACATTGGTAGTTTGCTGTGTCTTCTCCACTCCTTCTGACCTTGAATGTCTTCTGTGCCAGTTTGGCTTATCAGTCACCTGTGAAAAGACAGCTTGGAAAAACAAGACATTTTCTTTATATTTCTTCTCCATTCCAGATGTTAATCCTTTCCTGGGAAAGTGAATAGTCCTGCAGCCATGCTAGAATCAGGGCCTACTTTCTGGTGTATTACACTTGCCTCCTCCTGTCTCCTCCTCTGTGCACTGCTTAAGACTCTTCATAATGTTGAAAAATGGAAAGCTTCCTCCCATTCCCCCATGAAGGTAGAGAGAGAGGAAGCTTTCAATTTCTTTTTTCTAAGTAGAATATCATATCACTGCAGTCTTACAAGGCCTTTAAAAAGCCCTTTGTTTTCTCTTTCTACCCGGCTCCACAAGTGAGCAAAAGGAAATGTTCAGTTTCCCAAGCCAGTGAAGCAGCTTAATCTAAAGAGGCAATCAACTCTTTCCAAGAGTGGATCAAACCACAAGACAAATCTCTGTCTAACTGCATCTTGAGTTTCTAGTGGTAGGCCTGGAAAACTCTAGTTCACAGTTAGGCCTGCTTCCCTAGATGGTTGTCGGAAAAATAGAGTGAATTAAAAAAAAATAATGGGAAAGAATACAAAAACAGAAGAAAATATTGGTGAGGAAATAGTAAAAATAAATTATAATAATAAAAGAAAAAGGGAAAGTATTAGTTTATGTCTAAGAAAATCATGAAGAAAATGAATGAAAAAAGCAGGGGGGGAGATGGCAAGAAAAAAATTAAAAAGACACTAAGATTAGACTCCAAGACTAAATAAAAAAACACCAAGATGAGAAGTAGAACTACTTGGAAGAAAATTGCACAGGAAAGAGCAGGAGAATAAATTTTTATTTTATTCATGTCAGATGCACCACCCGCATATAATAACATACAAAGCTAAAACTAACACATCTAAAAACAAAATATTGGGCCACATCAACAGTGTTTCCTCTTGGCAGCATAAGGTCCTCAGTGCACTGCATTGCATCATATGGAAGATAGCCTGTACTTTTCCATATTCACACAGGCTGCAAGCTACAGGAAAACCCCACCTTTTCAGATTAGTCCTTGGTCTTCCTATCCCTGTATGAAGTCTATTTAAAGCTTTCCACAGAATAAATAAAACATGTAGCGGGGGGTGGGGGACAATTTTTAAAAAATGAATGGTACAGGGGAAGAGATGAGGGAAATTCTTGCCCATCTTCATTCTGCTGTAGATAGACAAATACAAACATCTTTTAAAATGAGGGTGGGCAGTGCCGTCAACTCAACCATGCTTCCTGATCAGCATTATAGCCAGTTGAGTCAAACTAAGCAGAGCAGGAATTCAGATCTCCATCCTTCTGGTCTGGTGGTAAATTGGTGAACATCAGATCTCTTATTCCACACTTTGTTTCCCAACTTCACTTCCTTGCCCTCACTCCTCATATGATCCCCATAAAGTGATGGTATTATAATTCTTACTTTTACTACACTACCCTCCGCTAGCCAAAGGCCCTCCTCTTAGGCAGAGTGGAGCAACTATTTCTAGGGACAGATGTTTTATGGGCAGCTGTAGCAGCCTCCCAACTATTCTTTTTGTGTCATTCTCCTCTATCAGCGGGCATTGCTGCTTGCATCTCATGGCCTATTGATAGGACCATGGGTCTGTGCTCAGAATTTTGGATTGCAACTTGACAGAGTAATTGTATGTTCCTTTAAGGCCACAGGGAGTAGTTGCATAATCAGCTGTTGTGGATGAATAAGAGTGAGCAAACTTTGGGCTTCTCTCTCGTGCTGCTGCTCTCTCTCTTGCCTGCTACTCTGCTACTGTTTGGACTTATCTGCTTGCTGTGACCATTGGTCGGAAGCCTTGGACTTTTTGGCTGTATATTGCAAGCCTACCACACCGTGGACAAAGAATGTTTGGCTGCTCCCAGGTTTGGGAACCTTTTGCTTTACTGGCTGCCTCCGTTTGAAGAGAACAGAAGGCTAGAGTAAGACTGTGACCTTGTATATATCTTTGCACTCCTACGCTGAAGATAAGCTTGGTATTATTTTCTCCATTCATGTTATTGTTTCCTGCACTGTATATAGAAGCCAGCACTCGTTAATATAGCAACTAAAGTTTTGTTCTTTTTCACTTCCATGCAAGACTATTTGCCTTTCTTGTTTATTACCCACATTTTTAGCAATTTCCAACATTATAGCAATATAGAAACAACACTGGCAACAAGACAATGTCCTCCATCATTTAAGACAGAAGGGTAGTTTAAGAGTTTCAGGATAGGTGAGAGGGAGTGTCCCTGCACAGCAGTACCGCCCTAGCCCTAGCCGTTGGGGGCTCAAAACAGCTGCTATACGTACCGAAACATCAGTTGGTGCGGCTAGGGCGGTACTGCTGTGCAGGGACACTCCCTCTCACCTATCCTGAAACTCTTAAACTACCCTTCTGTCTTAAATGATGGAGGACATTGTCTTGTTGCCAGTGTTGTTTCTATATTGCTATAATGTTGGAAATTGCTAAAAATGTGGGTAATAAATAAATAAATAAAATATTGCTAATGTGTCAGAATTACGGCTTTCCCATAAACACAGGAAAGAAAGTGCAAGCTAAAATACCTCCCAGCACTGATAATACAATGACCATGCATAGCCTTTTCCACTATGTGCCCATGATGTGGGAAATGCCAGCTGCCTCTAGGATAGGTATAACATGCCAGCTGTCAAGAGGGGCCACTGGTTAAGCTATTTTGGATGGTGTTTTACACTATGAGGTATTCAAGAAAGTTTATTGCCTTGTTCTACAGCACAGTATGTTGCTGGTCTCTTATAAACATCTAGTAATGCTGAGAACATGAAGACCTATTTGAAACAAACAAAAATATGAACAAAGTTTGTGGGTCACACTAGAACTTTCTTAAGATGTGAAGTTTAAAAAAAAATCTAGCTCTGTGATTGTACGACATATTACATTTTTTTCTCTTTTTTCCCTAGAGAAATATGGCTGATTTAATCCAATTTACACTTGAAGATCATATTGTGACAAGTATGTGGGTACATGACCGCAGGAAAACTGGTAGCACCCTGGATACAATAAATGGCAAATTTAGAGAAAGTTTCAATAGGGACTTACAGGCCACCCTGTAGATACATGATGGCGAACCTTGGCACTCCACACGGGCGCGTTTTACTTCTGCTTCCAGGAGCGACAAGGGCAGTGCAGCGTGGGCCAGATGAATCACAGCAAACCCATTCGTGTGGATTCACGGGGGATTGGCCTTCTGGGAATTGAAGTCTGAGAACATCTGGAGTGCCAAGGTTCGCCATTACAGCTGTAGATTATCTTGCTTTTTTTGTGGGGATTGGTTATCAGGTAGCTTCATTTGCACATTCATCAAGAAAACATCAGACTTTATAACCTCATAGGCCCCTTCCAACTCAATTATTCTGTGGTTCTATGAAAATATATCCCTGGTTAATTGGCTACCTGATTTTATTTTAAAGATATTTACAATAGAACTTCTTAAAACACTGCAGCTGTAAGGCAAAAAGCATCTCCTATACACAAAAAAGAAGGCTCAACCAAGGCTGTATCTCCTGCAATACACACATTCATTGCCTGAAGTGTAGGTTAGAAGAACTGTCTTTCTTAAACCAAATGTATGTAGATGTAATCTGTTAATTGGCAAGTCAAGTAAAACACACTAAGACAGCTCAGACAGGATGAACGTTTTATTACATATTTGCAAGGCCAACCCAACCTCTAACCAGGATGATGTGGCCCTCTCAAGCAGCAGGTTTTTGAGTAATGTGAAAGAACCAGGGGCGTGCTGGCTACCCGAAAAGGGCACTGGACAGGGAGTGATTGGGGTGTCTAATCCTAAAAAATTATCTATGTTACCACTCGCCTTCTAACTTCAATTCCCCTCTGGGGATTTGAACCAACAGCCTCTTGCTCACAAGGCAAAATTACAACCTCTAAGCCACAGTGGCTCCACTATCAGTAGAATTGCTTTTGGTAGTCTTATAACAGAGAACTCTATGTTAACCAGAGGATATTGCTTTAAAAAATCAGGTTTAAAGAGAAATCCTTAGTGGATTAGTGTTTTTGACTATGCCCAAAAGGTACCAAGTTTGAGTCCTGCGTAGGATTTAATTTTTTTCAAAAATATATTATAATAAATATAATTATAATAAATAATAATAATATTACTGTTCCATGTTGCATCCTTTCTTCAAACAAAGGGTCTCTCCTGAGGCAGAGTTTTATTCCCATTTAGGGCTTCTACAGCCCAGATTTTAAAAGCTATGATATCCTCTCTGGTTAACACAGTGTTCTCTGTTATAAGATTGCCAAAAGCAGTTCCATTGGTAGTGAAGCTGCTGTGGCTTAAAGGTTGAAATTTTGCCTTGTAAGCAGAAGGTCAGGGTTCGATTCCCCAGGAAGGATGGTGGGAACATGTATAATGGCCAGAGACAAGGCGAGAGGAAGGCACCCATCCTGCCGGTGTTGCTGCCCCACCCCTGCTTCCCCTTGAGCTAAGCCCTGTGCAGTGCTGGCTTGGCTTCTCCCTTCCCGCCCTTTGGTTGAGGGAAAAATATATAAAAATAAAATTCCACCCACAGCAGTGAAGATTGCTGGGGCGGAGTGAGACATTGTCCGATTGCCTGATATGGAAAGATATGCCCGCTGGAAAGAACAGAAAATGTGGCAAGTATGAAATATGTTATTTTTGTCATTCCATAGCTAGGTTTGAGGAGAGGAATTTGTGGGGTTTCAATCTCATGTGCCAAATGAAGGTGGCTGGCTTTGGATGCTCTGCCTCTGAAGAGGGATGAGTGCAGGATTGCCATTTCCATCACTGCTTCAGGCAACACAATGCCTTATGCCAGTTGAGTATCTGAATATATCTAGTACAGTAATACCTTGCATAACGAACGCCTTGTATAACGACAAAATCGCATAATGAAGTGTTTGTTAGGCAATGGCGATGCCCCGCAAAACGTTTTTCCCCATTATGTGGGGTTTTTTTTTTGTAACCGGGATATACTCGGTCAATGGGAACCCCGGATAATGAACATTATTTGTTAGTTATCCGGGGTATCTCCCATTAGCTTTGCATAACGAAAAAACCTGCATAGCGAAGAGCTCTGCGGAACGGAGTTTTTTCGTCATGCATGGTTCTACTGTATTTTCTTGCATAAGCCTAGTCTTCCATAAACACATCCCTATTGTTTTATGTGGGAGAGAGCACGCTACTCCTGTAGGCAAAGACTGAGCAGTAATAAAAAAAAAGAAGGAAAGAAAAGGCTGTAAAATAAATGCTAAATTTGTTTAGACAAGCGGCAGACATAAGGGCAAACCTGCAAGACAAACAGTTGCCCGAACACTCCAAACAGCCTGTGTGTGTAAGTGCTGGTTCATAATGCGGTTGGCTGGAGGCTTCCAGTGTCCATTGCTGTGCCCTTGCCTGTGTGGGTGAGTGCCCTGATGCCCTTGCAGAGACTCGCTTGAGGAGGAGGAGGTCATGAGGTGGGTGCATGTTCACTGAACAGTGTGCAGCTGGGACTATTCCAAAATATTTTTTCCTTTTGAGGAGAGTAAATGACTCTCCTCTAATACCATCATAAAAGGTACTTAGTACTCCTGGTTAGATTATTTTGACACCTAAGGCAGAAAATCAAACAACACCTCTCCCCCTCCCAGCACTTGAAGCCATAAAAGAAGCCTTTCGATGACAGGTCAAATCTGCTGCCTGAAGCCTACCTGTTCCACTAGACCAGGGGTGCCCAAACATTTTGGGCCGTGGGCTGGTCACATGGTTCAGGGGGGTGGTCACTATGACCTACAGGCTGAATCTGGCCCCTGGCACCAATTCATCCACATGCTTTGGTCACCTCCAGACTTGATTACTGTAACGCGCTCTACATGGGCCTGCCCTTGGTGACCATTCGGAGGCTGCAGCTGGTCCAGAATGCAGCTGCTCGGGTAGTGATAGGGTGCGGGCGTTATGCTCGTGCCTCACCACTACTTCAGGAGCTGCACTGGTTGCTAGTATGTCTCCGGGTGCAATTCAAGGTGCTGGTCATTACCTTTAAAGCCCTACATGGTAGTGGGCCAGGATACTTAAGAGACCACGTCACCCCAAGAACATCTGTCCGTCCCACCAGGCCGGATCAGAGAGGCTCTCTTATCATTCCATCAGCTAGAGAGGCGCATCTCTCTAGCACCAGAAGGAGGGCCTTCTCTGTGTCTGCCCCGGCCCTTTGGAACCTCCTGCCAAATGAGTTACGTCTACAGACAGAGCTCCTGCCCTTTCGGAAGGGCCTAAAAACCTGGCTGGCAGGGCAGGTGTGGGGCTCAAGGAATATGGGGTCCCATGTTGGGTGGCTGATCTGATGGGGCAGCCACCCCTCTCTCGCTCTTTTCAACTTTTTAAACCTTTTAAACTTTTACATCTTTTTAGTATTTTGTAAATTTATAGTTTAATTTTTTTTAATGAATATTGAACCTTAGGTTTTAATGTTCGAATTTGTAGGGGTATAGTGGGATTGTTTAGTTTGTTTTGCACTCGTGTGTGATCTTTTTCTTTTTGTATGGCGCCTAGAGTCAGGTTCGCCTGATTGGGGTGGGATAATAAATCTAAATAAATAAATAAATAAATCCAGCCCGCAAAGCCCTTGTTGCCCCCAGATGCGGAAGTAAAATGCGCCTATACGGGTGTGTTTTACCTCCACTTCTGGGAGCGACGAGGGCTTTGTGGGCTGGATGAATTGGTGTCAGGGGCCGGATTTGGCCCATGGGCCTTGGGTACCCCTGCACTAGACCTAGTGGTATGACTGGCTGTATGGGCTGATGTGCCACTGCTAGAACCGAACATCATAACTGTGTGACCTTGGCTTTGACCAAGGGTGCCAAAATTTAGAGAATATAAACATTTGGTGCTGGAAGGGCCCAAAGGTACCCATTTGTATTTACTTCTGAGAGGACATAAACCCACCTATCCCAAGCATGTTCACACTGCTAACTATTCCTACCCCAGCAGAAGAAAACAAAATAAGTAGGCTCAGGGCAGAGGCAACACGCTGTCACATGCCCAGAGCAAAGTTATTCATTCTCATACACCCTTTCCCATGTTTCTTCCATGACCCAAAAATAACAAACATAGCAAAGAAGCATCAGGTGCCAAAAGGGTTCAGGAGATTGTGTGCCTATCTGTTGAGGTAGCAGTTCCCATGCCTATTCCATACAGTCTCTCTGAAACACTTTGTGAAAGGGAAAACCAGTCAGCCTTGTCAGTTAACTATCTCATGAGCCACTATTGTTACTGTCCATGCAAGGGGAACAAAGAAAAGACAGGATTTAAGATAAATGTCAGTATGTTCGGGACAGATAATATCATGAACCGTATGGGAACTCAATAGGCAATGGTATCACCAATTGTGTGGATTTGAAGAGCCATCCACTCTAGGGGATACACTCAGTGGTGGGTTGCCAAAAATTTTACTACCACACTGTGGGCAGAGTCGATGTCATGAGCAGAGCCATCATGACATCATGGGCGGAGCTGATGTCATGATGTCACAATGTTGTGGGCGGAGTCAACAATGTGGACAGAGACAAAGTAAAATAAAATAAAATACAGTACACATAAAAATAGAAATAAACACATAAAATACAAATTAAATACATTACATAGAAATAAAAAACATAAAAATACAAATTAGGCATTAAATAGAATTAAAAAACATAAAAATACAAATTAAAATAGACATTAAATAGAAATAAAAGCACACTACATAAAACACAGTGTTTTAAAACACTCCCCCCCCCCCAACACAAACCCTAGTCACTTACCCTGGCTGGGGTCGGGGAGCAGCAGGCAGGCGGCAACAGCAGCGGTGAGGCGGACCTGTGTTGCGGCAGTGCGCTGTGGCCTGGCCTGGCAGCAGCGAGGGAACAGTGTTGGCGGTCGAGGGAAGGCTGCTGTCGCTCCTCCAAAGAGGCCGCTGAGAGCCTCAACAGCCAAAATGGCTGCTCGTAAGTGCGCATGTGTCAAAATACCATTTGATGCATGTGCGCCTCCAGTATTCAGTGTGCATGTGTCAAATGGTGTTTTGACGCATGTGCACTTATGAGCAGCCATTTTGGGCTGTAAGGAAGGGCGGCCGGAGAGGCGACCAAACCGGTCGCCTCCAAAAAAAGTAACCATCACGGGTGGTCTCCTGGGAGGTTACTAACTCCCCCCCCCCCCGGGAGACCACCCATGATTTTTACTACCAGTTCGGTCCAAACCAGCTGCTGCCCACCACTGGATACACCAAATTTACCTCTCCAATGGTATTACCTTTCTGAGGTGTTGTAACAGCAGTAATTATTCAAATGCAAAGAAAGTCCTGGGGAAGAGATGAGAAGGAAGAGGAAGAGTGGAAAAGAAGAGGGGAGCTGGTTTGGAACCTAAAACTGGAGAGGGGAACTGGTCTAAAACCCAACACAAAAGCCTTATTATGAGTATTCCAACTAGATGTACTCTACACAGTTACTGCAGTTTGACACCACTATAAGTGCTATTTCCCACCATATACACCCCTACTATGGAGTTTGTAATTTCTTGAGGTACTGATAGAAAGCTCTTGTTTATCCTACTGAACTACAGGTGAGGAATTTAGCTATTTTGCTCATCAAAGGTCCTGAAATTCTGTAGGATAGAGCCATGACAGTTCCATTGGTACTGAGCTGCTCTAATTGCACATTCTCAGTCTACGAGCTTACTTGTTACAGTACAGTTCTTCTTGTATCCCTTGGCTTGGGATGCACATTAAGGCAAAAGAAGGTCACCTGAAACAGTTACAGCTTTTATTGAGCAGTCTCAGTGTCAAGGACGGCAACAGCAGTAAGCAATCTCAGCACTTGTCTGTGGTAGCAGGATGAAGAATTGCCAAGCTGAGTGAAAAAAGACTTGGAAAAAACCAACCTTTTAACGTGTGCAAGTACAGCAAAATTCTCTGGGTTGTTTGGGTATTAACTACAAAAACACCTTCTACCAATTTAAAGTACAGTACTGTATATTTCTTCTTTGAGTTTGTTACCCCATATATGAAAATTGCCCCTTTTATTATTTTTAAAATATTTTTATTTTCAATAAAATGCTTTTACTCTTTATTTTCCATTCTCCCCCCCCCCCCCGATATACCCAATAGGCTTACTTACAAACAACACACTGTACCATGATTCACTTCTAGGAATCTCTCTGAATATTCTCATTTGCCCTGGGCATGTTGGGCAAGTTCAAAAGCCTTCCATTGTATCTGCTGCCCCAAAAGCTAGGAACTCACTTCCACCCTTTCTGGAAGCTACAGCCATCCATGAAGTCTTGAGATTAATTCTTTTCTCTGTTTGCTTGTCTCTTTCTCTATTGGGGTCAGTGGTACATTAGAAATTAATTTATGTTCACAGTGCTGGGTGAGGAATGCCCAGGGGCATATTCACTGAAGCTTCTTCCTTGATGGGCTGCAATCCTGAATGGAGCTATTGAATAACATGGAGAGTTCCAGATTTCCCCTCACATATTTTAATAAAGGATAATGAAGGTTTCTTTTATATTTCCCTTGCTCTGTATAGAATAATAATATTTTGGTAAGTGTTGGTTCTTCCTTATACATAAACTGCTATATATGAAGGTAAAAACTAACATTTTAAATTTGCTTCCTGTCTTAGAAGGTCAAATTGAAAAGGAACTAAAGCCAGAGATATTGCTGCAATCTGGCTGTTTGGAGAAGCCAGAGTAAGAACAAGAAGTGCTAGCAGTTCGAAAGCAAGAAATTGCAAGTAGATAAATAGGGACCACTTTGGTGGGAAGGTAACAGCATTCTGTGCGCTCCGGTGTCTAGTCATGCCTGCCACATGACCATGGAAACGTCTGCAGAAGCAGACAGCGCTGGCTCTTCGGCTTTGAAACAGAGATGAGCACCGACCCCTAGTGTCAGATATGACTGGCTTTTGAGCAAGGGAAACCTTTACCTTTACTAATCCCATCAGGGTGGAGGAAACCTCTTTGTTAAGGAAATTTGCTGTCTGCAGCTGTCTGCAAGGATGATAAACAACCAGGAAACTTTGGGCTGGGCTTCTGGATGAATTCTTCCAATTAAGAGTGTGTTTGGGGGTGGACTTCTCCTCTTCCATGTGGGCACTCCTGAGCAAATCAAATGTGGGGGCAGACCTATTCCCCTACCATGTGATCCATTGGACCAGTAGTTTTTGTGCAAGCCTCTTTCTGCTCCATTTGAATGCACATATAAGTTGGCTTCTCCCATTGTTTGGTGCAGAACCTCCTTTCTAGTTCTGCCCTGTTGTAGCAATTTCCCATAGCATATTGGGCATGTGTTATGAAGGTGATTAATTTGCCTCGCAGTTCTTGTTTTTCTTTCTCTATCCAATGTTTAATTTTGCTTACTGTTTTCTTATTGTCTTATTTGCTTTCTAAGTAAACTTCTCTAATTTGCATCAAGGAATTATCTGTGGTTCATTTAAAAGTTTGGGGCTCATTTTGTGGGTGGACTCTATTGAATTTGGAATGGTACTTTCAGTTCAATGATCTCCTTTCTATTTAAACCCACAATTTAATGTTGTCTTTTGTTCCCGATTCAACCCTGCCTGTGGGATGTTCTCCTAAATTTAAAAGGTAACAATTTTTCAGGTAACAAGTTCAACTTGATGTTGTTTACTCTAGATAAACATCAGTGGATCATGGCTTCACTTGGAGGTGAGTCATGTCAAGCATTATGAATAAATGCAAACACTACAAACTTTGCAACAGAAACGCTTGGCAAATGCTTCCAAGCTGACCAGAATTCTCTGGTCATTGAAGGCACTCCAAGTCCTGGGAACAATTTACCCAAGGGCTGACTGACCCTGGTTAATGCTAGAATGAGTTCCATCTATGTACTTTTCTAGTCTTTGAACCATAGTCCTATGATCTGTTTGGCTGGACCCCAAACCTCCATTTCCTCCAACATTGGGCAATTCATTTGTTGATGACAGTGAATGTAATTATTAATACAATTGTGATTTTGGTGCTACAATTATAAATTCCATGAAGGAAGTTACAATGGATGTCTCTCTAGTCTTTGTCCCTATATTCAAACTTTGCAGAAGAAAACCTGATCATGTGTTTGGAGAAACAGCAATACCGTTGTGTTGTGCAGCATGCCTGGCAATTGCTCACAAGAGCATCCGTGCTCCCCACTGTTTTCACCAATGCATGATGGGAGTTTAAGTAGGCTTAAAAGTTTAAAATCAATTACCCTCTCTTTCCACAATCTATGTTTCTAACTTGTGCTCCTCCATCTGAGAGATGCTGCTTCAGCCTCTGAGGAATGGGTAAAAAACAGTATACAGTTTCCATATCTTTGAAAGTGGAAATAGGATCTGTATTATGGCCATTGGTATATGAATGCTCTACACAAGTCTAGTGTAGAGTGTACACAAGCCATTAGGTAGAGTCAGTAACGTTGCATGGATTTCAGTCGCCCAGGGCTGAAGCCAGGTTTGCCATCCCCTGGTGGGCACTGGCGCCCACTTCCTCTAGGGCTTCTGGGAATTGTAGTCCAAGAACACACATAGCGCAGAAAGTGCCGCCTTGGGCCACCCCCACCCCACCCCACCTCTGTGACACCACTGGGTAGAATAAGGGAGATGCCTTAGGCAGTGCATGGCAAGGCTGGGATCAGGGAAGAGAATTGAACAGCACTCCCCCACAACTTGCTATGCACTTCTGCTCTCTTAAAATACACCATACAACATCACAATGGCATTAAATGTTATTTGTTTTGTTTTAACTTGTTACAGAGTATGTAAGCAATAGTATTTCACGTACAGTCAAACCTCGCATAAAGAGCACCTAACTTAGAGAGTAACTTGCTTAAAGAGCAGAATTTTCTCTGAATGTTCGCTTTGCTTAACAAATAAAACCAACCAAAAACTCGCTTAACAAATAAATTGGGGTTTACAATCCCCCCCCCCTGAAGTCACAACTGGTCACTTACAATGGTGTTTTGCTTAAAGAGCAAACTCACTTAAAGAACAATCCTGTGGAACGCATTATGCTCTTTAAGTGAGGTACAACTGTATGTACTTCCCCATAGTGCCTGTCTACTTTTTGGGTGGTTCACAAAGTAATCTGCATTTCCCCCAACATGCTGGGTGCCCATTTTACCAACTTTGTGACAACCTAGAACAATACCAAGATCTCACAACATCAGCAGTTTGCGCTGCAGTCCAGTAGTTTAATCACTATGCCACCAAAGCTCAATAGCGATGTAAAGAAAGACCACTCAGAGAAGTATTTAAACACTAAATAAGAACAACAGTGTTGAAAGGCCTAAAATGTCCTTCCTGGCCAGTCCCAGACATTTTATTCTCTGATGTGAAGGACAAAATGGTTCCTTCTTCACAAATGGGCTAGCAATTCACAGGATACCACCTTCTACTGTGCTTGAGGACAGTCAAGGGGTACTATTAATGTGAGAGTCAAGGGGTACATTAAGGCGTATTTTCTTTTCTTAAATGTTTATCCTCAAGGCACAGAACACTTTCAAGGCTACATGCTCAGTGGTGGGGTTCAATTGTTTTTACTACCTACTCTGCGGGTGTGGCCAGGTGGGTGTGGCCAGGTGGCCATGTGACTGGGTAGGCATGGCCATGTGACTTACTCCTCCTTCCGTACAGGTGCGTTTTACTTCCGCTTCCAGGAGCGACGAGGGTGGTGTGGCCCAGATGAATTGCAGTAAACCCATTCGTGTGGATTCATGGGGGCTTCTGGGAATTGAAGTCCAAGAACATCTGGAGTGCCAAGGTTCACCATCACACCTCTAAGCTTTCTTCATCGAAACTGGAGATCTGTTCCCAGTTTCTTACCAAATTATTTTCCTCATTTTTAAAAAAAACTTTTAAAAACAACTTTAAAGTGGCATTTTAATTTGGGGGAGTGGGGTGCATTGGTGCAAACTTGGAAAAATTGCCCCTTTGCCTCTTGAAAGCACAGAGGGGCTTTTTAAGTAACATAACATTTAAAATTGTTTTGGAATTTGTGGCACCCCAGAGTCCACACTTTGTTCATTGACCTGGATGAATTTTGGGTTCAGGAAAAGAAATTCCCCTAGTCCAATCCCATCTAAAACTGGTTGCATTGGTTTATTTTAGTGATGTTCAGGTTCAAGGGTACTTAGCAGTTCACCTACTCATGTAGTTCCTCTAGTACTGCATGTACCTAGTAGGTAGGATTGTGTGGTAAACAGTATGTTTTGCAGGATTATGTAGATGAGACCAACCTGGCTAATCTAAGAAAAATACAGTCTAATCTCCAGCTAATCGAAAATCTACTCAATCCCTTGTTTGCTCAGATGTACAATGGATAGTTATACTTATTTAAATACAGGGCCTCTTAATGCTGGGAAAACAATTCTGGTTTTAGAGAAACAATTTAGGGGCAAACATTTATTGATGGCATAATAAAAATTTCATGTCAGAAATTATTCTGGGTTGAAAGGATTTTTTTGCTGGAGAAACTCCACTCAGGGGACACCTGAATGAAGCTCCTTTCATGTTGCCAAGATCTTTTCACACCTAAGCTGCACCTATTTATCTACAGTACTGTACTTGCAATTTCTTGCTTTCAGTCTGCTAGGTTGGCAGGAGCTGGGACAGAGATGGGTGCTCATTCCATCATGCAGTACCAGGGTCTCAAACTACTGACTTCCCGGCCTTCCAGCTAACAAGGGGGGCTTCTTAACCACTGAGCCAGCACGTTCTCATTAATGGTATATAACACATTCTTTAATAGCATTTCCACAGTGGCTTAATATTTGCTAAATTTAAGGATCTTGAGATGAAGATTGGTGGTTGTCTTCCAGATCTCATGTCTGTTCCAATGATGTTTTTTGCTTGCTATCTATGTGCTCCCCTTTTATTTCCACCCCAAGTTATTTAGTTAGGAAAAGCCACCAATTGTATCTTTTGCCACCAAGAATTGAGTGATATGCTACCAATAGCAAGCAATTATGTTTCTATACGGCCCCACAGCACTTAATGCACTCCCTGAGCATTTCACATGTTAATTAGTATTCCCGCCCCCCCAACCTGCTGGGTACCAACTTTACCAACCTCAGAAGGATGGAAGGCTGAGTCAACCTTGATTCCTGTTCAGGATCGAACTCACAATGTTCTGGTTGCAGTACACAGTTTAACCACTGTGCCACCAGGGCTCTTGGCGGGTTTTGCCTCAAATGGCCTGGGTTGGGATGCAATGCACCTTGACAGGGTGAGCACAGGTTGCGATGTGCTGCTGGAGTTCAGGCAGCAAAGTATTTTGGCCCACCTTTCTGCGGGTTTCATCTTTCTTGAATCCCCACAATGTCTCCCAACAATGTTTACACTACCTGTTTTGCCCACTCACCATGCCCTCCAAGGTCAGTAAAATGAGTACCCAGCATGTTGGGGGCAACATGCCAAATAACTTGTGAACCACCCATGGAGTACACTAAGCGCTATGAGGTGGTATGGAAGTATGCTTGCTTTGCTTATGTTAGCTGACAGCTCTAGATGAGAAATAAAACCTTTGAATGTCATATGACCCTCAGGAAAGCGGGAAAACAAGCAAAGTTTGCATGTAAAATTTGAGGTCGCTTTAGCAGTGTCTATCTTTAGCTGCGCTAGTGAGTCACAACATTGTGATCTGACTGCATGGCTAGGCTGAAGTAATTTGCAGGCCAGGGGACTGAGACAAAGCATGATGGGATTAAGCTGTAAAATTCCACTACTCTCTCAATCTGGGTTATAGAGTTTTAAGAGACGGTAGGGTTTCTCTCTCCCCACTCAACGGAGAATTACAGGATCTAGTGATAACACGACACACCTCTGCATTTCAAGGACCTGTAACAGAAGTAGAATACTATTCAGGATCCATCCCAATTTCCTTGAGCAAAATGTGCATGTTTCTATGTATCTTACTGTGCTCAGAGTCACGTCCAGGCAGCTCCACCAGCCACTCCGAGCTAATGCTGGATTTCCTTGGATGATGCCGTGTTGCTTAGCAACATTGCTAGGCAGCCAGCTACACATGATGCATAGAACTGGCAGCTGCGTTGTGCCGGGTTGATTTCAATTGTTGTTTCTTAAGCTGTGAAATATTAATTTGCAGTTTGTAAATAGAAACTGGGCAAAGAGATTATGAGCCTGCTTCTCCAGCCCACTACCCAACGCCATCGGTAGTTCACCCCTCCTGTTGTCACCAGTGGAATCATACAAGCGGCCTCAGGGTGAAGTTAGCCTGTTATATGTAAAACATGGATGGAATTCATGAGACACAAATGCCTCTCCTGCCTCGAGTAAACAAGGCTGACGTGTGCAAGCACTTCTCAAGGTGACATCGTGCAAATTATGTGGCATTTATGTATAGGCACTGAAGTAGGTAGCAGAAAGTCACCCTGTTTTCCTCCTAGCTGCATAAATATAATGGAGGGAGGGAGGGAGGGATGGGGCCTATTTAGAGTGGTTTAAAATTTTAATTTTAAGATGTGTTTGGGGTAAGTTTGCTATGTGAGAATTGTTTAAATGATTTAGAAATTTAGATTACTCATCTCTGCTCTGCCACCCAGTGGAGATGATTCAGCTGGATGAATCAGAAGAGGATTTATAAGGAGCAAAAGAAAGAGCGAATGACTGTACAGAAACCTAGAACTGTTGCCAGAAAGAGGTTTCTAATGCTCTTGGGTGTACAGGGTGACCATGTGTCAGCTGTTTCAAGGGGTGTTAGATGATAGTTCTGTGTTTGGAGATGTTTGGTATCTACTCAGTCCTCTTCTAGTTTAAAGATCAGGAACTATAAAAAGAAATGTTTGAAGTGGTAGCCGTGATAGTCTGTGCAAGCATATTTGAGAGTAAACACTCACTCTTATGTCTGACGAAGCGGACTTGGTCCACAAATGTTCACGTTTAAACACAGGGGTTAGTCTTAAAGGTGGCACAACATTTTTGGTCTTTTTTTCTCTGTTCTATTTTGTGTACTCTCGGATCTAAAAAGAAAGAGAAAGTATGAGATTTGACATTGCCCAGCTAGAAAGCAAACTGAGGAGGCTCAAAGATCACTTGGTAATAAATGGTGTAATATATTAAGTGAGAGTCTGGCCAGGTTATCCTGCTATGTAATAGTGTAGACCAGGGGTGCCCAAACTTTTTTGGGGTGCAGGCCAGCCACATGGTTCCTCCCACCAGAAGCAGAAGTTAAATGTGCCTGCGCATGTGCAAAATGCTGCCTTAAATGCAACCGCAGCTGTCATAAACACTCCTTATGGCAGTGTTTTGTGCATGTGTGGGCACATTTAACTTCTGCTTCTGGAAGTGGCATGAGCAGTGTGGGCTGGAATATTAGGTGCCATGGGCTGCATCCAGTCCACAGGCCATAGTTTAAGCACCCCTGGTGTAGACCCTACTGCCAGCGACTCAATGCCAAGTGTCAGGTGGTGGTTAACTAACCTGGCAACCCTAAGGACTAATAGCCTTGGGTGCTGAAGTCCACAGGGAAGGGTGATGGTCCCCAAGTGGATTACATCTCACTGGAATCCATCTTGATGAAGGGCAGCAGCTTCATCAATACCAGCATGAGGCTGATGAGGACTTTGAGTGCCAAAAGGGCTCAGGACCAGAAAGTGACTCATGGAACTGGATCAGTGGTACTGGGGTCATGTTGCGATGCAGAAGGCAAATGGAAGGCCACTGCATTATTTTCTCAGGACAGTCTTCACGAGTGATTGCCATGAGGATCACCAATATTCGGATTCGGATATGGCACAAAAAGAATAATAATATATTAAGTATTTAAATTATAATGAACATTTCTAAGTTTGATCCCTTATAATTCATAAATTATATTACAAAATATATATATATTGTTGACATCTATATATTTTCTTGTCCTTACTCTCTCTTTCTCTCTCTTTAGAGATGGCCACTTTGGTGTAACTTGAAGTTAGATTTGTGATGGAATTACATTAGAATTGAAACACTAGATTGATATTAATTCCAACTGAAGGGTTCAGGGAAGGTTACATGATTACACAATCAGAAGTCTCTTTTTTGTTATTAAGGATTGTAATTCTCATTATCCAATGTTTTGGATTTAATTTCCTTTGGAGAAGAGAGCATAGGACATTTAAAGGTACAATAGTTTCCTCTTTTACAAATACTGTATACAAGTACAGTAGAACATAACTGGAGCCCAATTCATTCATGTAAGCAGTTTTAAAAAAAAGCCTAGTTGAAAAATTTCAAAATGGCAGATAATTGAAATTATTTGGGTAACAACATAATATCTGTGTAAAATATGTTATGACACCAAAGGTTAATTATAGAGCATTACATGACACATAGTTCAGTGTATAAGCCAGCTGCTTGTGATGCTGAGAAAATTAGCATGTTAAATTAAAATAAAAATGGTGCATCTCAATTCAAATAAACTGCATGCATAATTGTGTACATAGGACATCAAAGAAAGATTTGCTACTATGCAAATAGTACTTAATACTACCTTGGAGTTTCTTGATTGGGACTTTTATGCCTACTTTTTACAAATTCTCCACAGTTACCTAATGTTTTAAACAATAGCCCTGTCCCCTCCCTCATCTTCTAAATCCTGGATCAGGAGAGGAAGGGGAGACAGTCTGAAGAGAAGGAGTCTGTTTCTTCCATGTGAGATACAACCCAGACATGCCTTGTCTTTAAAAATTTGTTTTCTCTCCATTATTATAGGGCAGAGGTTGACAACCTATGGCCCATGGGCTGGACCTGGCCCATGGTGACATTTCATGTGGCTAGCTGCCATCGCTCTCACTCCCACCATCACCACAGAGGCGGTGGAAGCAGTGAAAACGGCTGAAAGCATACCGCCCTCACTCCTGCCGCTGCCGCCAGAAGTGGTATAAGCAGCAAAAACAGCCAAAAACACACCGTAAATGCACATGAGGCTGTCATAGATACAGTTATGACAGCCGTGGATGCGTTTTATGGCAGCATTTACAGTGGGGGAGCCACACATCTGTCCCACTCAGCTGTCTAAAGGGGCGTGGTCTGGCCTGCGGTGCGAAAATGTTGAGATCCCCTGTTATAGGGAATGTTCTTGTTTTCTGGGGAAGCATCTCTTAGGCAATATTATCACCTGTAGACTCACCCACCTTATGTACCACCAATAAACAATGGGTATTACCACTTTTCCCTTACAAAGAACCATGTGATACAGAGCTATTTCCTGAGGTTTAATGGCCGGGCAGAGTTAATGGCTCTTAGCTAGATTCCAGCTAAATCAACTACTGGCTGGTTACCAGTCCATGGGCAATGCCTTACGCCTAAATTACAGTTCCTAAATGAAACTACTGTATCTTGTGGGATGAAAAATAAACAAATCATTAAACAGCCCAGCTGGGGCAAAGTCAGAATATATGCACACACTCATGAATAGTCATGCAAAACCATGAATTCGATAACATTGCAAATAAAATACATTGCAAGGTTCCCCCCATTACTAGATTGCAGTAGAAGTTGTACTGCTCATTAATGATTATGGATAATACTGCATATGACCTTCACATAACTACAGTGGTGGGCTCCAAAAAGTTTTACTACCACACTGTGGGCGTGGTATGGTGGGTGTGGCCAAGGGGAAAGTCTTGCGTTGCACCCCAATTAGGACAACTTTCTTTCAAAACTTGGATGGGCGGGGCCAGCCAGAATTTCTGCTACCGGTTCTGGTGAACTCATTGCGAACCTGCTGATGCCCACCACCACTGCATAACTATATTCTCAACAGTGGTCTTCTTAGATGATTTTTTTGGGTAAAATACATATTAATGACTTTGTAATTATTATTCTTTAGATGCAGGCGCATATACAGTCAAACATCACATAAAGAGCGCTTCGCTTAAAGAGTAACTCACTTAAAGAGCAGAATTTTCTCTGAACGTTTACTTCACTTAACAAATAAAACCAACCAAAAACTCATTTAACAAATAAATTGGAGTTTGCAATCCCCCCCATAATTGGTCACTTACAATGGTGTTTCGCTTAAAAAGCAAACTTGCTTAAAGAGCATTCCTCTGGAACGCATTATGCTCTTTAAGCAAGGTACAACTGTATATAAATGGCCCCAGTTTCCCGCCTCCAGAGCATTATTAGGAGTAGGGACATGCTTTGGGTTCAGAGATTATTCAGAAACTGAAACAAATCCAGATATTTTCTGTTTTCAAATCCACTTGAAGTGAAGCAAGGAAACCTGGAGTGAATCAAATCATATCAAATAAAACTGAAGAGGTCTGAAGCGCTTAATATTGCTACAAAGATGACTCAAATTGGAGTTGAATCTAATCCAAACGCCACATACTTCTTTGGTGCTTCAATTTAAAAAATCTCAGTGAGAGAGACACCCTTTCCCCCCCCCCCCAAACTTGTCCACAGCATGTCTCATTTGCAAACTGGAAACAATACTTTAACACAGGGGTTCCCAAACTTTTTGGGATGTGGGCAGGGCCGGATTTTCCTATAGGCTAACTAGGCTTCAGCCTAGGGCCTCAAGATCAAGAGGGGCCTATACAGTATATTGATATATATCACAGTAATGATGTATTTTATTATTTCTCATGTAATTTACAAACTTAAAAATGGGAGGTGAAAGGGCCACATAAGTGGAATAGCCTAGGGCCTCTTTTCATGGATGTGGGCCAGTCATGTGGTTCCTCCCACCAGAAGCGGAAGTAAAATGCACCCATGCATGCGCAAAACACTGCCATAAATGCACCTGGAGCTGTCACAAATGTGTTTACGACAGCCGTGGGTACATTTATTGCATTTTTCACATATGTGGGCCCATTTTACTTCTGCTTCTGGCAGCAATGAGGGCAGTGTGGGCCAGATGATTTGGTGCCTTGGGCCAGAGTTTGGCCACCCCTGCTTTAACAGTAACAGGAATCCTAAAGTAAAAGGAGGTTGATAGCTCAAGCACTAATGAAAAGGTCAAGTTCAAACTTATTCAAACATATACAAATACTTTTGAGTATTATAAGACAACCAAGAGTACGATTATATAACCAAATACTGTGGGATTTGCTTCTCTTATGAAACAGGTGAGTTTGAAGTACAGTCAAACCTCCCATAAAGAGTGCCTCGCTTAAAGAGCAAAATTTTATCTGAATGTTCGCTTCGCTTAACAAATAAAACCAACCAAAAACTCGCTTAACAAATAAATCGGGGTACACAGTCCCCCCCCCTTATTGGTCACTTACAATGGTGTTTTGCTTAAAGAGCAAACTCCCATAAAGAGCAATCCTGTGGAACGCATTATGCTCTTTAAGCGAGGTACAACTGTATTTTTTACTGACTGCATGATGCAAAGGTCAGTTTGAATTGGTCCGCCCTCTTTTTTTGCTCTGAGTGGTTTTTCTTTTCTGCTGCTGGGGACTTCTGGTTTTTGAAGTCAGAAAGATTTGAACAGATTTTTTCCTGTGTGGTTCATTGTGATATGTTCTAGCTTAAAACTGTATGTGACCAGAGATGATGTGATTCCCATATACATTCCTTGAAAATAAGGGGAAAGAGTAAGTGATGTTATATAATCATTCTGATGTTTGATTGTGATGTATTTTGAAAAATTATTATTCAAACTTTTAATGTTCCATATTATGGTACAGCTACTGAACTGATTACAATCCATTATAGAAACATTGTTATTTGTAATGCATCATTTCCAAGTTCTGACCTCAGCAGCCTATAAAAGCCACCCTCTTTGCCAAAGAACAAGAAGAGAGAGGCAGAGAAATAGCAGTGCCTATTCATGTTAGAAACAGAGCCCAGTGGGAAAGGATTGGCAAGATTGTTCCTAGACATTTTGTTGCCTGCACCAGAAAAGAAAATGGCTCACTTTCCCAAATTAAATTGACTAGCACGCAAAGCTAACCAGATTATTTTGACATATGCAGCAGCATATCCCACAAACAGCAAATATGCAGTATTTTAAAAAGTATTTTAGATGCAAATGGATCATAGGACTTGAAAACAAGAATGCAAACTTTCCATTTATAGAGCTACAGGAATGCTGTGTGTGCAAACTGACTGATATCTGTTGTGCCTCAGGATGTCTCTCATGTTACCAGGCATATCAGAAAACAAAAACAAAATATTACTATATTCTGCTAGACTGATATACGCTGCTATATATTTTTTATTTTATATATTATATTTTTGTGTAATATACAACCTTCCTGCCAATTCTCTTTTACAACTTGAGCATAACAGGAAATGGCCAGATGGCAGTAAACAAGTGAGATGTTAAATCGGAAACCAGAAAGGGCTTTACTTCATACCTTTGAGATTGAAAGGGAGACATTTAAAACTAATCTGAATAATCTATTGTTACTGATAGCTGTAGGAAGCTGTATTGTTATGCTTGCTTGTCTGTCATTCTGCTAACTAGAGCAAACCCTTCTCCCTTTAACCCCTGCATTTGGTGTACAGTATATAAAGCAAGCCTGTAAATTTTACTCCTTGTCTGAAGAAGTGGACTTGATCCACGAAAGCTAACAATAAAAATATAGCAATTAGTCTTTAAAGTGCTACAGTATTTTTGTTCTATTACTTTTTTGTTTTTGTTTTCTGATATGCCTGAACCACAGACTAACACGGCTACTATTCCAAAAAATTCTCATGTTACCAGGCCAGCTTCCTTTGTTTAAAGCAGGAATTCTCAACCTTTTAAAGCTAGGGGCCGGGTCAAGCTTCCTCAGACAGCTTCATGGGCCATACAGATTCTGGTCAAAGTTGTAGGTTTCAGGTTCCACATGTGGTGGTGTGGAGCAGAATTACTCTTCCAGTCTTGTTAAGTTGGGTGTTGCCAGTCAGTCCACAATCTCCCCAAGGCCCTGTTTTGCCCATGCAAAACTTGGTGAAAGATGCAGAATTATTACCAGGTGTGTGAAGTAAAACAAAACTCTATTGATAAAATCAATTACCTAGCTGGCAATGTGCCCAATAACAAAAGGAAAATAGAAGCAGCTAATAGTAAAAGATTCTAAGTATCAACCTCAAATGCTTATCTAGCCCTCAGCTACTCTTCCGTCCCTTCCAGATTAAAATCAAGGAAAATATGGAGTCTTGAAAGAATAGCAAAGAATACCAGGACTATATGGAGCCTTGAAGGAATAGCAAAGAATGCCAGGACTATAGTGTGGAGGAAAAGTACCTCTAAAAATAGATGGAACCACAGGAAAGTCTACCCCCCCCCCCAGTCACTGAATAGGCTATCGACTGGACTGGCAGAACCAAAACAAACATAAGAAAAGGTCCCCCCAGATGTAATCCTTTGCAAGTGTGGTGAAGAACAGGCAATTTACAGCTATAGAAGTGGACTTTATCCTCCTCAACATGTACCATGTACCATGTTGACTTTAACTGCACACAAACAATGTGATACATTTATTACATAAATCAGGGGTGCCCAAACTACAGCTCAGGGGCCGGATCCAGCCCCTGATGCCAATTCATCTGGCCCATGACACCCTTGTCGTTCCTGGAAGCAGAAGTAAAACATGCCTGTACATGGGCCAGATGAATTGGCATCGGAGGCCAGATCTGCCCCCCAGGCCATAGTGACCAGCCCCCTGAACCACATTACTGGCCCAAAAAGTTTGGGCACCTCTGACATAAATTAATAAATCCGTCTGACATGAGCAAAGAAAGGAAGGAAGGGAGAAAATACCAATGTAACATTGGCATTAATGGCTGCCAGGATATCAAAACCATACAATGGTGCTTTAGCCTCCTTTGCCATCTTGGTTTCTTCAGCTTCTTCTCTGAAACATATTGCCATAACATTTACCCCAGAACCATTCATGGTCCTTGGATTCTTATTAAGGCTATAAATTTAGTGTATTACTTTGATTTCCCAAGGGAGTTTCCAAACATCTGACATGCCTGGCTTATCTGGAACAATGTCTATAGTATTGGGTTTGTTGCAAATTTCCTCATGGAGTGTAGCCAGTCGCCTGAAGTTACATTTGTACCTCTGCAGAGTTATTAATGCAGTGTCTCCAGTCTGGTGGCAGGGCGCAGGGGAGGTTTGGCTCACATCCAGTTCACTAATTCAAACACAGTGGGCAATAAAGTTACACATGCCAGTGTGGTAACGCATGCTCTTTTGAGAAGAACTAGCAGGTAATTTACATGAAAGAACGGGCAAGAAGCAGTTAGGTGTAAAAAGAGCCTCACAAGGCCAGGAAACAGTTAGTTGGAGAATGAGTCTGGAAATGGAAGGGAGGAGATAATAAGAGGATATGTTAACAGAACATGAACAGTGGTTGTTCCCAACATGTCTAGTTGAATCTTTTCCACTTTCTTGTTGAACATATGGGTGCTTTTACTGTTCTTATCAGAGTAGATGTTGCTGTAAACCCTCTTTAGGATTTAGAAAGCACAAAGTACACATGCACAAACAGGAAGTGCTGTAGCCCTATTGCCCCCCCCCCAGTTCTATTACCCTCTTATATTTGGGAGGCAAGAAGTCCAAAAAGAGAGAGCTGTACTGTCCGTAGACATTCTCCAAATGATTTGGGATCCAATATTTAGACCAGTTATAAACAGCGTTCTGTGCACTCTAAGCATATCTGCTACATTCCACAGAAACATCTGCAAACACAGACAATGCTGGCTCTTTGGCTATAAACAGAAATGAGCACTGAACCCTAGAGTCAGATACGACTGGTTTTTGAGCAAGGGTGACCTATAGAACCGCAACTAGCCTAAGAACAGATTTATTTATTTATTTATTTATTTATTTATTATTCGTATTTATCCACTGCCCTCCTCACCGAGGCGACCCAGGGCGGCTCACAAATCACAAAGTACCACAACAAAACACAAACATTCCTAAAGCCCTCAGATATAAAACTGTCCAAGATTAAAATTTAAAATCTAAAAAGTTTAAAAATGCCAAATTACTACATCTTGAGGGATGGAGGGGCTTAAATCATCCAGCAGGCTGGGGTCACTATACCTCCCGCACCCTATACCTGCCCTGCCAACCACATTTTTAAATTCTTCCTAAAGGGCAGCAATGCCATCTGGAGCCGCAGCTCGGTTGGCAGGAGGTTCCACAGATGGGCTTCAGAAAAAAACAAAAGCTGTACAGATGCCATTTTTACACTTAAACATCTAATAGAGAAAAATATAGAATACAACAAGAATCTCTAAGTTGCATTTGTAAACCAAGAGGAGGAACTTGATAGAGTTGACAGGAAACTGCTATGGCAAGCATTGGTTCAATATGGAGTAAGTGAAGATTTTATCAGATTATGTAAAAATTTATATAGTGACTGCAGAAGTGTAGTTAGAACAAGTCAAGAAATATCAGAACCCTTTGCAGTAACATCTATTGCCACTATTATTCCTCACCCACATAGACAGCATAAGCAAAAAAGCTAAGCTCATGCATGGAAACCATACCAACAAATTGCTTTTTGCAGATGAACAGGCATTGATAGCAAGTACAGCTAAGGAATTTCAACAATACCTTACACCCATGAATCACAAATGTAAGATAAATAATATGAGAATCAATAAAGAGAAGACTTACTGGTAGGTAATGGCAATTGGAAGGAAACAGCATATTCTAGCTATCAAGATAGAGGGAACAAGTATAAAACAAGTGGCAGAGTTCAAATACCTAGGAACATTTACTGAAAATGGCAAAATGGATGAAGAGAGTAACATACGGTACAGTAAGGCAAACCAAATATTGGAACAGTTAGCTTTGCTCTTACAACACAAGGTAACACCAATCAACAAAAAGAAACACATACAAAGCATATTCATTCCCATCTTATATTACCAGTGCTGAAGATGGACACTAGTAACATAAGACACCTCCTTCTCCCAACATTTTGGTGTGTTTCTCAATGACTTTTTAGTATGTGTGTGTTTAAACATGGTTTGTTTGGGTTTTTTAAAGTGTATTCAGGACAGATCAAGAAGACTGAGGCTAAAATTACTTTGGGGTAAAGTAAATTCAATTATAAATGTAAGCCCCATTTCTTTTAAAGATGCAAGCACAATTGAATGGCACTGAACAACCCAACCCAATCAATTACATTAACCTTGTCAGACATCAGCAACAAAAGTGACCAAATTGCTGCTTCTCAGCTGTCTGCCATATCATGTTGTGGAAGGAAGGAAGGACTAGAATATTACAGCTAAGCTTTACTTCTAGGTATACATGGTTCTTCTTTTTCCGTGTCTAGGCCAGACGTGAAACTGCCAAAATAAAGGCACCTTTGGGTGAGTTCATTCTGCAGTTATTTTCGCCTGAGTGTGAGAAAGATTAGCCATTATCAGAGTATGCCCAATTGTGGTTCAAATATACCACAATCTTTGAGGATAATCTTTTTGTGTACCCCGGTAAACATGGTCGATAGCTTTGAAATAAAAAAAATGCAGGCAACTGTTAAAGAAAGGAAGGGAACATGTCAACCTCTTTCCTGTGAACAATTTTACCATTGTACCTCAGTCATTATTCTCTTCACATATTTGCACCCACTGCTTCCCTCCTTAACATATGACATAGGAAAAATGAATATGGGGGGGGGGGGGAGAGAGAATAGAGGATACTGTTTGAGATTTATTATAACACTGCATCCTGCCTGTAGTTGGAGAGATTGAGAAGGGCTCTTCTGGGATGGGGTAGCTATCTATCCAGCACTAACCAGTAATTCATTTCACCCCTTAATTTAAACAGAGCCCTACCTCTCTCTGCCCTGTGTTCCTTCCCTCTCCTTGTCAGTTGGAATCAGTTTGTTTGTTTGGTTGGTTGCTAGCATATATGTAGTGAAAAAAGCACACATCTGTAATACCAAGTATTTGTAAGTAAAGGAATCTTTTTTATTCTTTCTCCTTCAAATATCTCAGAGTGAGTTACTGAGACTGTGAGGCTAGTTATTGAGAAAGGGGTGGACTCTAGGAGTCTTGTAACTATTCTCTTCTTTGAGTCTGTGCACTTCAACTTTACAGCTAATTTCATCAGATATTAGTGCAACAGATAGAACAGATGGGGAAAGGGAAAGAGAAAAACTCAAGAAGTTTCAGAGTATTCTTAATAATTCTTCAGAAACTCAGATTATTTTAAGACATTACAGTAAAAAGACTACAAGTAATGGAAAACAAGCAATGATTCTGAGCAAGGAGAGATGGGGCAGACTGTGGCTTATATGGAAAATGAACTCCACATGAGAGTTTCTGTCTAAACCAGGGGTCTCCATTGGTGTTTTTTTGGGGGGTGGGGTGGGAGCGTGGGCTGGTCATGTGGTTCAGGGTGCCAGTCACTGTGCCCTGTTGGCCAGATCCAGCCCCCAACACCAATTCATCCGGCCCACAAAAGCCCTTGTCAGTCCTGGAAGCAGAGCGATGAGGGCTTTGTGAGCAGGATGAATTTGTGGGCCAGATGAATTGGCATCAGGGGCTGGATCTGGCCCACAGGTCATAGTTTGGGCACCCCTGGTCTAAACCTACAGGTTAAAGATACTGGACTACAACCAGCACACAATGCAGCCAGTTATTTTGGGCCAGAGTATCTGTTCTTGATGGGCTGTTACTAAACAATCAGCAAAGCACACTGGGATTGGGAATTTTTTTTAAAGTTTAAAATTACTGTACCTTTCTTCTATATTCCAGTGCTCTCTAATCTAAGTTCAAGGTTAAAGACTGACTCATACAGTAAGTATGGAAAGCCTGTCCCAAAATTGCACCAAAATAATTTATTCTATATTAGATTAATGCTAATCTGAACAATAGACTTCTTCTTCTTGACTCAACACAAATGAATCCTAAAAAACATTATATGAGTCCAGTTATCCTTTTAAAAATTAAACCATATGGATTGGAGTTGATGCTGGAGAAATCAATTCAAATTTACTTGTTTACACAACACACATGTAATATTGCATTTTATGCCCTCAACACAGGATATCTAAATGGTCTTGAGGGGGTTGTTTATTATACGTCAATATTTTTATCATGTTAAATTGTACTGATTTTGTATGAATTGGTGTATATTCATCCTCAGTATATTTAGAAATTTATTTACCAAGGAACAAGTTCATGCTTCAATGCATGGGGTACATACGAATACAGTAAAACCTCGAGTTGTGAATAAAATCAGTTCCATGGCCTTGTTCGTAACTCAAATTTGTTCGTAACTCAAGGCATCTCTATTTGGATAAAGAAAAAGCCCCCCTCCAAAAATCAAAACGGGTCCCCCCACCCTCCAAAAGTCAATCAAACCACCCAAAAACAACAGCAGCATTGAAAGAAAATCATGTACAGTATAAGCAAAAACACTGTTCCTTACCTTAAAGAAGCTTTGAAAATGGACAGAAAAGTCAGAAAAATCCAGCAAGAAACAGCAACCGGCAGCCATTTTAGTGCTGAAACTCCAGACAAAAAAGTCACTCCAAACACTCTACTGCCACCTACAAGGCTCAGAAAGGTTGCATGTACGCAATACATTCTGGGGAATCAGATGTAACCTGAAGCAAACCAATAGGGGAAATGGCATTTTTTGCATCACTGGAGGCAACACAGAGGAAAAAGAATTAATTAATAAATTGGGGCATGTTCGTAACTCAAGGCATGGTTTTCAGTGCAGAACCAATCCGTAAATTGAATTATTCATAAGTAGGGGTATTCGTAAATCAGGGTTTTACTGTATGTCCATAAAGCTTTAAAACTGCTTCTCAGTGCAAGAGAAAGGCAAGAATGAAAACCACAACACATTCAGAATCAGCATAAAAAGAAACAATTTGGAAAGCAGTGTTGCCACCAAAATTGATATACAGCTACAAAACTACAGTGATTTACAAGATTTCATCATGGGCAGTGATTTATATTCCATGTGACCATACATCAATTTGAAAAAATGCGGGTATTGAAACTGGGTTTTAATTACCTAACTTCAGCCTACTACGCTGACTTTTAACCAGGGCCTAGAAAGTTATTTTTTTTTAATGAACCAGTTACAGTTGTAGTTATTGTGATAATTATAATTACAGTGAATTGTTTAAAAGTGATTTGCAAGACCCCAAATTCACTAAACAGTTTCAATTTAAGTTATCCAAAATCTGAATTTACAAATTGGTGGCCTAGGGTAGAAAATACACTCTCTTCTCACCGACCTTTTTATTGTCTAAGCAACCACAATAAAGCACAAGGCAGAAACACAGAACTGTGATGTTCCTCTTCCATTATTTAGTGAGGTCAATTCCTGTAGCCATAAAAGTAGCTTTACAAATTGCCAACACCCTTCCTCACCCACCCCCCAGAAGAATGAAATTATATGTTGTTAACCATAACTTATTTACATTTTCATTATGAGGTAGGGGAAATTATTACAGACAATTTTTTTTGGCAAACTTCTAATTTTAGGGGTTTATGTATACAGTACAGTCCTTCAACCACATTTTAAAACACATATCAGAAAACAAAATAAAAAAACACTGTAGCACTTTAAAGAATAAGTGCTATATTTTTATTGTTAGCTTTTGTGGATCAAGTAAAAAAAATTAAAACACATTTATCTTGCATGAACTGTTCATAATACCTACCCCTCAGCACTAAATGTAATCTCAAAGGATATAGATACAGTTGTACCTCGCTTAAAGAGCATAATGTGTTCCACAGGATTGCTCTTTAAGCGAGTTTGCTCTTTAAGCGAAACACCATTGTAAGTGACCAATTATGACTTCTGGTGGGGGGGATTGTGAACTCTGATTTATTTGTTAAGCGAGTTTTTGGTTAGTTTTATTTGTTAAGCGAAGCGAACATTCCAAGAAAATTCTGCTTTTTAAGTGAGTTATTCTTTAAGCGAGGCACTCTTTATGGGAGATTTGACTGTACCGTAAACAGAAGCAGAAATAATGCTGAAGGAGTTGGTGATGATCTCACAGGAAACGAATGCCCTTATACTTTCTAAGGGTTTGACTGCACTGGAAAGTCGAATTGGAACAATTTTGCCTTGCTGCAATTTGATTTTTGCAGCCTGTATTATATTTGAAATTGCAACCAGCACTCATGCAGGGGTTGTGGATTGATTCAGACTTTCACCATTCATAACCTTTTAAATCTGTTTTAGTATTTTGTAAATTTATAGTTTAATTTTTTTAAAATTAATTTTGAAACTTAAGGTTTTAATTTCTGAATTTGTAGGGGTATAGTGGGATTGTTTAGTTTGTTTTGCACTCATGTGTGATCTTTTTCTTTTTTGTAAGCCGCCTAGAGTCAGGTTCGCCTGATTGGGGCGGGATAATAAATCTAAATAAATAAATAAATAAATATAGACCCACCTTCTTTCTTTCCTCCCTCCCTCTGGTCCTACCTCTGCTGTTTGCCAGGCTGATCTTTACTATCTGAAGCAGATAGTCAAAGCAAGAGAAGTCACCAAGCTCGATACCCTGTGAAATGACAGTACTAAGGGCTCTTCTAGCTTTTGGCTGGACATTTTGGTTCTTTCTCATTTAAAAAAAAATATCTTATCTTCCTTTGAAATGAAACAAATGAAGCAATGACACAAAGTCTGGATTAATTTTGTCAACTTCATCTTGTATTATAGCACATAGCAAGTTGACTGTTTCTAAAAAAAGAAAAAGAAAAGAATGGGGCTAGCACAACATACTTTAAGCAAGAGGGGAAAGGCACCCTCCTTCGCTACAATCATTTTCATCACTACCATTGTGAAGTATGATCATGTGATAGACCCACTGTGAGAGGATTGTGACTTTAGCATGTATCATAGGTACACGCACAAAAATGTCAATTACATTGTGCTGCGCAGTTGTAAAGTAAAGGTAAAGGTCACCCTTGCTCGAAAGCAAGTCGTATTCAACTCTAGGGTTCAGTGCTCATCTCTGTTTATAGCCAAAGAGCCAATGTTGTCTGCATTTGCAGACATTTCCATGGACATGTGGCAGGCATGACTAGACACCGAGTGCACAGAAGGCTGTTCATCTTCCCACTGAAGTGATACCTATTTATCCATTTGGAATTTCTTGCTTTCAAACTGCTACGTTGGCAGGAGCTGGGACAGAGACAGCAGCACTTGGGTCTCAAATCAGCATCTTAACCACTAAGCCACCATACTTGCATACAATTTTATCCATTTGCAAAAATGCTTCAAAAACCCCTTGTGACCACCTGTACCTTTAGCAGCCACTTTGATTTGCTAAGGACTTCTATACTTAATTTCTCTTCTCTGATATCCAGCCTGAGGCTTCAGGAAATAAGGGAATTCCACCACTGGATAGGGTTGTATGTTTTCTCTTATCTTTGGGTGCATGGCTGGATTCCAGTCGCTCTTTGTTTGAATAGACCCAAGTAATGATTAAAACAAAGAACAATTGAACTCTGTTTTCATAACTTGAAAAAACATAATCAGTGCTAGGCTGGTTGACTATACAACATTCAGTTGCTGTTGCAACTGTTTATCTTCTAACCCTCCCCTGAACTTGCCTTTAGCACATGCCATTCATTTCCCCATTCTCTCACTTCCCTTCTTCCAGACTTTAGCAACAACCACTATCCTCTCTTTTCTCTCCTTAATACCTCTCATAGATCTCCCAGCACAAAAGAGAGCGGACACTGAGTGCTGTCTATCTTAACTGTTTTAGCTATAAACTAGAATGTAAATATTATTAACAAATGAACAAATACATGAAAATGTTCATTAGTTGTAGATGGTAATGATGGATTGTTTTGGCATTTAACAAAGTAATAGTATATGAATGCTGGGGAAATATGATAAACTTCACACCAGAAGCACCACCTTAAGGGAAAATAGCCAGCATGTACCATCTTTCAGAAAACAAATACTGTATGTTGAGTTGAGAACTCTGTTTTGATATGTTGTCATATCTATATTTTTAGTTTTGCTTTTTAAAAAATAGTTTGCCCTTGCTTGAAAGCCAGTTGTATCTGATTCTAACGTCCAGTGCTCATCTCGGTTTATAGCCAAAGGGCCAGCGCTGTCTGCATCTGCAGACGTTTCCATGAAGATGTGGCAGCAGTGATGGGCAGCCAAAAATTTTATTACCACTCTGTGGGCGGAGCTGATGTCATGGGCAGAGCCAACATCATGACATCATGGGCTGAGCCAATGACATGGGCGGAGCCAAATTAAAAAAAAACCCATAAAATACATACACATAAAATACAAATTAAATACACATAAAAACACATAAAAATACAAATTAAAATACACATTAAATAGACATAAAACATAAATACACATTAAATACACATTAAATAGACAGAAAAAACCACAAAAGCACACACTAAATACATAACCCACCCACCACAAACCCGAACACAAGTCATTTATCCTTGGGAGCAGAGCAGGTGCCAAAAGCAGCAGCGTGGCCTGGCGCAACCGCAGCCACATGTCTGAGGAGGCCACTGAGAGACTCTTCAGCTGCCCGACTCTGCAGCCCAAAATGGCTGCTGGTGAGTGCACATGCGTTAAAATACCAATTGACACATGCTTGCTGAGTACTGGAGGCACGCATGTGCCAATTAGTCTTTTAATGCATGCACACCCACCAGCAGGCATTTGGGGCTGCAGAGTGGGGCAGCCGGTGAGGTGACCAAACTGGTCCCCTAAAAAAAAAAAAGGTAAGCACCCCGGATGGTCTCCCGGGAAGGTTACAACCCCCCTGGAAAACCACCCGAGATTCTTACCACTGGTTCTATAGAACCGGGGCGGACCAGCCTATGCCCACCACTATGTGGCAAGCATGCCTCGACCGGAGTGCACAGAACACTGTATACTTTCCCACCAAAGTGGTGCCTGCTTACCTACTTGCAATTTCTTGCTTTCAAACTGCTAGGTTGGCAGGAGCTGGGACAGAGATGGGAACTCATTTCATCATGCAGTACTCGGGTCTCGAACTGCTGACCTGCTGACTTTCCAATCATTAAGGTCAGTATCCTAACCACTTGAGCCACCACAGTCCCTTTCTTTTTAATAATTTCAACCTAATTTAAAGAACAAAGTAAAACATTTTGCTTTCCTAATCCATTGTGCAATCATGACATACAGCACTTTCCAATCACGTAGGAAAAGTTTTTAAAAGTGTGAACTATTACGCCTGACAAAGCTTCCCAAGACACTCACTATGTGCAATAAATGGTATTGTTAGTAGCAACACACAATCACTTGTAGACAAAGGACCCTTTATTTTAGAAAATATTTCTACTGTAGGAAGTAATTTAAAAAATCCATAAAAGGATATAAATTGTCTCCTTCATTCTAGGGAAAAAAACCCTCCTACTTGGTAGCACATATTGCAACGGTAAGAGCCCAAAGTGAGCAATTTGTTCAAGCATTTAAAGTCTTAGCCAGACACTCCAGAGAAAGAGGGTGTGTAAAAAGAAGAAAACCTGAAGGAAGGCCCTATAACCAACAATGAAAACACTTTAAAAATCCTGGAGATGTGTTTGTGTTGTATATAACCATACATGAAACATTCAGAAATAAGCAAGACATTGGAGAATTTGCTTAACATGCCGTTGGAAAGGGAGAGTAGGAGGGGTGGGGGTACATGAGGGAAGATGAATGGTGAGAATTCTTCTAGATCTTTTTTTATACTCTTGTTATTCACATGGGAAAATAACTGGGCATTCCAACCACATTTGACAGACGCAAAATCTAACTGCTGCATCCAGAGTTTCAATAAATCATACTGAAATTGGTACGGTCATATTATACATTCTGGGGCATTCGCTTGACTACCCTCTAGAATTTTGTCTTGTCACGAAGCAGGGACTTTTACGGTCAAGGACCAAGAAGGCTGGGATTTATATCCATGCTAGTAAGAACAAATTATATATTATTTAGGGTGCAAGAAGGAAAGGAAGGCATGACAGGTAAAAAAATACAAGACCAGTATTTCCACATTTGTCTTCTATCTTAACCACCACTATGGCATGAGCAGTGATGGGATGTCACCGGTTCTAGACGGATCTCTGGAACCGGTAAGACCAATCCCGGAGGGTTCTCCGTGAGGGGAAGTCCACTTTTGGGGCGTCCGGTTCCGGACACCTGACCGAAAGAAAAAAAAAATTAAAATCGGAGCGAAAATGGCTCTAATTGACTGCGCATGCGCAGAAACTCAATCTGACGCATTGCACATGCGTCAGATTGAGTTTCTGCGCATGCGCAGTCAATTAGAGCCATTTTCGCTCCGATTTTCAAAACATTTAGAACTTTCCGGGCAGCGGCGGCGGCAGCAGCTCTCTGAGGGGGGCGCCTCCCCGCGGCACGTTGAGGGCTGCCTCGGCCGTCCGCTGCTGACAAGCCCCATGCCCTGGGGACGCCCGGCGGGGTACACCGCTGCCGCCGCCTCCGCCGGGCGCCTGTGGGCCGGGTGCCTGCACCCGGCGTCCACAGCCGCCGCCCGCCGCCGCCGGAGCTGCCGCTGCCTGAATCCCTGTGGACTCCTTCTTGGGTCGGTCCCTTTTGAGCTCGGCTGCCGCGCGCTGTGGAGGAGGAAGCTGTAGGCGGCGGCGGTGCGGCATGGGGACGGCCCAGGGAGGCGCGGCAGCCGCGGCTGCCCGTCGCCCCTCGCCATGGCCGGAGCCGGGCTAAAAAGGTACCGGCCCAAGGAGGACGCCACAGGGGTGCAGGCAGCTCCGGCGGCGGCGGCGGCTGTGGACAGCAATCGGGGTGCCGGGTCCCAAGAAAGGTAAGCGAGGGGTTTTTATTTGGGGTGGGTGGGTAATTTATTTGTGTTTTGGGTGGGTGGTTGTTTTTATTTTATTTATTTATTTGTGTCTGGGTGGGCTGAGAGGGAGGGGTGTGTGTGTATGTTTATTTTTATTTTTTATTTATTTTTATTTTGGCCCCGCCCACAACGTCATGACGTCATGACGTCGGCCGTGACGTCATGACGTCATGCCATTGGCCACGCCCATGACGTCCGTGACGTCATGGCGTGGTAGTAGATTTTTTGTCATCCCATCACTGGGCATGAGAGGTAAATATGAGACCATACATCAACTGCCAAACTGGCTTTTCTGTGGTGTTGGTTGGGGGCAAAGAAATTTTTATCAGCACAGCCACAGTGTCGTCGGCTGCTACTCATGTCCAAATATACATTTCTTCTGAAAATAATTTCCAGGAAAAATGCCATTGGCATGAATTTGTTTAAGTGGATCCCAGCTTGCCATGAAGTGACCCACACACTATGATCACAGAGCCATCTCCTGCGGCACGTATGAAATGAGACGTGCAGGTTTTGGCACCAGGACTGCAATGGATTGTCGCAGCCTTGAGGATATTAACAAGGTGCACCTTCACAGCCAGTCCATCTGGCATGGCCTCTTCCACCTCCATGGGAATCAGAATAATGAAGTGGTTCCTCCTCAACTCATTTTACCATTGGGCTCAATATGATGGTTTCCAGTGACATTTCCTCCACTGAGAGGGACCATCACCCCACCTAAAAGGGCTCATCTGCCTCTATACTGCCACAGTAATTCCATTGTAAAACTGAGTTTACAATAGTCAGAAATAATTGGTGGAACATGTTGTCACAGGTCATTCAGGAGTTAATGAAGGAAACTTTGTGACTGCAAGGACCAGAGAAAGAGTTTGGGATAGTTTTGAATATGGAAAGAGAAGTAAGAAGTGAAAACTGGCTGAAGACGAAGCACTGCAGAATGCAGCGGCCACCTCTGAGGTCTGTAGCGCAATAGTAAAACAGTAGATTTGTATGCAGAAAGTTCCAAGAGAAACCCACTGCACTGCCAAAGAGGACTGGAAAAAACATTCTACGTCAATGGCCCTGACTTGGGTAGGTCAAGGGTCTGAGTATAAAGCTGATTCCTTGCTGATGCCCAACTAGTAATTGTGCTATTGTATTATAAGAATATATTTTGCTTCACTATGCTTTACTTGTATACGTATCTGTAAATCAGTAAGACTCCAATTGTTTTCTTATGCCAGGGATTTTCCACCTGCAGCCTGTGGGCCAGATGCAGCCCACTGCAGTGGCGTAGCGTGGGGGGCAGGGGGGGATGCCCCGGGCAGCGGCTTTCAGGGGGTGGCAAAATGTCCCCACTGCTTTGGCCTCCCTCTGCCTCGGCTTAGGAAGCAGGACATCCCAGGCGGAGGGGCGGCCCTTTTGCTGGCGAGCGCCCCGCGTGCGTGCGCGCGTTGCTCGCCTCCGCCCGCCCACCTGGCTGGCCGTCAGGGGCTCTCCGCCGCCTGCCCCTGGCGGGTGCCCCGCATGCGCACGCACGCTGCTCACCTCCGCCCGCCCAGCCACCCACCCAGCTTGCTGAAAGATGGCTGGCTGGCTGGGCAGGCGGAGGTGGGCGGAACACGCGCGGGGGGGGCGCTCATCGGGGGTGGGTGGTGCCATGGTGGGGAGCCCCTGGCGGCTGGCTAGGTGGCTGGGCGGGAGGAGGTGGGCAGCACGCGGACGCACGCGGGGCGCTCGTTGGGGGTGGGTGGCGGAGGGCCCCTGGTGGCTAGCTGGGTGGGCAGGCGGGCGGAGGTGTGCAGCGTGCGCGCCGCTCGTCAGAAGGGGGCCGCCTTCTGCCTGGGTCCTGGGGAGGGTGGTGGTGGCGGCGGCGGCAGCGGTGAGCTGGGGGGGAGCGAGTTTGTTCTTCGCCCCAGGCGGCTGAAGTCTGCGCGACGCCACTGGCCCACAGTGCCATTTCATGTGGCCCCCCACTGCCTCCACCACACCTGGAAGCCCCATGTGGTGGAGGAAGGACAAAATGGCCATCCGGCCCCCAAAGCTGTCTGGGGGAGCGTGATCCAGCCTCCGGCTTTTAAAGCTTGAGAACTCCTGTCTTATGCAAAGGAAACTAAATCTGTTGATGGTGCTCTTGAACCTCTCCCCCTGTGTATATGTGTATGACTAAGAATATAAGTCCGTATTACAGCAGCTTCTACTTATGTGATGTATAACTACTAAGAACAGCACCTAACAGTGAACAAAAGTGTTTTGTTTTATTCCTCATGAGTAATACTTCTGATTTGCTTTGCCCCTTACTTGATGGAGCCAGTCTAATACACCTTGCTTCCTGAAGTGGAACAAAACAAAGTGTACCCTTTCCACCCTCCCACTGCAATTCAAGAAATGTAGAAACCAAGGTCAGTTGTTATTTTGGCACCTGATTTAGGCAATCTACAAAGTACCATTCTTTGGCAGTAAAAAACCCAGAATAAAAATAAATAAGAGTTTGACACCCACAATCTAAAGCCTTGAAGCATTTGTCACCTACCACCTAAGAGTAGGACTGGCGCTCCCCTGCTAGGGTACTTAGACCGCCAAACCTTTGTTTCCACCCGCTTCTTCAGTATCTTTTATGGATGCTTATTGCTTCAGGTGAATGGATCATTTGATTTGTCTGCCAGTGGCAGACTGCATTCACTGAGTGGAGGAATGCAGAATTGTACAAAACCACTCAATTGTTTTATTTGCCTCAAGCAAAAAAAAAAAGTAAACTCCTCATGGCACACACACACACAGAGATGTGTGTCCACTAGTAACAATAAAATTGTGTGCAACAGTTCTCAGCAATTGGAGCTCACATTAATTTTTGTGGCACAACACATACATACAGATCTAAATTCAGCTAGCAATCCAGTTAAAGTACTAGACTAATTGACCTAACTGCTGAGTGGTGAGTCAACAGTTCTGTAAATCACAATGGATCTACTTTAATTTTGGCTTTTGACAGGAATTTACTACCCTGTATTTTTTTAGCAGTGCTGACAATGTTTGTTATACAGGGACACTGCATGTATCTTCTTGCAGTTGGTTCCCCTGCCACTACTCAGAAACGTAATAAAATAGATCATAAAAAATTTACTTGTAGCAAAATCTGTGCCTGCTTAATTCTTTAAGGCCTTTGGATGCAAAACAGCATGGCGATCTTCTCCTTTTTATTACCCAGGTACTGTACACTGCATCTTGGTTTGAGACTCTCTCCATCCCATCCCATCCCACCAGGAGACAAGAACAAGAGGTGCTTTTTTTTTACTATAGAGGAAGAATTTGTCCTAAATATTCAGGATTAACACCTAAATCTCTGGACTTTCTTGTGAATTCTAGTGACAACATTATCCTTTCACATACTAACTGGAGTGTCATCTCCAGGGGCAGTATAGCAATATTCAAATTTCAGCAGGACAGTCCTGTACATCTCTTGGCCAGAAAGATGGCAGAGTTCCTTCTTTTGGGGTAGAAATTGACCTAATTCAGGAGTTCTCAACCTTTTAAAGCCAGAGGCTGGGTCATGCTCTCTCAGACAGATTCTGGGGCCAGACAGCCATTTTGCCCTTCCTTACACCACTTCGCACTTCCTGGTGTGGTGGAGGCAGTGGGGGCCCACATGAAATGGCACTGTGGGCCACATCTGGCCTGTGGGCTGCAGGTTGAGAATCCTTGATCTAGTTCATATTACCATAAACACTGGGATTCTCTGTATGTGGAGGATCTGGATCTTAAAGATTTCCAATGTGGAAAAATTAAGGTGCAATGGTAGGAGATAAAGATACAGCTTACTTCACCTCCATTGGACTGAAAATATACTAGATGGAAATGTCCATCCAATGAAAGAAGCACATACCTCAAAGCTGAGCATATAAAGAACCAGCCATGACCCTGCTGGCACAGGATCTCCAATCTCACATATCAGTGCAAAAATGTTACAGAAGTTTTTTATGACAGGTCAACACTTGATAGACAGAATCAGAGAACCCCTGAATTTGGAGATACAGTACTTACAACACTTAACATCGCCAACATAAGATGGATCATGGAAAAAACAAAGGAATATCAGAAACAAGTCTACTTCTGTTTCATTGATTACACTAAGGCTTTTGACTGTGTCGACCACAACAAAATGTGGCAAGTAATTAAAGAGATGGGAATTCCGGAACACCTTATAGGCCTCATGAGAAATCTGTACATGAATCAACAGGCAACAGTTAGGACAGAAAATGGAATGACGGAGTGGTTTGGAATAGGAAAAGGAGTAAGACAAGGCTGCATTTTGTCACCCTGCTTATTCAACTTATACACAGAACACATAATGCGCAATGCAGGAATGGAGGAATCACAATTTGGGATCAAAATTGCTGGGAGAAACATCAACAACTTGAGATATGCAGATGATACCACCCTAATGGCGGAAAGTGAGGAGGACCTAAAGAAGCTCCTGATTAGGTTAAAAGAAGAGAGTGAAAAAGCTGGCTTGAGACTAAATATCAAGAAAACCAAGATCATGGCAACAGGCCCTATCAGTCCCTGGAAAATAGATGGGGAAGAAGTAGAGGCAGTTACAGATTTTACTTTCCTAGGATCAAAGCTCACTGCAGATGGTGATTGCAGCCATGAAATAAAAAGGCGACTGATTCTCGGGAGGCAAGCGATGAGAAACCTGGGGAACATAGTGAAAAGTAGAGACATTAAATTGCAAACAAAGATTCGCATAGTCAGGGCAATGGTATTCCCTGTGGCAATGTATGGTTGTGAGAGCTGGACCATTAGGAAAGCGGAGCGCAGAAAAATAGACGCCTTTGAGATGTGGTGTTGGAGGAGAGTTTTGAGAGTACCCTGGACAGCGAGGAGAACAAATGGGTCAATCTTAGAAGAAATCAAGCCTGACTGCTCCTTGGAAGGTCAAATAGTAAAGATGAAGCTAAAATACTTTGGACATCAAATGAGAAGAGAGGATTCACTTGAGAAAGCCTTGATGCTTGGAAGGGTAGAGGGCAAAAGAAGAAGGGGACGGCCCAAGATGGGATGGCTAGATGGTATTGTGGAGATAATGGGCACAGAGCTGAGCGAGTTGAGGGGGATGGTGGAGGACAGGAGTGCCTGGAGGACAGTGGTCCATGGGGTCGCAGAGGGTCGGAATCGACTGTGCGACTGAACAACAACAACAAAACAACACTTAATATTCTGGTCTGGGTCAGTTCTCTAGCATCAGGGTATAGCACACTTTACAAACATTATTCATCCCATCATCCAAATGTAAGGTCTTTGGAGTTCTGAGTTTATTAATGCCTATTCTCTTTTCTCTTACTGGGCAGGCCATTAACTTCCAGTGATTGTAAACAGCATAGCTACAAACAAAATTATGATACAGTAATAAATAAATAAAATTTCTAATTTTTATTCTATGTAGGTCAATCTTTACTAACTTGGGACATTAATTCAATATAATAATAAAATGTATCAGTATGTTTTATGTGCAAATCCACCCTCTACTCTGTGACAAGGTTGCAAGGCTGTGATTCAGCGAGTAGTTATAACCCCCGAATTGCTGTTTCTGTAAGTATTGTGCTTTGGGTCAGAATCAGTTTTATGACACTGCCTGACACCTGAATCCCAAAGAATCCTAAAGAAACACATACACGTAAAGTACAGTACAGTATCTTCTTTATTTCTGCAATTGCATGTATTGAATGCACGTATTTTCTCCCAAATACAGTATATATTTTCTGTCCCACTTGGATGCTAAAAAAAAAAAAATCTTGCCATTTGCAGTGTTTTTCAAACCCTTTACTGTTACTCTACATTGTTTTCCCCCTGTACTGTAGAAAATTAACCCAGTTTGGTGTGGTGCGTAGAGTTAAGACTTAGGACTCTGGAGACCTAGATTCTTCTTCTTCTTCTTCTTCTTCTTCTTCTTCTTCTTCTTCTTCTTCTTCTTCTTCTTCTTCTTCTTCTTCTTCTTCCTCTTCTTCCTCTTCTTCCTCCTCTTCCTCTTCCTCTTCCTCTTCCTCTTCTTCTTCTTCTTCTTCTTCTTCTTCTTCTTCCTCTTCTTCTTCTTCTTCTTCTTCTTCTTCTTCTTCTTCTTCTTCTTCTTCTTCTTCTTCTTCAAGCGGTGGCAAGGCTCAGAGTATATGCTAAAAGAATGATGGTGAGACAGAAGGAACCTGACAGGTACAAATGGTGGCAGTGGTTGACAGAAAGAAATTTGGGGATAACTTAGAATATTAAAAGTTAAGTTTCATGTAAATGACAATATAATTGTAAATATTGTTGTTCTTATGGTATTGTATATACTGTATATTTCCCTCCACAATCACTATATATGTAACTATGTTTATTGAGCTATGTAACCAAATTTTTTCAAGTTTTTGAAAGTGATAACAAGTTTATGTAGTTCACCTCGACAGATGGTACTGTAGTAAGAATTTTATCAATAAAAGTTTCCTTCCAAAAAAAAAAGTTTCCTTCTTCTTCTTCTTCTGAGAGAAGTGGGTGATACCAACAGCTAATTAAAATGGTTTCAACTTTGCAACTCCTGGTTCCACTACACCTCTGGATTTGACTCTTCCCATGCTGGGTTCTAGAAAAAATTATGGTATAGATCTTGCCACCACTGGTTTAGAGAACACTTGTAAACCTCACCACTACCTCAAAAAGTACTTCAAGATCAAAGCAGTAAATCTAGCTGTTGAGGTTTTATTACTATTAGAGCAATAATTCTTGAAGTGGGCTGCACTTCACAAAAGCTTATGGCAAATAAAACTTCTTAAACATGCTACAGGACTCTATATGTTAGGCAAGCCTGATGTCCTCCTTCCTCCAGCCATTTTGTCAAATTAACAGCTGTGTGTATATGCTTTGAAGTTTTAAAAACAAACAAAATTCAAGACATTTTATCATATATCCTCATTACTTTTCCATGGTCAATTGACTGACACAATAAACATAAAGTATTGATTGACAAAGATGAGCACTGAACCCTAGAGTCGGATACGACTGGCTTTCAAGCAAGGGAAACCTTTACCTTTACTTTACCCTCATTACAGATTTCCTGTATTATGTTTCATATGATTTTAACAGTGGTGGGCATCCGCAGGTTCGCACCAGTTCGCCAGAAACGGTAGCAGAAATTCTGGCTGGGCCCGCCCATCCAAGTTTTGAAATACAGTACCGGTATGTATCATATTCAGAATCCATGAAATCATTTCCAGCCCTATTACCTAGAGTTCTCAAGTTAATAATATTTTGTGGTTTTTATTTCAACTTACCTTTAATAACTTGGATGGTGTTCTGGTGCCTCACACAAAATATTCAGATGCAGGAAAATTCCATTGACCATTTGAACTCTCTTTCCTGTTTTAGTCACTGTAATCAAAAGCTCAGCTCACATCTATCTGTACAGAGTCCTTCCCTAATTCCATAGAATCCTGTGACAGGATTCTAATAAGATTTAAATACAAAGAGGGTGATCTGTTGAAGAAAGGGGTATGAGCTGACAGCACATGTGATTTCTGAGAGAAAGAGATTAACAGGAATCAAAAAAATTGTACAACTAGCTTGGAAAGTTATTGTTCCAACAAGAAAGGTCCAACTCATTATTCAAACCTGATGGAACCAAAGTCTTTAGATGGTGAATATAACATGCTTCTTTCTGCAACAACAATTTATCAAAATTGGTTTTATCAAAAGGTTTAGGTTGCACAACTTCAAGAACTACAAACTTGAAATGCTTGTCTGTGTGACTCTCCTTGATATAGTGCATGACTAAAGGTGCTTGTAATACCTGGTTTCTAATACTGGACCTATGTTCTCCAATTTGTATCTCAATGGGTCTTGAAGATTTTCCAACATATTTCTTACCACAAGAACAAATCCATAAATAAATGCAATTAATGCTATTACAGTTTGAAAAGTTTTTGAGTTTAAGATGGAAATCAACTTCTGGAAAGGATACAGCCTTTGTTGCCCAGACAAATTTGCATATGACACAGTTGTGACATCTGTAATGACTGCATATAATATTCTGTGCTAGTCCCTGTCTGGCCATTCACTCAGTATGTGTTACTATATTGCCCAGGGATCTCGTCATTCTAAAAACTTTCTTTAAAAGAAAAAGAAAATTATCTCTCATGAATGCATCACTTGACACACAATATATATTACAAACATTGTACCATATGTTTTAACATCTGTAAGCTCATCATGATAGGATGTACTCCTCCCTGAAACTAGTAGACACGTAAAAAAACTCTTGGTATGTATTATGTTTAGATATCTTGGCTTAAGGCTCACAGCCAAACTATAGTGTGTTGTCAGAGTGTATGATTTTGTTTTCATTCTATTGTCTACAGAAAAATAATTAAGATTATATCCTGATGAAGAAAAATTCTTTTGAAAAACTGGCAATACCAGAACACTTTTGATTATACATGTGTTATTTCTTCATTCCTTCACATTTTTGCAGTAAAAGATACTTGAAAGATACTTCTGCCTCAAACGGTCTTTTTCATTGCTCAAATATTAAGAGATAAAATAATATCATTTTTTATTTATTTTAGTTTTAAATTATATCATGCCTATTAAAAAAACTTAAATAATTAATCCACACATTATATACCTTCACTGAGAGAAAGGTAGCACAGAAAATACACAAACAAACATATATATAGCTAATTTATTATTTTATTTATTTATTTATTTGTTGGATTTATATAACCGCCTTTTTCGCCTAAGCGACCTAAGGCGGCTCACAACATCAGCCAAAACCCATACCCAATACAAATTAAAACCAAATACTATAAAACTATCTACAAATGTCCATAATAATAATTAGGAAATATTATACTTTCTGTGGTGTTAGCATGCTATCCATAATTACAGTTTGCCCATTAGCTGTTTTCCTCTAGGTTAGCATATGGAAGGATATAGTGATGGTTGCCTCAAGAACTTGTGAACTGCTAAAAAAACCCCACAAATATTCTTCTGTTTTGCAGAATTCATGCTATATGATGCCTTTTTTTTGTATCACAACATATCCTTAGCTTGTCCTTGCTGCTGCCTGACCTGGGTTTGCCAGCCAATTAATTGTCATTACGTTACATGTTAGAACGTAAAAGGACCTTGCTGGTTTAGACCAAAGGTTCCCACATTAGCTAATCAGGTACTGATGTGAAGCTGACAAGCATTCCAGGATATGCCGAGGTTGCATTAAACACATTCTTGGGTCACATTTCATAGCATTTTCTCTCTCTCTTCTGCCACGAATAGACTCTCCTCTAACAAAATATAGGAAGAGCTAGGGCAGTATTCTAGACGTTCTGAAAATAACTGCACAGGACTGGACCAGTGCCTTCATCAGAAAGAGCAGAAAGATTCAACTATTAACCTCTTTGGAGACAATCCTCAGTCCGAGTGAGAGGAGGATTACATTTTAAGCTTTAATCCTTCTCTTACTCAGTTTGAGGAACGTAGCCAAAGAGACAACAAACAGCAGCAATCCCATACAGCATAGACACATTGCTACAGCCAGCATAGAAACATTTACTCCCCTTTGTTTGTAATGACACTATAGCAGTGGTGGCAAACCTATGGCATGTGTGCCAGAGGTGGCATGCAGAGGCCTTTCTATGGATACGTGCACCATCACGGGCAAGCCCCACCACGCCGGCACCAATGGCAGCACTGCTTCCCCTTCTCCCTCCACCAATGGGAAAATGAGTGGGGAGCCTGAAATCCCACCTAAGAGGCGGCAGCGGGACTGAGTGAGGTGACTAGAAACGTCCCGCCCACCCCTCCTAGGAGGTGGAGGCGTCAGTACACACGCAGGGGGCACACCCACCCACATGACTTCGCCAGAGGCACACCTGGAGATGTCACATGGGTGCGTGGACATGCACAATGCCTGCCGACGTACCTCCTCCTCCTCCTTGGGCACTTCATCTTTAAAAGGTTCCCCATCACTGCACTGTAAAGGACATGAACATCTAAAATTATACATGGCTTACTTTGGCAATGGTTGTTTTCAACATATGTAGTCTATAACTTGTGAAGGAAAGACAATGTTCCATGCAGTTTTCATAAAAACCGGGACCTTCAGAAAGGGTAATGTACCATGTAACTTTTTGTTTTTCTAGCATGAAACAGAGGCTTGATCCACAATACTGTATCCTACTTTGCAATCTCATTTTGGTGCAGAGATCATCCTGGGTTATCAATGGCTATGCTGGTAGGATGTCAGCTCTCAGTTGCTGAACCAGGCTAATAAATTGTTTGTTATGGTCCCAGAGGGGGCTTGAATCCTTCATTCAAGAAGGATCAGAAGCACTATAAAATAGTACCTTCAAGTTTCAACCCAGATAGACAACCCAGAAAGATATTATGGTCAATGATATCAAAAGCTGCCAAGAGGACCAGCAGAACACTCCTTCTATATAAAGAATATATAGCTCACCCTATATCAGATGATATGAATACAGCGCTGTATAAAATGGTTTAAAATGCAAAATTAAAACCATTATAAAAACCTCCACAGGCCATGATCCTCAGCCTTTGAAGTGGTGGCAAAATGATGCCTATATCAGCACCAACCAAACCTTCAAGGGGAGGTCATTCCACAATCAGTTGCTATGGTCATTCCACAATTATTGCTTTTGGTTCATTTCCAGCAATTGCACACAATAGAAGAAAACCAAAATGGAGTTGAAGCCCCTGACAGGGACCCAGAAGTTGCAGGAAAGATCGCTTTGCGGATGATTTAGTTCACATCAGTGATTGCTCCATGTGATTGTGAGGAAAAAAGAAAGAACCAACATGTACAAATTAGGGGGCTAAATGTCCATATGATATATTACCCTTTGTATATGCGCATGATGATTACCACAGCTTTCCGAAAACTCTCCATCATTTGCTACATCTCCTGTAGCTCATTTAATATCCACACTTTTACTCTTGTTCTTAACACTCCTGAAAAAATAAAACAAAAATTCTATAAAGGTGTTTCTAAATTACTGACTCCTATTGCTCACAATTAAAAGGTATTGTGTAGCTGTTCTGTCTTGTTTCATGAACTGACTTTCTCTGGTAAGAAAAAGATGAAGGAAGAAAAACAAAAAACATAGGAGACATGGAAACTGAAGATTTCCAGTCTAGATCCACCACAGAATTCAATGAAAAGAGCATTCTAAGGCTTCAGTAGATGTCTAATATAAAAGCACCCTCAAATTTAAAATTGAGCAAATTTTAGGCAGAACAAGGTTCAAAACTTCTTTTTTAAAGAACATCAGTATGAACTAAAGTGTCTCATGTAGATTCTTCTAACACCAAATTTGGAAAATATTGTTACAGAGACTTAGCAGTCCTACCTGTTTTCTTGCATTAAACAAGGGAAAGTCTTTTTATGCAGGGGGATTGAAGCATGGAGATTTCATGATGGGTGGGTGACAAGTAGATAAGGGAGCTGTTAATCCCCAGTCACCTAGGGATTGCCTAGCAACCACAACATTTGACTACAATACCGTACTGTCTTTTGCCTCTCTGGCAGAATGACCAAGCAAGTGTATAACAAACAGACTGGGATTTTCAGCACTGGTTTCTTGAAGGTTTCTGTAAATCTGGGCAATACCTTATCTGCGACACAGGTTGGCCACTCTTTCTAGAACAAAAGATTAATTTTTCTAAAATAAAGATTAAAATACAGAGGGAAAGGCATGTTTGAGAAATTTGGTTTGGTTCATCCAAGGATTACTCTCTTTATTATTTTATTTTATTCTTTCTTTGATTTGATTTAGAAATTTTAGTACTGCAGGTCCAGAAGGGATCCTGTGGATCATCAAGTCCAGCCCTGTCGAGGATGTCACCTTTTGCTCAGACTGGCACACAAAGCATCTCACAAAAATATTAAAACACATACAGGGTGTTTTTGTTTTGTTTGTAAAGGTGTAGGAACTGCAGTGGCTCAAGTGGTTAAGATGCTGACTAGAAAGTGGCAGGTCAGCAGTTCAATACCTGAGTATTGCATGACAGAATGAGCTCCTATCTCTGTCCCAGCTTCTGCCAACCTAGCAGTTTGAAAGCAAGAAATTGCAAGTAGATAAATAGGGCAGGGCCGTAGATTCGAGTGGGTGAATTTTTTTTCAGGATGGGCTACAATGTCATATATATACAGTGGCGTCGCGCAGTCTTCGGCCGCCTGGGGCGAAGAACAAACTCGCCGCCCCCCCCCCAGCTCGCCGCTGCCGCCACCCCCTCCCCCCGACCCAGGTAGAAGCCAGCCCCCTGCTGACTAGCGGGGCGCGCGCGCGTGCGCGCGCGCCACACACCTCCGTCCGCTCGCACCTCCGTCCGCTCGCCCGGCCGGCTGGCCATCGGGGGCTCTCCGCCGCCTGTTGCCCCTGGCAGCGGCTTTCAGGGGGCGGCAAAATGTCCCCTCCCCACCCTTTTGCTGGCGAGGAGGAGAAAAAGTGTTTTTTTTTAGGCGGACAATTCAAGGAGGGGCCCGCCCGCCGGGCTGGCTGTCGGTCGGGGGCTCTCCTGGCGGGCGGCCCGCGTGCGCGCGCACGCTGCCCACCTCCTCCTGCCCAGCCAGCCCCCAGGGGCTCCCCGCCACGGCGCCACCCCCCCCCCGACGAGCGCCCCGTCTCACGGCAAGTTGGGTGGGTGGCTGGGCGGGCGGAGGCGAGCAGCGTCCGCGCGCACGCGGGCCGCCCGCCAGGAGAGCCCCCGACGGCCAGCTGGGCGGGCGACCGGGCGTGCCCCTCCTTCCCTCCCCCCCCTTTTGCTGGCGAGGAGGAGAAAAAGGGTTTTTTTTTAGGCGGACAATTCAAGGAGCCTCCTTGAATTGTCCGCCTAAAAAAAACCCCTTTTTCTCCTCCTCGCCAGCAAAAGGGTGGGGAGGGGACATTTTGCCTCCCCCTGAAAGCCGCTGCCAGGGGCAACAGGTGGCGGAGAGCCCCCGACGGCCAGCCGGGCGAGCGAGCGGATGGAGGTGCGAGCGGACGGAGGTGTGTGGCAAGCGGTGAAGCGCACGTGGGGCGCTCGCCAGCAAAAGGGTGGGGAGGGGACATTTTGCCGCCCCCTGAAAGGCGCTGCCCGGGGCATCCGCCCCCCCCGCCCCCCCACGCTACGCCACTGTATATATATATGTCATACAATGGAATCCCACATAATGAACACTTCATATAATGAAAAATTAGTATATTGAAGCGCTTTTGTGTTAATCGCGATACCCCACATTATGAATTTTCCATTATACGGGGTTTTCATTAAGCAAGGTATATCTTGGATAACGAAATAAAAATGCGAAGAAACAGCCCTGGTCAAGCAGGCGGTTGCTCCGCCGCCCTGGCCGTGCGGGCAGCTGAGGATGCCTCCGCCTCCCCCTTGGATTCGTTCCACCTGGCCAGGGGGATGCCTCACTGAATAGTCAAACTGTTGTGACTTTCCCCCCTCCTGCTGCATTTGTTTTTGTTATTTCTTTGATACTGTATCAAGTCTGTAAGCCGCCCTGAGTCGCCACGAAGTGGCGAGTGGGTGGCTATATAAATTTAAATTATAAATATAAAAATACAGTCAAACCTCGCATAAAGAGCGCCTTGCTTAAAGAGTAACTCGCTTAAAGAGCAGAATTTTCTCTGAATGTTTGCTTCGCTTAACAAATAAAACCAAAAACTCACTTAACAAATAAATCGAGGGTCGCAATCCCCCTGCCATTGGTCATTTACAATGGTGTTTCGCTTAAAGAGCAAACTCGCTTAAAGAGCAATGTTGTGGAACGTATTATGCTCTTTAAGCGAGGTATAACTGTATAGGGTTTTTGTTAAGCGAGGTATACCTTGCATAACGAAACCCTGTATAATGAACATTTTATTTTCATTATGAGGGGCATTGCCAATAGTGCTTTGTATAACGAAAAACTTGCATAATGAAGAGCCCCATGGAATGGAGTTTTTCCTGTTATGCTGGGTTCTACTGTATATATAAGCACCCAGGAGTCTGAGGGTGAGCAAACTGCTAAATCAGAGTGGGTGATGCCCACCCTGGAGACCCCATGGCTACAGGCCTAAATGGGACCGCTTTGGTGGGATGGTAAACAGCATTCCGTCTAGGCATGCCTGCCACGTGTCCACGGAAAAGTCTGCAGATGCAGACAACGCTGGCTCTTTGGCTATGAAACAGAGATGAGCACTGAACCCTAGAGTTGGATACAACTGGCTTTTGAGCAAGGGTGACCTTTACATTTACCTTAAAGATGCAGATAAAAGTGCACAAAGGATAAGTTCATGTAAAATTTCTAAAATTATATATTTAATTGACCTTATTGCAAATTGAGTACACTAGAATAGTTTTAAAGAAATTATGGGGGAGATTGCATAATTATTGAAAAGAACATTTATCTCTTTCCCTCTTTTTCCCTGACAGATCTAGCCTACCAGTGACCAGTTTTCACCATGTATGAGTCAAGGACCAGTTAAAAACAGCCACACGAAAAGGTCTAGATATAACATAAACTTTATGCCTAACAGGCCTTTTCTGTTGTTATTTATACCATAAAGTCAAGTTTTAAATCCCTGCACAGTCACTCTGTGGTCAAGCATGGATTTTCTGTTTCCAAGGATACATAGCCTGATCTGTGCCAACACAAGTCAGTGTTGTTCTGGGGACAGCTCCAGAGAGAAGTCCCAAGAGATAACTTTTTTTATATCCTGCTGCTTCTGTGTCCAGGCTAGATGTAAAACTGCCAAAATGAAGGGACCTTTTGGTAAGTTAATTCTGGAGTTACTTTTGGCTGACGTAGCGTGAGAAAGATTAGCTGGCAACACAAGGTTGCTGTTACCAGAATACGCCCAATTGTGGTTCAAAAATACCACAATCTTCCCGGAGGCTCTTTCTGTGTACCCCACTATCTCACAATGTTAGATTTAATTTTTGTCTTTGAATATTCTGAGGTGGCAAAACAGGTTTTTAATGTCAAAATGTGAAGACGAGGCGATTCAGGGAAATGATACAGGGAGTAAATATAGGACTCAGGTAATGCTGTTTCAGAATTCAGGCACTATTTGAATGTGATGCAGCCATTTGCTACATAAAAGTTATGGAACATCAAAATCATGGCATGTTAGGATAGCAAAATACTGTAATCATGTACTGTATTCACTTTGTACACAAATATTTCTTGTGAAGGCAGTCTTGACAGTTAAGATTCTTGGTTTGTTATGGCTCTAAGAACAATGTCTATTGTAAGGGCTTCCATACTGGGTTGTGTGAAAACATACATAAGAGAACAAGGAAAGTACAGTACAAGTTTGAAAGACAGAGATCCACTGAAACATTGAATAAAACTGTCATAGAACTATTTAACTAATTATGCCAGGATTAGATGTACATGCACAACTCTGCTGGCAGTATAGCTGCTGTGTCCCATTATATAATTAAGAGAGACAACAAACCTACACAAGTAGAAAATACAAAAATGGCAGAAAAATGACAGAATATCCTGTTGAGGGACTAAGCTAAGAACACACTCACCCACACAGAGTAACCCATGAACTAAGAATTTTATACTATTGCTGTGATGACACATACTCCTGCATATCGCCTCAAAGTCAAGATGTCAGAGCAGAGAATCCCATTTCATCATTGCCAATGGCATTGATACCAATTATTTTTCTACTTCATTTGGTCTCTAGATACCCTACAAACAGAAGATTCTCTCTCTGTGTGTTTTATGATATCAGAGAAAGGGGAAAGATATTGCATCTCCTTAAATTCAGTGGCTTAGTGGTTAAGATTTGAACCTGATTCCTGGAGAGACCTGCGTGCTGCATGATAGAGTGATCCCATCTCTGTCCCAGATCCTGCCAACCTAGCAGTTCGAAAGCAAGAAATTGCAAGTAGATAAATAGGTACCACTTTGGTGGGAAGGTAAACAATGATCTGTGCACTCCGGTGTCTAGTCATGCCTGCCACATGTCCACGAAAATGTCTGCAGACACAGACAGTCCTGGCTCTTTAGCTATAAACGGAGATAAGCATCATTACTAGAGTTAGATATGACTGGCTTTTGAGCAAGGGCGACTTTTACCTAAATTCAGTTTATACACTGGGATGCTATGATTGGTTGCTATCTTCTTCTGGTTGTAGCAACTTTGGTAGGATGGCTATCAACAAAAAGAAGTGTGGAGTCCTTGGGTAGAAAATTTCCTGCACCATCTGGTGTACAATTGTGCTATCAGAGACATTAATAATTGGGAAGCATATGCAAGTATGTTTCTACTCTTCTGGTGGAACACCCCCATTTGTGAAATGTGATGATGTATTTTGTGCTGTAGCACACATAAGAAACATGTTACCATTCCAAAGGTGATTTGGCACCAGCTACCCAAGCTATGATAAACCTAGGCAGCATAATAAAAAGTAGAGGCATCACCTTGCCAACAAAAGTCTGCATAGTTAAAGCAATGGTCTTCCCAGTAGTAACGTATGGCTGTGAGACCTGGACAATAAGGAAGGCTGAGCACAGAAGAATAGACACCTTTGAACTGTGGTGCTGGTGGAGACTCTTGAGAGTCCCCTGGACTGCAAAGAGATCAAATCAGTCAGTCCACCAAATGAGAAGAGAGGACTCGCTTGAGAAGGCTTTGATGCTGGGAAAGATTGAAGGCAAAAGGAGAAGTGGGCGACAGAGGATGAGGTGGATGGATGGAATCGTTGATGTGATGGGTGTAGGTCTGGCCGGGCTGTGGATGGCCGAGGATAGAGGATCCTAGTATGCGGTGGTCCATGGGGTTGCAAAGGGTCGGACTCGACTATGCAACTGAAAAACAAAACTCTCCATAAGCTGCCTCTAGGGTTACTGAAGCAAGACTTCTGTCAGATTCGAAAGGCAGGGGTGGGAGATGATATGGCCATCCAGAGGCTGTTCAACAGCAACTTCCACCAGTCCTAGCTGGCAGCCAATAGAGAATAATCCTAAAATCCAACATGGGGCACGTGTTCTCCATTGCATAAGACTGTGCCCAAAAGTCTCTGTGGATTTCCCCCCCTCAGAGGTGGAGGCAAAACTGTTATGTGGCATGATAGCATGATTTACATGCACTACTACATCCCATTGTCTGTTTGCTTACATTAATATAATGGATAAATTTAAGATTCTGGAATGCTTCCTGCTTCCCGGAAATACCCATGAATGTGTGCGCTAAAGATGCTTGTGTTTGTTTATTATCTGGAGTATTTTTGCCCTGCCTCTCAGCTTAAAAGGCCCTTAAGTTAAGGGAAGCTTAAAAATAAAATCTGGACCTCTCATTTAATTAAAAAAAATACAGATGTTTGACTAGACAAACTGGACTTCTGGTTTTGTTTCTGTGTCAGACCATTGCAGTATAATGAAGGATGGTGTTAATATTCCTATATGACACTAAAACCCCTTAAAAGGTTGATATATGGATGCAGAGAGGAGGAAATTTATTTATTTATTGGATTTATACCCTGCCCATCGGGGATGGACTCCCACTATGGGCGGCTTACACTATTAAAAAGTGAAACAAACACCATTAGGACAATAAAATACATACAACAGGTAGCTCTGTCTTTGGTAAAATGATTACTGTAACTTTTGTGTTTCCGTAATATAGATATTTGCATGTTAATATATTGTTGTTTTTATTTAATATACCATCAAGTCACCTCCAGTTTATGGCAATCCTATGGCACTTGAGAAAGCCTTGATGCTAGGAAAGATTGAAGGCGGCAGAGGATGAGGTGGCTGGATGGCATCATTGAAGTGGTGGGAGTAGACTTGGTAGGGCTATGGAGGATGGCAGATGATGGAGGAACCTGGTGTGTGTTGGTCCATGGGGTTGCAAAGGGTCAGACTTGACTGTGCAACTGAACAACTACAAAAACAAATGACTGTCCTCAACAGCCCTGGCCTGTTCTTTTAAATCCAAGCCTGTGGATTCCATTAGCAAGTCTATCCATCTCATGGTTGGTTGTCTTCTTGTCCTGCTGCTTTTCAACTTTCCCAGCATTGCCTTCTGCGGAATTGTGCTTTCTCATGATGTACTCAAAATAACCATCATATACCTTACTTAGACAAATATGAACTTTCTTTAGTGTTATGGATTTTCGACAGTTTGTTGAAGGCGAGGAGGGTAGGTTTGGGTTAGATTTATTAGTGTTTCTGGAAAACGTCAATGTCCCCAAGTGCTTTCTGTGCAACAAAAAGTGAAATGTGAGGCTGAAAACAAGTTCCTCATTTTGTTGCACACTGGCTGAATCTACAGGATGAAGCCAGCCCTGTATAGAGGATTCTGAAACACTGGGGTATCTTCAGTGGTGGGCAACAATTTTTTTTGGTTACCATACCGTGGGCAGAGCCTACATCATGGGCAGAGCCTACATGCTGGAGGATCTAGTCATGCCTGCCATATGGCCATGCATACATCTGCAAACACAGGCAGCGCTGGCTCTTTGGCTGTAAATGGAGATGAGCACTGCACCCTTCAGTTGGATATGACTGGCTTTTGAGCAAGGGAGACCTGAAACCACTTGCAGGGACAAAACCTGATGGGGCAGGGCAGGGAGGTGGGTGTGGCCACCCAATTTTGGTAGGATGGCTATCAACAAAGGCCACCCAATTTCGCCACCTCTCCTGCACAGAGGCCACCCAATTTTGCTACCCCCCTCCCAGGGAGGGGTGCAAGCCTGTTGCTGCCCATCACTGGATCTGCTACAGGTGCATTACCCCTTATCGTGGGAACCTCCCATGGGCTCCTGTTTTGTGCACTCAGTGTACTGTCACATTTTTTTTAAAAAAAATGGTTTTAAAGGATTCCTCTCTCAAGACACGAAAATAGTTAAGGGCTTCGCAAAACCACAGGTGTTTCTAGATGCTTCTGGACTGTCAGCGAGGTACGTAGGATGCGATGGCTGCTGATATTCTTATCACACACACAGGCACCAGGATGTCAAAAATTTTACTACCCCACCGTGATGTCATCACAGTTTGGGTGGAGCTAACATGATGTCATGTCATGAGCGGGGCCAAAGAAAAAATACAAAATAATAAAAATAGGAAGCTTCAGGCTATAGGGAGCTTCAGGCTAGCAGCTTCTCTTCCTCCTCCCCTTTTGGGAGGACAGCAAGGAGGCCGTGCATATGTGCCAAGCACTAGGTGTGCATGCACACCAAGTGCTTGGCATGCATGCGCAGTGAAAAGGTAAGCCCCGAAGGTGGTTCCCCCCAAAAGCTACTACAGGTTCTCTGGGAGACTGGGAAAAGTTACTACCGGTTCTGGAGAACTGGTGAGAACCTGTTACATCCCATCACTGGTGCATGCACACCTATAGTGCTTGGCGCGTATGCACGGCCGGCACAACATCCACAAAATCCCATGTGGGGATTTTACACAGGCTAACACGGCTCCCATAGGTCCAATAAAAAAAAAAATCATGTTCGTTTTTCTTCCTGCTGGATACTTCTAGATGTGGGTCACTGACTACCCCGAAGAGGTGGTTCTCACGTGTTTGAGAACCGACAGGTCGGTGTGTGTAGCTAAAAGTGGGAGGGGAGAGGAGGAGGGGTTGGGGAAAGAAAGGCGAGTCGGTGGAAATTTCCACTCCCTGCAGTAGTAGCTGCGGCCACGGAGAGAGAAAGAGGAGGGTGGAGAAAAGGCGGGACCTTCATCATCATCATCATCATCCCCTCACCGACGGAGAGACAAGAGGGTGGCTTCCTTTCCCGCTCCATCCACTACTTGACGCGGAGTATTAAAACCAGAAGCGCCTCCCGGGGTGGGGAATACTTTGGGGATTCCCATAAAGAAGAAGCCCATTTTGGGTCCAGCCCAGGTTAGATAGAAGCGGCAGCAGCAGGGAAGGGAAGCCAAGAAGAGGCGCCTGACGCGGGCGAAGGGGCGGCCCCGCACCAGCCAGCCACCCCCTTCGCCCTCTTAAGCGCCCAAAGCACGCCCGCCCGCCTCGGCCCTCCTCCTCCTCCTCCTCCCGGGACTCCTCCTGGCTTGGCTTCGGTCTTGCAAGCCCTTCTGCTGCGCGCACCACAGCCCCTTCTCCGTTGCTGCTGCTCCTTTTTTCCCCCTCCAAAGATGCCCCGTTATGAGTTGGCTTTAATCCTGAAAGCCATGCAAAGGGTGAGTGCACGTGGGAGTACGTGGACGCGTGTCTAGAGGGCGAGCGGGGAGGGGAACCAAAGCATGGGTATGCAGTCCCTCCCCGTCCCCCTTCTATTGTCCTGCCCGCCTCGCTCCCTTTTTGGCGGCCCCGCTTCACGTTTCTGGCCGGGCTCCTTCCTCTCCACGCCTCCCTTCCTCTTCCCGTCCGCCCGCCTTTTCTTCCCCTCTGCGGCGAAGGAGAGTCAGGGACCGGCCTCCTCCTCCTCCTTGCCCGGCCCTTTGGCTGCTCCCTTGCCCTGGGTTCCCTTGGAGGAGTCAAGGTGCCATGAGGGAAGCATTGGCGCCTTCTACGTGAAAGCCAGGATTTGTCCCGTTCCTCTTTCGCCCCCCACATTGGGTGCCTCTCCAAGCGCACGTGTCCTCTTGCCAAAACACGCGGGAAGGGGACGCTTTCCTAGTCTTTAGCTGACAAATATAAATGTTTTTAAAAGTGGCCATGCTTTAATGTAGGGGTGCCCAAACTTTTGGTGCCGTGGGCTAGTTATGTGGTTCACTGTGGCCAATTCATCCGGCCCCAGGAACGCCCTCGTTGCTCCTGGAAGCGGAAGTGAAATGTGCCTCTAGTAAAGGTAAAGGTTTCCCCTTGCTCGAAAGCCAGTCGTATCCGACTCTAGGGGTGAGTGCTCATCTCTGTTTCTAAGCCGAAGAGCCAGCGCTGTCTGCTTCTGCAGGCGTTTCCGTGGTCGTCATGTGGCAGGCATGACTAGACACCGGAGCGCACGGGACGCTGTCTACCTTCCCACCGAAGTGGTCCCTGTTTATCTACAGTAGTACCTCAGATAACATTAGTATCGAATAACACTAAAATCGCATAACATTAAGGAATCTGGGGGGAAGAATTGCATCGGATAACATTAAGATCCTATGGGATGCATCAGATAACCGCTAAATCCTGTGTGGTTACAATGTATCTCTATGGATCCCATAGGATTTTAACATGCATCAGATAACACTAAAAATCGTATAACACTAAGACTTGTGGAACCAGGTTTTAGTGTTATCTGAGGTTTTACTGTACTTGCAATTTCTTGCTTTCGAACTGCTAGGTTGGCAGGAGCTGGGACAGAGGCGGGAGCTCGTTCCGTCCTGCAGTGCTCGGGAATCGAACTGCTGACCTTCCGCCTCCTTAGTGACTTGAGCCACTGCAGTCCCTTAAATGTGTCTCTACAGGTGTGTTTTACTTTCGGAGGACTTTCGGGGGCCGGATGAATTGGCATTGGGGGCCGGATCCAGCCCCCAGGCTGTAGTTTGGGTACCCCTGCTTTAATGTTTTTTAAAATGCAGTTGCTGGGGCTCAGGATGTTCGGTAAGACTTGAGGTTCAGAGGCCGAGGAATCAATTTTTGCGCTCTCTTGCCTGCCTGATCTGTTGCTGGCGATTTTTGCATCATGCCAGTTCATCATTTTCGTGCTAAAGAGAGATCACAACTGAACTGGAGATACGAAGGTAGTTGCAAAAAAAGAACAAAGCAGAGCACCTTCAGGTTTTTTTAAAAAATTCATAGTCCATTATGAGCATGAATGAATTCCCACGCAAAGAAAAGAGTGAGCTTGTTGAAGACTTGGATTTTATGCCCACTGCAGATTGTAATAATAAATAACAGTGACATTGCCTTAACAGTTGTTAGGTCCTTGGTTAGGTCTTGAACAGTTACTCTTTGTGGTCACTCTGAATAATCAAAAACTTTACATAGGAACTTCCTAGATGCTTAGATATTACCATAACAGGTTCTGAAAGGAACCTCATTCAGGAGTCCCCTGAGCGGAGTTTCTCCAGCAAAAATCCTTTCAACCCAGAGTAATCTGACTTGAAATTATTATTATTAACAGTTCTTAGGTCCTTGGCTAGGTCTTGAGCTGCTAATTGTACACCAGTCTTCGACTCTGAATCTAATGGTAGATTTTTATAATAATAAAGTATAAATAAAACCCTGCCATTGCTGTAATTTTGGATTTCTTTAGGGGTTAGTAATGTTGAAGGGTAGCATGGAAAGCCTGCTGGGTTCTTTTTTGACTGTGAGTGTAAATAATGTTCTGGGTAGCACTGTTGGTCTGAGCTGCCAGCTGTAATAAGCTGTGGGTCGGGCCTGGAGCGCTGAGGCAGAACACTTTTAACATGGAAGATCTCGGTGTCTGTTGCCCACATCTCCAGATAGGGCTAAGAAATGTTCTATCTATACCAAACCATGGAGAACTGCTGCTAATGAGGGTTGGGAGCCTATGCTACAGTATTATCTGTATGCTGTAGGTGTAGAAAATGCTGCCTTAGGTGGACTGGTGGCCTTAATGGAGCATGAGATAGATTTTGACATTGGTGGAAAACAAGAGTGTAGAATGCTATATTTATTTTTAACTTCAGGCTTGCTTAGTTTGAAAAAAGCTCTTAAGGTTATCCAGGATTTTTTAAATAAAAAACCCCATTCATTTTCTTACTGAACAATCATTTTCACAAAATTAATCATTGTTGTACTTTTAGTTTTGACAGAATTATATGACAGTGCAGTTCTGAGACAGCAAGACTCTCTGGAAAAGACAATAATGCTGGGAAAGGTGGAAGGCAGCATAAAGTGAGGAAGGCCAAAAGCAAGATGACAGATTTTCTAACTATAACTAGGTGGGAGTTGAGCAGAACTGTTGTGGACAGGACATTTTGGAGATCTCTCATTCATAGGGTTGCCATAAAGTCAAAAGATGACTTGATGGCATGCAGCAACAACAGAAGAGTCCTGTGCATATCTTCTGTGAATTAAATCCTGTTGAGTTCAGAGGGAACTTTGAATTAACTTTTCGGTGAGTTTAAATAACATTGCTGAGCTGATTGTTGTAGTATAGTTTTGCACTTATAGATTTTTGCTTCCTAAATTCTGTTTCATATAGATCAGAAGGTACAGTTTGTGTGTATTTTAATGTACATACGTACCTGAACATGTTAAACATACGTAACTCCTCTATTTTAATTCAGTGTTGAATTCGGCAAATTCGCTGGCTTATTGCTAATAAAGTCCAAGACAAAAGGGCAGCATTGTGCAAGCATGGTATAGTGATGGGATTCAGGAGCCCTGGATTCAAATTTCCTTTTTGATAGTGAAACTCACTGGGAGACCTAGGGACAGTCCTAGTCTCTCAGCATGAGTTACTGGAGTTTTCAAAGAGGTACCCAGGTTAATCTGTTTCCATTTCTTTTGAAGAGGTGGTTTGTTTTAATCCACAAATGTTGGCACTGAAATGTCTTTAAAGTGTCAGAGTTGTTTTTAGTTTTTTAATGGTGCTTTATAATGTGTTTATAAAGTGAAGGCTGGAAAGAAGAGAACCATAAATGCTGCCCTGTTGCTAGAAAGGCAGGTTATAACTGTAACAACAATAATTAATAAAATTTAAGGATGGCTTAAGAGGTGGCTTTTAGGAACAACTGACTTTCCTGTGGTTGTGGTGAAGTGCAGGGATATGTTCCACAGGGTACTAAATATTGCTTCCATTTGATCTGCTAATTTAAGTAACAATTTAAAATACTTTTCAGCAAGCATGAAAGCAAAATGTCAGAATAGTTAGCACAACAATTGTGTCCAGTATCGCATAGGAATCAAGTAATGATTGTGGTAGGTTTTTTAGAAAAGTAGAAGAGGGTATATAACCAGCTTTGGAAGAACATGTTTGGGAGTTAATAGAGCTTCTGTCCACCCTAGTCTTTGCACAGAAGGATATGATCAAGGAAGAACGGCCAGTGAGCTTTCTCCATGAAATTGCTGTCTCTGTGGAGTGTAGGCTGGTTTGGCCACTTAAAAGTCATTCAACTTAAAAGTAATCCCGCATCTAAGCAGGGGTTTTCTAGGTATTTATCATGCAAATTGTAAAAAAAAAAAAAGCATTTAAACTTAGTAATAATTTAAACTTAGGTTCAGCCTGGTATTTCTAAGGTAAGCATTAATGTTCTGAAAATGGCTGGAATCAACAGTTGGGCTTGCTTGCACCAGCAATATTGCATATTATTTTTCTTTAATTTTTTTAAAGAGGCAACAGAGAGATTAGGGAAAACATAAGTAGGAAGAGTTCCAAATGGATCACACTGTTCAGTTTGGAAATAGGGGTTTTTAATAGGAAACTGAAGCCTCTTGTCTAAAGCATTTCTCAACCTTTTAAAGCTAAGGACCGGGTCACACTCTCTCAGACAGCTTTGGGGGCCGGACGGCCATTCATCACATGGCACCTCCGGGTGTGGTGGAGGCGGTGGGGGGGGTCCACATGAAATGGCACCATGGGCCACATCTGGCCCATGGGTTGCAGGTTGAGAATGCCTGGTCTAAAGTATTATTTTTAGTTACATTTCAACAAAATAATTTTTAAAATGGTATTGCTGGTATAAAATGTTTATTATATTTTCCATTTACTTGCTATATAGCAATAGTTAGGAAATGTATTTTAGGTGTTAATTATCCTAAGCCAGTAGCATAATTTTTGCTTAAAAGTTTAAGGGTACATTGGGAGTTCAACTTTATTTTCACTGAAACTCTTCTGACTACAGCTCCAATTTGTTTGGCTTATTGGTTGTCACTGCTGTTTTATGTACTCACCAGCAGAGGGTGGTAAGAGCTAAGATTGGTCAGCATAGTGGTAGAGGCGGTATAGCAAGGCTCTTCCTATAAACTTGGTGAACAATTCTTTAAGTGTTGTATCCGATTCTGAATATTGGCTATCCTCATGGTGATTAGCCATGAAGATTGTCCTGAGAGCAATGTAACGCAGTGTGCTTTTATTTGCCTTCCACATCACAGTATGGATCACAGATCCAGTTCCTCGAGCCACTTTCTGGTTCTAAGCCCTTTTGGCATACAAAGTCCTCATCAGCCCCCAGGCCAGTATTGATGAAGCTGCTGCCTTCCATCATGATGGATTCAAGTGGGATTGAATCCACTTGGGGACCATCACCCTTCTCTAGACTTTGGCACCCAAGGCCGATAGTCCTCAGGGTTGTCGGGTTAGTTAACCACTGCCTGACAATCAGTGGTGAGTTTCTGGCAGTAGGATCCACTCTACTGCTATAGCAGGATAACCTGGCCAGATTGGTCAGCTATTGTACACTTTGAGTTAAATTGGCTCAGCTGTTTGATGTTACTTAAGAAGACAAACAAATGATGTCCCTAACAGTTTGACTGTTTCGGACTTACATAGCTATTTAAAATGTTGCTTGCTACAAGCCTTTCCATTATGTGATTATTTTAAAATTTGGAATCTGTTTTATACATACCTTTTAGGTGTCAACATGCAGAGAGGAATGGCTGTTTACGTGTATCAAAGAGCAGCTGGTTTCAGGTGAACATGGAGATGAACAGCTACATTATACTAAATCATGTAGCACCTTTTTAAAGGAACAGTGAGATTTTGGGCTTCAGATTTAATTGGCAAAAAATACATGCTTTTACATTATGATTTTCCATTTCTTTATGAAGCAGATGATGGGAAATCTGAACAGAACTACATGAACAGGTCTAAATTTAAGTAATTCCTACCCACAAGTCCGTTTGTTTCAGTCTTATCTGTACAAATGCAAACTGAAATACATTGGCTTGCCACTGTCTTGTTTACTTAATGGCTGTGTTTGCAGTTGACATAGATCCTACTAATTTTCTCAGGTGTAGCAGCAGAGACCAATTAGATTGACATTACCCATCTTAAACAGCTCTTATTAGCAGACATAGGTCTCTAGCATGGCCCATTTAGGTGTGTGGATCCAAGGAAGGGCAATTGCTTTTTTAATTATGGCTTCATGAATCTTACTAAAACAAGTGGTGTTTTTTGAGGTCTCCTTTAATCATGTAATGTAAAGGTGGGAAGGAAGGGAATAATATAGGAGAAGTGCTGGTAGATCATGATAATGAGAGTCTGGTGACATGTCATCCTGGCTTTAAGATTTCATTTAAGCAGAAGCATAGAACGCTTGTTCTCATCATATTATTCATTACACAAGAATATAGTGTAGTTTGATTTAATTGACAAGGTGGGATCTGGATAATCCCTCATGGGCAAAGGCTGAGTGTTTCTGATATTTGTCAGTTCTCACATCTAGCCTCACCCGTCCCTTAGGACTAAAGAATGGAATTGGAGATGGCAAGGACCAGTTTCATTTTTGATATTTGGCTGGTGCCCATAACATTTAAGATAAATTTTTTCAAGTACTGGATTTATTTACTTAGCAAATAAAATTTAAGCTAGAATATGCAGTACAGTAATACCCCGGATAACGTTATGACTTGGTTCCACAAGTCTTAACGTTATCCGGTTTTTAGCGTTGTCCAATGAATACATTGAACAACGCTAAAAAAAAAGCCCTGATTGCCGATGCGCGCTAGAGCCGATGCACGCTGTTTTTGAAGTTCCCCCTCCTTCCTGGAGGCTGCAATGAGTCAAAACGTCAGGATTCAAATCCTGACGTTTTGACTTGTTAGAGCCTCCAGCAGAGTGGGATAACTTTGGAAACAGCTTGGAACAGCTCCTGTGATCTCCCTGGAGCCAGCAAGGGGGGGGGGAGGGTCAAACAGCCCGAAATGGGTAAAAAAAAAAAAAGGACTTTTTTTTACCCATTTTGGGCTCTTTGATCTCCCTGCTGGCTCCAGGGAGATCACAGGAGCCGAGCCAAGCTGTTTCTAGGCTTCCCTGACGTCCCTGGCCATTGCAACAAGCCAAAACGTCAGGGTTCGAACCCTGACGTTTTGGCTTGCTCCACTGGCCGGGGACATCGGGGAAGGCCAGAAACAGCTTGGATCGGGTCCTCTTTTAATGCTAGCGTGTGTGTGTGGGGTATTCCTCCCAACCACCCCCACCCCCACGCTAGCATTAAAAACAAAAAACCAGGAGGAAAGAGACGATCTCTGGATTTTCTTGCTTTTAAACAACTGCATCGGATAACGCTAAAATGAACGTTATCCGGTGCAAATCTTCCCCCCAAATTTGTCATCGTTATGCGGTTTTAGCGTTATCCGGTGCAATCATTATCCGGGCTATTACTGTATTGCTATATTGCCTGAATTCTGTGATCTGACATGCTGAAGCTTTTAGATTTTTCTTTTAGCTTCTGCCTTAATTTGTTTTCATTATGTAAAATATTTCAAAATTAGCATACAAATAGTAAAAAACAAGAAGTCATAGAATCTAATTTTGCAGATCATTTACATAGCATTCCAGTTAGTTCTGTAAGGATGGCAGTGAAAAGTGATCAAATTTATTGGTGTCAGTTATATTGTAGAGTTATTGTTTCTGTTACTGTAAAACATGGGTTCTTAACCTTTTAAAGTCATGGTCTGGACCAGCCCCCTTGGTCAGCTGAGCGGGCTGGACTGGTGGTTCCCACACCATAAATACTGTTGTAAAATGTGGCTGGGCACAGGTGCATTTACGGCTGTCATAAATGCTTCCGCTTCTGGTGGTGGCTGCAGGGGCCGTAGGTTGAGAACCCCTGCTGTAAAGGAACACTTGATAACAAAAGTTTCCTGCTCATATTAAAACTGCATAGTTTCTTACACCAAGCACAGTTATTTCTCTAGAAAGTGTTGACAAAGTAATTCTGTAGTTTGCATTATCCCTTATTTGGGATTTTTGAAAAATTAAGCTCTGGGGTTTGATAAGTTAGTGGTTTAGGCATTCGCCTGTAGAGCCAGAGGCTGGGAGTTCAATTCCCTATTGTGTCTCCCAGATAAAGACAGAAATTTGTGTAGCCACAGTCTACTGTACAGTCCCAGAGTGCCATGAAAAAAGGAACTGGTTAACCACCTCTGTGTTCTCTACCTAGAAAATCCTGGAAAAGAGTTGCTACAGTAATACCCCGGATAACGTGAGTACCGTATAGCGTGAAAACCGCATAACGTTACAAGATTTTCAAAAAAATCTTGTATCGAATAACGCGATTTTTAACGTTATCCGATACAGTCGTTCTTAGCAGCAGGGTGGCTGGAAAACTGAACGGGGTTCTCCATTCAGCTTCCCAGCCACCCTGCAGCTATGGAGGCAGGGGTGGGGAGGCTGGAAAGCTGACGGGGGGCTCCCCCGTCGGCTTCCCCAGCCACCCCACAGCTGCGGAGGCAAGGGCCGGTGGCTAGGGAAGCCGACAGGGAGTCCCTGTCAGCTTCCCCAGCCACCCTGCAGCTGTAGATCGGGTCCTCTGATCTCTCTGGAGCAGGCAGGGGACACGATCCAAGCTGTTTCTGGGCTTCCCCGACGTCCTCAGCCAGTGCAGCAAGCCAAAATGTCAGGGTTCAAATCCTGACATTCTGGCTTGCTGCAGCCTCAAAGAGGGTGGGGGAACTTCAAAAATAGCGCACATCGGCTCTAGGGAGGTCGGGAGACCCGATGCACGCTAATTTTGAAGTTCCTCCACCCTCTTTGAGGCTGCACAAGCCAGAATGTCGGGATTCGAACCCTGACGTTTTGGCTTGTTGCACTGGCTGAGGACGTCGGGGAAGCCCAGAAACAGCTTGGATCGGGTCTCCCCACCTCCCTGGACCCGGCAGGGGGGTCAGAGACCCCAAAATTGGTAAAAAAAAAAAAAAGGACTTTTTTTACCAATTTTGGGGTCTCTGACCCCCCCCCCGGGTCCAGGGAGGTGGGGAGACCCGATCCAAGCTGTTTTCAAAGTTCCCCCACCTCCCTGGAGGCTGCAGCAAGCCAAAATGTCAGGATTCAAATCCTGACGTTCTGGCTTGCTGCAGCATCCAGGGAAACAGGGCTTTTTTTAACATTGTGTGATCAATGTATCGCACAACGTTAAAAACCGGATAACGACGAGACTTGTGGAATCAAGTCATAACGTTTTCCAGGGTACTAGTGTATGTCAGAATTGATATACATATATACAGTAATATATGTTATTGTAACAGAGGAGTGGCAGAAGGTAGGTTGTACTGAACTTTGGACATTTAATGCAAAAATAGGAGTAGCACTTTCAGTCTAAAGCAGGCTTTCCCAACGTTTGGTTTTAGGACTTCAATTCTCAGAAGCCTTAGTCAATTCCCCAAAGCACTGATTAGCCAATGTACTGACTTAGGCTTCTGGGAATTGAAATCCACCAATGCGGTATGTGCCCCATGTTGGGAACACTGGTCTAAAGGCTGAACACAATTTAGTGGTGGTTTTTTGGGGGGCAGTTGGGGATTTTGGTGATCATTGGGGCCAGAGGCAAAGGAGTGGGTCCCAAAAGCCTTCCATATTTAAAATTAAATGTTTTATTGCCCACAACTAAGTTTTAGAAGTGGCATTTCAACATGTCAAAATACAACAACACAACGGCTAAGAAACTACTTCAGAATTGATACCACGGGGAAGAGGGCATAGTCTGGAGAAAACCTTTGCCAGTGAAATTTGTTTCATTATTCCTCATGCATCTGAGTTTTTCAGCTATGATTTAGCATATATTAGTTGCTGAGAATATTGTCAAGAATGCTGATTGTGTAGCATTGTTGTGCATTTGGCTTACTGAGGAATTCCATTGTTCTATGCCAGGGGTTCCCAAACTTTTCATGCCACGGGTCAGTTGTGGTTCACATGGTTTCTCCCACTGTAAAACACGTCCACAGCTGTCGTGAACACATTTACAACAGCTGTGGGTGCATTTATGATAGCCACGGGTACATTTATGCATGTGCGCACATTTTACATCTGTCGTAAATGCTTCCACTTCCAGTAGTGGTGAGGGCGCCCCATGGGCCATAGTTTGGCCACCCATGTTCTATGCATTTAAAACAATGCTGACTACAAGAATTCTATTAAAAAAATAAGTAGAACCCATAGACCACCCTTCTGTGATCCATTTTTGTCAACACCTGTCTGAAAATATAACACAGGATATTTAATGTCTGTGCTCTGAATTGGTTGGTTTATAATAGCCCTAAGTTATGCAAGTTTTATATTGATATAATTTGCAGATCTGTAGACTTGCCTGTCAAATTTGGTTCATTATGCCTCATGCATATCATTCACCTAATTTTGTGTAAGTACTCTGTGAGAATCTAAGTCATTTCCTTCTTTTTCCATTATATGTAGGACCAGCCTGTCAATTTAACCTCAGTTGAATTTCATTTTGAAGGTTTAGTTATATACTTCAGTGCCATAATAAGCTATGTTTTCTACAGCAGAGTCCCTTAAAATGTTTATTTATTCGACTTACATCCCGTCCAGTGTAGACTTATAAAGATTGTTAGTATGTCTTGTAAAATATCAAGTACAGTGGAACCTTGGTTGACACAATTAATGTGTTCTCCAGGACGTTATTACAGAGAAAATCACTTTAACCAAATTTTCCATAGGAATGCATTGAATGCAGTTTCCCATAAGAATGCATTGAAAACCAAAATACATTAACCAAAAAATGGTTTCCCATAAGAATGCATTGAAAACCAAAATACATTAACCAAAAAATGGTTTCCCATAAGAATGTACTGAAAACCAATTAATCGGGAGGGGGGATCCGTAAACTGAGACACTATTTTCTATGGATTTCTTTTTGTTATGCAATTTTTATGTTATCTGAGCCCTTTGTTAACTGAGGTTCCACTGTATCCTGAAACTTAAAATACACAATAATCTCTAAGCAGATACAGCTGATGATACTGGACAAAATCCGATTGTTAGTTCTAGTCATATAGAATGTGTTGGATGAATGGAACTTATTTAGTCAGCACTTACATAAGTTCCATTGATTTGATGTGAATATGTAGGTTATGTTTAAAAAAAGGATATCTGGAAAGCTCCAGTTTTTGTTTTCTGACACAGTTGCTCTCTATTCCCTGATATTAAATATTTTTCTTCGTTTATGACCCCATGATCTCAAGCTTTGATGGCTTGGATGTTGTACAGTGACTAGGGCAACTTACTGAGACTTACCCATCACAAAGTGCTGCAGAGTCATTCTCAACCCTATTCCAGTTTTGATCTAGAAGTGAACACCTTCAGTTTCTGTTTTTCTTTCGCAGCAGTTTGGTTGGGACACAGGTTTAGTTATTGACAACCAGATAAGTAGGTGGATACAACATAGTTGATGTTACAGACACGTTTCAAATTTATATTCTAAGATGCAGTCCTGTGCACAATTACGCAGAAATAAATCCCATTACATTATTGGAATTAAATTTAGTGGGACTGTTAAGTATTCTTTAGATTGCAGTATTATACTAATAGTATTATGGTTGTTGAAAGGTAGTGGAATTTAACTCCTTTAGCTACTCACATTTCATCCTTTGACACTATATTGTGTTTTTGTGTACTGTTTGAGAATATAATAATCTAGGCATAATATATAATTAAATTCTGAACTGTTTAACCTTCTGTTCCAACTTCACTTCTGTATCTTTCTTCTGTCCTATGTGTATGCCTGCATCCCCATCTTATTCCTTTCATCCTTGAAATTTGGTGAGCTGGGTTTTTTTAAATAAATACCTGCATTTACCCCTATATTTTAGTGAATTTGTGTTATTAGATTTAAGGAGGCAAAAGATAATTATGAAGGAAATGGAGCAGTGCTATGGAGAAATGTTCTAAATAATTAAAAGGTCACCCTTACTGTATTCAAGTATCCAAAACTCTTAAGGAATGGAGTTCAATGGGCGATTGCAGTGGTAGCAGGCCAGAATGCTATTATGCCTAAGTATTATAATAGGTCTAACTCAGTGACCTAGGTATGCTGACTTGGGCTTCTAGTAATTGAAGTACAAGAACATCTGGAGGCCCAGGGTTGAGAAAACCTGACCTAGTATATAGCAAAGTTCAACTCAGGTTTCTCTCATAAAATTGTATCTTGTGCTCTAGGCCATCCATATTCTTGTCACTTTCCTCCTCTAGTTGCCAATAGTGGTGGCTAGCATCTTTTGACATGTTCTTCATGTTAAGTCTAAAGTAGGAAATGGGGGTCATACATTGATACGTTTGTTGTTCCTTACTGGTGCTTAGCTTCTAGTTCACTAAGTTGGGAAGTAGTGTGACAGTAGAGAAGACAAAATATTGACCCAATTGGAGCAGATTCTGTCCATTGTCAAAGCTTGACTTGCTTGTTCTATTCCATTCCATTGCTATTACAGTAATACCTTGGATAACGATCGCCTCAGATAATGCTAGAATCCGATAACATCGGGGAATTTGAGGCAAATATTTGCAGCGCACAACATTGAGATAATGTTGTGCGATGCAATTGTTTGCCTCAAATTCCCCGACGTTGATCTCTGCCCCAAAGCCCGCATGGCTAGAGACAAGCCCTGTGGGCTTTGGGGCAGAGATCTACCAAGGCTTAGACCCCGGTTTGGTTGGGGGGGAGATTGGGTTTGTCTCCCCCCCCCCGCCCAGCCAAACAGGCGCTACAGGCTCTTTGCTTTGGGATGAGGTGGGTAGGGGTGGAAGGTACCCACCCCATCCCAAAGCAGAGAGCCAGGGCAGGCTGCCTAGCTTTAGGATCGGAGTGGGTGGGGGTGGAAGGCACTTCCAGCCACCCCATCCTAAAACTGTCCCTGAACTCCCCCACAGCCACAGCGATTGATCACGGGGTGTGGGGGAGTTTGCCCCCCAGCCTGGCTTGCTAAGAGGCTTAGCCATCCAGATGGGGGGGGGGGCGGCTTCTGGGGAGAGGCTGGGAAAAGCATCCCAAGCCTCTCTTCAGAACTCCCCCCCCCCACCGGCCTGGCTCACTAAGCCCCTTAGCAATCCCGACAGGTTTCTGAAATGAAGCTGGGGAAAAAGTTTTCCCAGCTTCTTTTCAGAAACACTACACCCCCAGATTGCTAAGGGGCTTAGCCATCCAGGTTGGGGGGGGGGGCTTCTGGAGAGAGGCTGGGAAAAGGGTCCCAAGCCTCTCTTTAGAACGCCCCCCCCCCCCAACCTGGATCACTAAGCCCCTTAGCAATCCAGACGGAGGTTTCTGAAAGGAGGCTGGTAAAACTTTCTCCCAGCTTCTTTTCATAAACCTCCGTCTGGATTGCTAAGGGGCTTAGTGATCCAGGCCGGGGGTGGTGGTGGTTCAGAAACACACACACCTGCCTGGCTTGCTAAGGGGCTTAGCTGGGGGGGGGGGGCTTCTGGAGAGAGGCTGGGAAAATGGTCCCAAGCCTCTCTTTAGAACGCCCCCCCCCTCCAGATGGCTAAGCCCGTTCTTTTCCCCAACCCCAGCACTGATGACAGCGAGGGATCAGTGCTTGGGTTAGGGAACCGATCGCACTTTGCTTGCTAAGAGAACATGTGTTCCCTTCGCAAGCAAAGGACGACTCCAAGCTGGGACCACAGGTTTGCTTGGGGAGGGAATGCGTGTTCCCTCCCCAAGCAAACCGGATTGCTCCCCTATTCCCTTTCCTCTTCGGAAAGGGAACAGGGCTTTTTTTTAACGTTGTGCAATCAATGCATCACACAACGTTAAAAACCGGATAATGTTATGACTTGTGGAACCAAGTCATAATGTTATCCGAGGTATTATTGTACTGTATCTACCTTTTCAGATTGTTCAGGAGGTGGGTGCCCACTGCCCACATCTTATGGTTTTTGCGATTTATGTAGTTTTGAGCACCTGTGTATTTACCTGGCGTCAGTATGTTCTCTGTGTATACCCGTGCAGTCCTTCTTATCACTTCCTACTGATAGTTGGTTTTTATAGCTTCTGCCAATCACTTTTGCTGATGAAATGCTGCACAGTGTTGTAGTGTGAGAATTATTCTCTCTCTCTCTCTAAAACTTAGAGTAACTCTGTGATGAGTGGGGTAGAGGCCTTTAACTCTGCACCTTTGATTAGTGAAAGGATAATGGCCAAAGTGGCAGATTGGGGAAGCAAAAAATCAAACTAAGAAATCCATTTTGGTTTAGTTTGCCTCTTGGTACAGCTTTTGTGACCAATCTATCTCAGTGGCTTATCATATTATGTGAACAGTCTGAAAAGGTGAATATATACAGTGGTGCCTCAGGTTACGAACACCTCGGGTTACGTAATTTTTGGATTACCAGTGAAAATCTATTGAAAATAATGCCTCAGCTTACGAAAAAAAATTGCAATATAAAGCAAGTTTCCCCAGTAAACATCCCAGGATGCATTGCCCTGAGTTGCTACGGCGAGTGGGCAGCAATATAAATTTGAACTAATAAATAATAAATAAATAAAAATTGCATCTGAGAGGTTTACACATTGTGTTTCGGGTTATGAATTTTTCATGATACGAAACGTCCTGGAGAACACATTAAATTCGTAATCCGAAGTACAGTGTGTGCATGTGTCATTGTATAGTGACATTCTTTATCATAACATAGTTTGGAAATCAGTACAGTCAAACCTCGCATAAAGAGCGCCTTGCTTAAAGAGTAACTCGCTTAAAGAGCAGAATTTTCTCTGAACTTTCGCTTCACTTAACAAATAAAACCAACCAAAAACTCGCTTAACAAATAAATCAGGGTTCGCAATCCCCCCCCCAACTGGTCATTTACAATGGTGTTTTGCTTAAAGAGCAAACTCGCTTAAAGAGCAATCCTGTGGAACACATTATGCTCTTTAAGTGAGGTACAACTGTAGTACATCTCTGTGAATTGTAAATGTGATAGTGCTGTGTGGCATTGATTTATTGTCGTTTTGAAGGAAAATTTCTTCAGCCAGTAAAATATCTGTTTATTTATTTATTGTTGTATCCTAATGTAGAAAACGAGGGACCTGGCATCTTAATTCAAAGTAAAATGATGCACATTCTGCATGTATATTAATGAATAAACTCTGCTTAAAGATTGGAATACTGTTTCTTTCATGATGCAAAAATTCTGTGTAACATTTCCAGGGACGAAAAGCTGCTATGCTACTTAGCTGATTTTTCTGGTGCCTTTGGTGAAAGCCTTCTCTAATTCAATCTTTGTCTTTTGTCTTTGCTGCCTTGCAGGGTTGGTACAATAGGCTTCACTAGACTTAGCTGCAACTAAGAATTTCTCCTACATCAACCAAGTTAATGGTGATGCTCTTGTGGATTGGCGAATTAAAGTACGCGTTAAGTATTTAAGAAGCGGAGAAAACAAATTTTGTCTTCTCAAAGTTGCACTACAACCACTACCATCAAGACAGCAAACCAATGGACAAAGAATTTGATCCACAGTTTTTGTAAAACTATACTGATTTGTCTTACTAAGGCTTGGGCTCTTTGACCTTGGACCGTCTGCATTGGAAGTTACTTTGTTTTGCAAAAATGAGGGCAGCTTTGGAACCAGCAGACATTGCCGTTGTAGCAGTGTATTTTGTGCTTGTGATGTGCATAGGCTTTTTTGCCATGTGGAAATACAATCGGAGCACTGTAAGTGGTTACTTCCTGGCAGGGCGATCTTTGACGTGGGCAGCAATTGGTGCTTCTTTGTTTGTGAGCAACATTGGGAGCGAACATTTCATTGGCCTGGCAGGATCTGGAGCAGCAAGTGGATTTGCCGTTGGGGCATGGGAGTTCAATGCCTTAATGCTTTTGCAGCTTTTAGGATGGATCTTTGTTCCGGTCTACATACGATCTGGAATATACACAATGCCTGGGTACTTATCCAAACGCTTTGGAGGGCACAGAATCCAAGTGTACTTTGCAGTGTTGTCCCTAATTTTGTATATCTTCACCAAACTTTCAGTAGATTTATATTCAGGTGCACTGTTTATACAAGAATCACTGGGCTGGAATATTTATTTGTCAGTTATATTGTTGATTGGAATGACTGCATTACTGACAGTAACTGGAGGTCTTGTGGCAGTCATCTACACAGACACAGTTCAAGCTTTGCTTATGGTGGCTGGTGCCTTTACACTTATGGTCATAAGTATTTCCGAAGTTGGTGGCTTTGAAGAGTTGAAAAAAAAGTACATGTTGGCAAAACCAAATATTACATCAATCTTGTTGAAATACAACCTTTCCAATACTAACTCCTGCCACGTTGATCCAAAGCCTGATTCACTGAGAATGTTGCGTGAGCCAACTGATGAAGACATTCCTTGGCCTGGTTTTGTTTTGGGACAGACCCCAGCTTCTGTATGGTACTGGTGTGCGGACCAAGTCATTGTTCAACGAGTTTTGGCAGCCAAAAACATTGCTCATGCCAAAGGATCCACTCTGATGGCAGGATTTTTAAAGCTGTTGCCTATGTTCCTCATCGTTGTTCCAGGGATGATTTCACGGATACTCTTTCCTGAAGATATTGCATGTATCAACCCAGAACACTGTATGCAAGTGTGTGGAAGCAGAGCTGGATGCTCTAACATTGCCTATCCACGCCTGGTAATGAAGCTTGTTCCTGTTGGCCTCAGAGGCCTTATGATGGCTGTAATGATTGCTGCATTAATGAGTGATCTGGATTCTATATTTAATAGTGCCAGTACTATATTTACACTTGATGTCTACAAGCTCATACGGAAGAATGCGTCATCCAGAGAGCTCATGATTGTTGGGAGAGTTTTTGTTGCTTTTATGGTGGTAATAAGCATTGCTTGGGTGCCAATAATAGTGGAGATGCAAGGAGGCCAAATGTATCTCTATATACAAGAGGTAGCAGACTATTTGACTCCACCAGTGGCTGCTATATTTCTGTTGGGTGTATTTTGGAAACGTTGCAATGAGCAAGGAGCTTTCTTTGGTGGGATTGTTGGATTTGTTTTAGGAACTGTCCGACTCATACTGGCATTTGTCTATCGTGCCCCTGAATGTAACCAACCAGACACAAGACCATTCTTTATCAGAAGTATCCATTACATGTATATTGCGACTGCACTGTTCTGGATCACTGGGATTGTGGCTGTCATAGTAAGCTTGCTTACACTGCCCCCTTCAAAGGAGCAGATTCGGATGACAACATTCTGGTCTAGGAGAAACAGGACAGTGAAAGAAAGCACGTCAGCAGGCAATTCATTTAAAACACAAGAGAAGACCATCTTAAAGTACAGCGAAGCTCCGAATCTTGTCTCTTCAAACGGGAAGTCTGAAGAAAATTTTAAAAATGATCAGCCAGAAAATGTCAATCTTTTAATCAGTTGCACAGATGATAGCAATCCAGTGATTTCTCTGAGTAACTCAGAAGTTGAGACACCAGTTGATTGTTATTCTAATGGCCAGGCAGCTCTTATGGGTCAAAAAAAGACTGATGAGGAAGAGGAGGAGGAGACTGAGAGAAGGAACAAAAACTGTAAATTCATAGATTGGTTCTGTGGCTTTAAAAGCAGAAGCATGAATGATAGAGTCATTCCAGAGAATGAAGAAGATGAGACTATTTGTCTACAAATGCTGGAAGAAAGCCCCAAAGTTAAATTAATACTAAATTGTATGCTATGTTGTGTGTGTTCACTTGGAATATTCATGTTTGTTTATTTCTCTTTGTAAACAAATAATTACCGTTAAGGATATTGTCAAATTGAAGTAGTGGTAAAGTTCCCTGGGGAAATATTTATATGAAAATTATGTGTGTGTTTGTGTCTTAACATCTCAGGCATTCTTTACATCAGTGGCTCCCAGTGTGGGGCCCATGCCCCACAGGAGGACTTCAGTTCCCAGAAGCCTAAGTCAATACATTAGCTGATCAATGCTTTGGGGAATTGACTTACTGTATATATTCAAGTATAAGCTGAGTTTTTTAGCCCTAAAAATGAGCCCCAAAAAGGGCACATGGCTTATACTTGGGTCAATGACCATGAGGGTCCCAAGACAGGATTGAGATGTGTCACCAATTTAATTAATTTTACTATATTTTCATGTATTTTGATTATTGAAACTCACTAGCAGCTGCTGCATTTCCCATCCTCGGCTTCTACTCGGGTCAATCTATTTTCCTGGGTTTTCAGGTCAAAATTAGGTACCTCGGCTTACATTCAGGTGGGGTTATACTTGAGTATGTAAGGTAAACTTCTGGGAATTGAAGTCCAAAAACCAAAGGTTGGGAAACACTGCTTTATGGTATTGTTATCAGCCAAACTATTTTTCAATCAGTCTAAAAATCATTTTTTAAAATTAAAAATGTATTGAGATATATAACATAACATTTCTGCTTCAATGCAGAATGTCTGGGGTATGTTCCAGTATAGAAAGCTGAGTTTTGAATACCAAAGTGAGAAATAAATTTCTTAAAGATGAAATATTACAGCACTGTCAGAGATCCAGCAAAAATAAAACAAGGGTTAAGGTTAAAATATATTAATCTTTCCAATCTAGTTAAGTTGTACATTATAAAGATTGCTCCAGAATATTTCTCAATGTGAGTAGATACTAGGTTCTATATTATGTGAATAAAGTAGCCTTTTCTGGTTCTTCCCCTGCCTCTCAGATTTTTCATATCTAACTGTATATCCACGCCCCCAACCCCATAAGTTTTAGTTGACCCCTGGTATTTCAGTTGTTTGGAAATCCTACCTATACTGTAGAATTCTACAGTTGTCCTTTTTCTTTCTGAGATACTGCCAAATATTTTAAAATAATATGTACTCTTGCTGTCTGTTTTAAAAGACTGTTAGAAGGAGCAAATAGATGCATCTGTAAAGCTGTAGAGAATGAATGGTCCAGACCAGCCTTTCCTGAACTGATAATCTCCTGATATGTTGAACTGTAACTTCCAACATTTTACCAACTTGGATGGTAGGATAATGAAAATTGTAGTTGAGTACATCTGGATAGTGTCAGTTTTGCAAAGGTAGCTCCAGGTAGTGGGCAGAATATTAATCTGCCTGATATGTTTGTTAATGACCTTGGATTAAAATGCTATGATTGTGTATCTGATGATTTTTAACATGTGGGCATCTTTCATTAGCATATTTAGGATTATAGTCATATTCCACACGTGGACTTCTTCCATTAAAATATTAAGATTACAGTCATTGTTGGAGGAAATCTAGTTCTCCATTCCAAAATAGCCATTATACAGTCTATTTAGAGGTCTAATGATGAACTAGGAAAACGATGATAGTTTATCCTTTCTCTTAACATTCCTTTATTTTGGTTTTTTTTCTTTTTTAATTTTATTTATTTATTTGGTGAGAGGTGGTTCGGAACAGAAAGAGACTGTGAACCTTCATAGTATTCCCCTTTTAAATGAACGAATCTTACTATTCCAATACTTAGTTACTCTTTCTTCTTGAGGCTACATCTGCTAAGGCTTAGAGCAGAGGTTCCCAACCTACGACCCGTGGGCCAGACCTGGCCTGTGATGCTATTCCAACCAGTTTGTCACCGTGTCCCCCACACTCAGAAGTAGAAGCGGGTACATTTTCATCAGCTGCAAAATGCGCCTGCAGCTGACGTAAACATGGAAGTGGGTACATTTATATCAGCCGTAAATGCTTCCGCTTCCAGGGGCGTGGTCCGACCCGCTCATCTGTTCCAGGGGGTGGACAGGCCTGTGGCACAAAAAGGCTGGCCACCCCAGTCTTAGAGACTTAGTTTAAGTAAGACTGAATCTAGGCTTGGATTTTTTAATGAATGTCTTACTTCTGCAACTAGTGGTTGTGGTGTTGGCAGAAAGGGACACTGTTTTTTAGTCTTCCCCAACTCCTCGGTGCTTTGGATGATTCTGTGGCACATTGGTGGATAGTGGATGCGCCTCCCTGCTAGAGCGTTTGTTACAGGAAAGGCTCATGGAGACAGGAGTTGACAGTTGTGAGTGAATGTAGATAGCATTATTCCGTGTTCATAATCATAATTGCTGGTTCCACTCCTAATTGAGTCTGAGGGAATTTTAGTTGGTTTTAAGATAAGAGGTAAATGCTACAATTTAACAAGAAGTTCATTTCTGTAATTCAGCTGGGAAATGTGGCCCTAGATACAGTATTAGGCCCCAACAGCCATCATTCTTGACTATATTGTTTATGTCTGACAGGTGTTCAGTACTTTCTTTAATCTTGTTTCCTTTAATCATGTTACGCAAGTTATCTTTTACCAACTGCAGAGAAACTTTGTAAATTGAATAGCTGTAGTTCAGGGGTGGCCAAACTTTTAATGCCATGGGCCTAACCCCCCCCCCCCCCGACAGCTGAGTGGGCCGGACTACATCCCCAGAAGTGGGCGCATTTACTGCTGTTGTAAATACACCCAATTCCATGTTTATGACAGTTGGATGGGTTCATTACTGATGCAAATGTGTCTGTTTCCACTTCTGGTGCTGGTGCCGGGCCCAATGAAATGATGCCATGGGCCGAGGGAGACCCACTGCCCGTAGGTTGGGAACCCCTGCTGTAGATCATGAACTAAACAGGACCATATAGTCTGCAGAACTACTGCCTGTAATCTTGACTAGCTGATGTGATTTTAAGAGCATGCCATGTAATGTGCTAGAGAGTCTATTTTAGATCATTTCTGTTTGTGGCAAGTATATAGTTAGAGTGCTCCCACTGGATCTAGAGCCTGCTTATAGATTAGCCTTCCCTACCCAGAGGAAGGGAGTGGTTCTAGTTTTGAGATGGTGATAAGTACAATTACTGCTGAATAGGAAAATAGTGGTTCTTGCTGGCACCTGCAGGGATGGCTGTGTTTAAATGAGTTGGCAGCTGTCATGTGTAGATGTGCTAGCTCAGGGATCAGTTTGACTCCCATTCATCAGTCCTCCTAAGATGCCTTGTATAGACTAAGCAATGTTCCAGGCCTTACTGCCACATTAAAATAGCAATGTCTAATTTCCCCTTTGTCCTGATCTTAAGACACTGAATATTTAAGCAATACAGTAATACCCCGGATAACGTCATGACTTGGTTCCACAAGTCATGTCGTTATTTGATTTTTAGCATTGTCCGATGCATGCATCAAACAACGCTAAAAAAAAAAAGCCCTGACTTCGGGGTCAAACTGCTTTAAAGGCAGGCAGGGAAAGAAAGGGTCTCTTTTCCTCCCTGCCTTTAAAGCCACCCCCCACCCACAGTGGTCTCTGCGACTGCAGTAGGGTCGGGGAAAGGCACGCCTTTCCCCCAACCCTACTACAGTCGCAGAGACTGCGTGTGTCTCTTTCCCTCCCTGTATTTAAACTACAGGGAGGGGGAAAGAGAGAGACATGATTGGCTCTCTAGAGAACCAATCACATCTCTATCTTTTTCCCTCCCTATAGTTTAAATACAGGGAGGGAAAGAAAAAGACACAAGCAGTCTCTCCCTGTAGTTTAAGTACAGGGAGGGAAAGAGCCACAAGCAGTCTCTCCGACTGCAGTAGGGTCGGGGGAAAGGCGCGTGCTTTTCCCCGACCCTACTGCAGTCACAGAGACCTCTGCGGGTGGGGGGTCTGCTGGTGGGGGGTTGGATTGGGTAGTTCTACCCAAACCACCCCACACCCGCAGACCATTGCCTCGGATAACGCTACGAATCATTATCCAGAATCGTTATCCGATGCAAGTTTTTTCCAAAAAACTTGCATCGTTATCCGATTCTAGTGTTATCTAATGCAATCGTTATCTGGGGTATTACTGCATTGTGAATGTACTATATATAGCAGAATTCATTTGGACCCAAGTTAATGCTTAATGCAACACTGCAATAATCCAAGGGACAATGCAGTGTGTAAACACTTAAATATCAGACCACTTTACAACTTAGAACAATAATAGAAAGCTTTGCCAAAGTCTGTGTAGATTGTTGTAAATTTACCTGCTGGTTTATCTTATTTGGGCCCATTAAATGTTTGTTTCTCAACTGTTTGTAAATAGTATGTGTAGTTTACAATGTTGTCCTATTTAGGCAGTTATTTGATGATTGCAATGCTTTTCTTCTCATATGCTTACTTCTCATGGACTCTCCTGCTTATGACTGCCAGGTTCTAAGCCCAGAGACTACATATCATTTTAAGATATCGCAGGCTATGATGTAATAGCACTAGGAGCAATGTCATTTTTTATTCTACTGTACCATCTGGAAGCAACTGTAATCCTTGTTACTACAGCTCTTGCAAAGTGAGGTTGAGGTTGAGCCAAAAGGTTGTTGCAACAATGGGATTAAACATCTCATCAAACCCCCTTTTTTAAAAAATCTGGTTTTGAGGCAGGTACAAGTTATGAGATAAACTGATTTAATAAACCAGGAAATTAAACCATGATTTGTTACTTTAGTTTGTTTGATAGCTTTGGTTCAAACAAGCCAGTTTCCTGAGTATATAAAATATGAAACTAATTTGTTCTAAAGTTGCTGCTTCTTACCTGTAAAAGAGAGAGGAGGAAGTGAACAAGTCTGTTGTAGACCCCTAAATGACAGGTTGTACAGTTATTTAAAGTTGAGATTCTAATGAGACTACCTGAGCCGGAGGCTGAGGGGGCTCCCTCAGACAGCTTTAGGTGCCGGACGGCCATTTTGCCCTTCTTCCACCACATGGCACTTCCTGTGTTGCAGAGGTGGTGGTGGGGCACATGAAGTGGTGCCATGAACTGCATCTGGCCCATGAGCCACAGATTGAGAATCCCTGATATAATCTGTTGAATGACAGGCAGCTACTGGGCTAGAACTTGGCACTTGTCTTTCTTGCTTCTTCTCTTGCAGAAGATGTTTTAAGTGTGACTTATATAATGTAACCTAAACCAATTCTTAAATGGTTGTGAGAATCATAATTTGATTGGGCTCCCCATATTCTAGGGATTCTCAACATTTTTGCGCCGTGGGCTGGACCATGCCCCCTTAGACAGCTGAGTGGGCCAGAATGGTGGTTCCCCGCACCGTATATGCTGCAGTAAAATCATCTGCAGCTGTCACAGGGACATTTACAACAGCCACGGGAACATTTATGGCTGTCGTAAACACATCCGTTCTGGTGGCGGCGGCAGCCCACATGAAATAGTGCCACGGGCCTGCTCCAGCCCAATGGCCTTAGGTTGTGAACCCTTGCCACATTCCTTTATTATTACTGAACATTCCTTTTAGAATATCTGATTTTGCTATTTTATTGGGAGTGAAAAAGTAAATGTGTAGTAGCTTGTTAATAGTGCCTTTTAGTAGCAAAATATAACCTTGTTAGGTTAGTGCATCTCATCTGTGATGAAAATACTTATTTCTTGCTAATTCTTCACATTCCTACTTACAAGGAAGCATTTATATTTTTCTAAATGCTTCTGTTACTTGTCTTTTTAGCCTTAGTCTAGAAATGATTTAAATATGTAACTTTATGGTATGGTACTGGCTTGTTTTGCTTTGAAAGAAGACATAATGTATGGATCAACTCATCTTTAAACAATAAAACGTTTACATATCACTAGAGTTCTGCATCTTATGCAAAATTGACTTTTACGCCTTAGTTATATTTAATATCATTTGGAATAAGTAAAAGAAAAATAGCCCTAAAGAAAAATGATACAACATGTTAGTCTCAGTGCTGTTTAATCATAATGGTAAATTTTCAACCCTGTTATTAGTTGTGCTAAGAGGAAATAGATTTTAATGGCATTTACTGTTAATAAGAATAAACATTCTGAAGCTTGTAAATAGTTGTAAGTTCTCCTTCTATGAAGCTAATCATTGAGCAGAGGTTCCAACTTTAATCCTGTGGACCATGCGTTAGAAATGGTTTTGCTGCATTCCATAGATCCATATGCCATGTAGTCCATATGGGTCATTAGAGCTAGTATACCTAGCCGGGATGTACAGTCTTGTGAGAGGTGAACAGACATTCAAAGGGATTATCTCTCATAGACTGCCATTTGTTCAGGATCTAAAGTTTGGTCTTCTCTCAAGGGCCACAGCTTGTCTAGATACAAGAGCAAGCAAGCAAGCATTCCAGTATGAACTTGGCCAGTTGTATAGGTGTTTCTTCTGAGTCACTGGCAAATTATTACTTTGAATGTTGGCATAACACTCAAGCAAACCCTTTAACCTTTTTAAAATAATGATTTCTAATGTTAATTTAAACCAACAGATTTAGCTGAAGAAAGGCTGTTTGAGGGCTTTATATTTGCACTGTATTCAGGGAAAACATAGTTTTGGTTTTATAAAGTGTTTCTCCATTTTTGTTGTTAAATTCCCTTTCCACCCTAGTTGCTTTGCTATTCAGAAGTGACAAGAGTCTGACTATAGGCTGCCTATGTCTCTTCCCACTCTTTCTCTTTCCCTACCACAGTCAAACTTTGAGATACAAATTTAATTCGTTCCTTGAGGTTGTTTGTTTCTTGAAAAATTTGTATCTCAAAGCACAATGAAAACACATTGCATTACCAAAAGTGGTCACTAGAGGTCACCGTATTGTTTTTATATCTTGAAAAAACCTATTAAAAACTTGTACTGTACAGTAAAACCTCGGATAACGCTAAAACTTGGTTCCACAAGTCTTGGTGTTATCTGATTTTTAGTGTTATCCAATGCATGTTAACAGCGTATGGGAAGCATTGGATAACGTTAAAGCTTCATAGAGATACATTGTAACCACACAGGCTTTAGCGGTTTTTATCCGATGCATCCCATAGGATCTTAACGTTATTCAATGCAAACCCCCCCCCCCCCGATTGGTTAACGTTATGCGATTTTAGCGTTATGCAAACATTATCTGAGGTATTAATGTATCTCAAAATCCTATCTTGAGGTTTCACTGCATTTCAAAAATATTAGCATAGGGCTTTGGGTGTGCCACATAAATTACCCTATGACTACAAAACACCATTTTGGGGGGAAATGAAAGAGATGGAGTGTGGACTATTGGTTAATGATCAAAATACTTGTAGGCAGAAAAAGGTCCTTTTGTGAAATCTTACAGCTTTATTTTTTAAATCTGTACTCTAAAGTAAACTATGATGTATTGGGTGTGTGTGTGTGTATCTGTATGAATCCCACCCCAAAATAGGCATATTAAATTTACAATTAGTTTTCCAATAATTTTTTTTTGAAACATGGCAATGTATTTAAATTGCAGATACTGTTTCCCCCCCACTATACTGTATGTTCTGTGCTCTTAAAGTTAGATGTTTTAAAAATAAACCTAAGTTGTTTAAAATGTATGTAAAATGCTTACAGGCTCTTACCAGAGAAATTGTGCATAATTAAGTGGTTTAAAATGTGTTTTTGATTAGTGTTTAGGGTAAAGAGTAATTCTAGAATGTACGTATATATAAGTAGGATTTCTGATTTCACTGTGAACTGTTTAAACTTTTGTTGTCAAAATAGCTTTTCCTTCCTTAAAAAAAACAGTTGGGGAACTGATTCCAAAGGAGATGCTATATTTTTGTTCTGATTGTATCAAATATAAAATGTTACTTTAGTGACATCTGATGACACTTCTTTTCCATAGCATTTATCAGCTTCACTGGGCAGAGTCAGACACTGATCAAAAGCAGTGATAACATATGACAATAAGTGTCTATGAATACATGCTTTTAAATGAGGTGGATATAAAAATAGTTGCTGTGCAAAAAATTTAGTAGTCTTCTTCAAGAAGAAAGCTAATTCTTTTCTAATAGTGCTAAAGATACCTTGTTTTCATCCTCTTAGTTTTAAGTACAGTGTCAAAGATGCTGCTGATTTTATCTTGCACCTTTTTGATATAAGTATTATATTTTTTTAAGATACGTCAGGTGGTTTTTTTCCCTTCTGTTTGCTGCTGTTGTATTTCCTGCAGCTTTTATTAATGTAAGTAAATTGCTTTGTGTTTTTTAAGAGAGACATTAAAATCAAAAGATTTTGCAGACCAAAAACAATAACAGCAAATGAAGTACAGCAAGCCAAGTCTTCTGGCACCATTCAAGATTTTGAGGGAAAATATTAACCAAATGAGCATAAAAATGTAATGAAATTACAGTAATACCTCGGATAACGTTTACCTCGGATAACGCCAAAATCGAATAACGTTAAGGTCCTATGGGATGGATCGGATAACAACCGCTAAAGCCTGTGTGGTTACAGTGTATCTCTATGGAGCTTTAATGTTATCCGATCCATCCCATAGGATTTTAACATGGATCGGATAACACTAAAAATCGGATAACACCAAGACTTGTGGAACCAAGTCTTAGTGTTATCGGAGGTATTACTGTACTTCATTTCAGAGCTCTGGTCAGGTTTCTTTTTAAGGTTGAGCTGTCAAGTAAGACCATTTTATTTGAAACCTCTTACAGTAGTACTATAGATATAGAAGCAGTAGGCAAACAAGTATTTCTTTATTGTTCATTGTTATTACCCATAATGACAAACTTGTCATTAAAAGAATGGTTTGATTGTGTAGACTGTTGTTAATATAAATGACATAAAAATCAATTCTCATGCAAAACTTGGTTCTCATTGCTAGCCCTATGTATATTGTTTGCTGTCTGTTGTATTCTGTCAGTTTTTTTGCCTCTGAAATTAGTCTTTAAAATAAAACTCTTATTAGAGTATTCAGATAATAAAACTGTATTTCTTGCAGTTTACATTCCTTTTGAATATTGAACTTTGTCCTGTCAGTTATTGTATGGAAATGTTAAACTTCTGTACAAAGCTTAAATAAAAGTACCAAAAAACAACACCCGTTACATGTATTTTTAAACTTTTGGAAAAGAAAAGAGTATGAAGCAAATTTCAAGTAGGATGAATCTTCAGTAATTTATTCCTATGCCATTGAGTATACAGAAAGAGCCTCCTTGAAGATTGTGGTATTCTTGAACCATAATTGGTCATACCCTGGTAATTTAAATTAAATTAAACTGCAACTTTGTGTTGCCAGCCAATCTTTCTCACACTAGGTCAGGCCAAGGGAACTGCAGATTGAACTCACCAAAGGGTGCCTTCATTTTAACAGTTTCAAGTCTAGCTTAGACATGGAAGAGGAAGATTAGAGAAGGATTATATATCCAGAGCTTCCATATGGTATATTTCAGGTAAGTCTGTTTTTAAGAGGTGGCTGTAATTTCTGGTTCTGAATTGTTACTGAACCTCTGGCAGAAAGGAATGGACACTGTACTGTGGTCCGTAAGAAGCCAAGGTTTGAAAATGTTGAGTATATTTAACTAGTTTTCTATGCCACCCTGTTCCCATTGCTGCAAAGAATTGCTGCCATTGTAGATCCTCCTAGCTGCTAGCAGCTGCTTTCTTTCCACACAAACCCCACTTACTAAAAACATCTGCAATCCATTAATTGTAGTGATCTTTAAATGTTGTCCTTGAGAACATAAGCACTGGTAGTAGATCTTTACAAAGAGAAGAGAGGATGGCATGAAAAAAATGATAATGGTTAAAAAAAGTTTTATAGCCATATTGGGGAGATGGGGAGATAGATAGAGGAACTGAGATGTGAACCAGTCCATTAAACCACTAGAATTACAAGAGTTCTTATATAGACCATAGAGTCATGAAAATTGGGAATTAATTGCATGCAACTTGACAAAATACCATAGGTTTTTGAGAATGCTGAGAGGAAGTACAGATAACAGCTTTTGCAGTCATGACAATGCTGTTGAAAACAGTAATCAACGGTGTATGTTTACTCCCTGCAGATGGCTGTATTTGCGGTAATCACAGCTAAAAGTATAGTAATTAATAATGTGTATAATAGCATTAGCAATTACACTTATATAGTGCCCCATAGCATTTAGCGTATTCTCTAAACAGTTCACAAGGTAATTAGCATTTTACCCCCAACATGCTTTGTACTCATTTTGTCAACCTCAAAAGGATGGAAGTCTGAGTCCACCGTTATCCTGGTCAGGATTGAACTCACAATGTTCTTGCTGCAGTACAACAGTTTTTTTTTATTAAATTTTTATAGGTATTTAAACAATATAAACATACAATAATAAAGTTGAAAATACAGTAATAAAGAGTTATACAGAAATTACAGAAATAAGAAAATTGAAAAAAAAAGGAAAAAAAAGTAAATCATAAAATTGGAGCATATTTTCTTCCCTTATCTCAATATGAGTACATTACATTAAGAATATATAAGCAACAACGACAGTAATAAAAGAAAATACCCAAACTCTACTCATCCCATATAAGAGCTGCTTAAATCATACTTGATACCATTTTTCAACTCATTCTCTAATACATTTAATTTCCTACCCTATCATAAATCACACTTTATTATCACCCCTGTGGTATTTACAATGTCCAGGGAATTGTACAAACTCATAATTTCCAAAAATCATTTTGTTCCGGTACAGGGATAACTCCTTTCTTCTTAACAGTCACATATTCCACGAAAGGTTTCCAGATTCTCCAAAAATTGTTAACTTTAGCTCTACCTTTTTTTATTTTTAACTCACAGGTAAGTTTATCATTAAGTGCCAGCTCCCACATTTCTTTATACCAATCTTGTATTTTTATCTGAACATCATTTTTCCAATTTCTCGCAATGCAAAGTCTAGCCGCTGACAACATCACCGACATCAATTCTTTATTATCATTACTCATGTTGAACTTATCAACCTCCGTTAACAAAACTGTATCCGGACCCCAGGCGAGCTGCTTTTCTAGTATGTTATTTACTTCCTTTCTCACTTTTCCCCAAAAATTTTCCAAACTTTTACAAGTCCACCACATGTGTATATATGTTCCCACTTCATGTTTACAGCGCCAGCATTTATCGCTAATCCTGCTATCCATGCGGTGCAGCCTGACTGGGGTCCTATACCACCACCAGATTAACTTGTAATTATGTTCCTTCATTCTAAAGGACATGGATCGCATAATCCTTTTTCTCCATTTTCTCTTCCAATTTTCCACTGAAATTGTCTCTTTTAATTCATCTTCCCACTTATTTTTTAAGACATCCTGTATATTTCCACTTTTATTCAAGATTTTATAGATCTTACTTACTACCCCTTTAATACCCATGTCCCCTTTCCTAAGCTTGGTCAACATAATTTCAAATAAGGTCAACTCTCTCTTTAAACTATCATCTGTCAAATATTTCTTATTCCAATTGTTTATTTGGAGGATCTTGAACCAATCTAACTGCATTTACGAAAATAGCTCTCTTTTTCTTTCACTATCCTTACATATGTTAATCCAGTCTTTCAACAAGAGAACCTCCTTCTCTACTAATATATTTCTAATCCTACTATCTATTTGTATTGGAAAAGCACTCAAGTCGTCCAATTCTACAACAGGCGAGGTACCTGGGGCAAGCTCCTCTTTTATTTTGTTCCATTCTTCTATTGTTATCTTTGTCAATTTACACCTGAGGGTCTTTTTTAAATTTTCCTTCTTTTCACTTAAAAATATTGATTTATCGAATTTCTGGAACTCCTTTCTTTCAATTTTTTCCCATATTACTTCTTCCCTATTCAATATTTTGATAACATTTCTTACATGGAATGCCCTGTAATAATCACGAATGTTAGGTATTCCTAATCCCCCCTCTTTTTGAGATATGTACCATAATTTTTTAGCTATCCTAGCTCCTCGTTTACAATTACAAAATCTATTGATTATATTCTGATACTCCTTTAATTCTTTGTCAGTGAACTTAATCGGTAATACATCAAATAAAAAATTTAATTTGGGTAACAACATCATTTTACATAATGCAATCCGTCCAAACCATGATAGATTTAACTTATTATACCGAATTATTTTTGTTCAATTTCCTTCTTCTGTTTATTATAATTTAACCCTTTAAGCTCTCCAAACTTGTTAGATATTATTATCCCCAAATATTTAATTTTGTTTCCGATCTGAATTTTGTATTTCTCCTTTATTTTTTTCTCTTCTTCCTTAGTCCCATTGCAAAATATCATTTCATTCTTGTCCCAGTTAACCTTCAAGCCTGTTATATCTTCAAACTTACTTAAGTGCTTATATATATTTTCAATTGCTTTTATTGGATGTTTTGCAATAATTAGAGTATCGTCTGCATATAAGTTTATTTTATTACCTTTCATTCCTTTTATGTCCTCATCCTGGCGTATTGAGTTCGCCAAAAACTCCATTGCCAGAATGAACAATGTTGGTGACAATGGACAGCCCTGTCTTGTACCTGCCTCTAAATTTATATTCCCTGAATATTCACCGTTGATTCTAATCCTAGCTGTTCCAGATTGATATAATTTCTTAATCACTCCCTGAAATTTAGTACCAAATCCATATAGTCTGATCGTCTCTTGAATTGTTAACCATTGTAAAGAATCAAAGGCTTTAAATATATCCAGTGACAAAAATCCCACTTTCTCTTTCTTTTGTTCTACTAGGTCCATTAAATCTATTACTCTTCGCGTTAAATCTGACATGTATCTGTTTTTGACGAACCCTGCCTGATCTTCCTTTATATAATCAAATATAAAACTACTCAGTCTGTTTGACATTATTGATGTAAAAATTTTTGCGTCCTGATTAATTAGTGAAATCGGTCTATACGATTCCACTCTTTCTAAATCTTTGCCTGGCTTGGGGACTAAAACTATTATTGATCTATTCCATGAACTTGGAGTTGCTTCCCCCTCTAATATTTTATTAAACAGTTTACTCAATCTTGGCACGATCCATCCTCTGAAATCTTTATAAAACTCAGCCGATAACCCATCTTCCCCTGGAGCCTTGTCTAATTTTAATTTCTTTATCGTTTCCTCAATTTCTCTTTCTGTAATTTCTCCCTCCATTATATTTTTGTGTTCTCTTGATATTTGTGAAATTTCTTGAGTTTCAAAACATTCTCTGAGTTTATCCAAATTTACCTCCCTTTTTGAGTACAGTTCATTATAAAAATTTTCTATTATCTTCATTTTATCCAGTTTTTTATTACACCTCTTTCCATTTTTATCAATCAATACTCCAATCTGACTTTTAGTTTTCTTCTCTCTTGCTGCCTTCGCTAATAATTTAGAATTCTTAATACTGTACTCAAAATATTCTCTTTTTAAATAAATCATGTCCTTTTTAACTTTTTCTATATCTTTCCCATCCAATTCCTTCTTAATTTTTTGTATATCCTCAAGAATTCTCTGATTCTTAGTTCTTGCATGCTCCAGGTAAAGTTGTTTTAGTTTTATTTCTAACTCCTGATACCTACTTTTTTTCTGTTTATTTTTAATACTGTTTAATTTTATAGATTCCCCTCTAAATATCGCTTTCATTGTATCCCATACCGTGCTATAGCTGACCTCATCATTATCGTTCCAATTCCAATACTCTTCCCATTTCTCCATTACATTTTTCCTACTAACGTCATCCCTGAATAAATTTGAATCATATCTCCAGTTATACCCCTTTTCCCCCCCACTGTCCAATTTTATTTCCATTAATATTTTTGCATGGTCTGACTCTTTAAACATTCCTATTTTAATGTCCTCAATAGTTCCAATTAACCCCTCTGTAACAAATATGTAATCTATTCTAGAATACATATTATGTACATGGGAGTAAAAAGTATATTCCCTTTCATTCCCTTTGATTTCCCTCCATGTATCTTTTATCCCCAGTATCTTAATCCAATCATCCAAAATATATTTTTTACTCTGTTTCTTACTACTTGTACTATCAATTTCTGATCTTATTAAGTTAAAGTCCCCCGCTATAATCATATTTTTTGTTCCTTCTCTTTCTAATATTTTCCCCATCCTATTTAAAAACTCCTCCTGATTATCGTTTGGGGCATATATATTAACAAGTGTGACTTCCTCCTCATCTATATTTCCTTTAATTATAAGATATCTGCCTTCTGGGTCAGCTATACTTTGTATCATATTAAACCCTACCTTTTCTGAAATTAGGGTTGAAACTCCTCTTGTCTTTGATGAGCCATAGGCCTTCTCATAAATTTGATTCCCTCTCAGGACTATTTTATTTGTTTCTGCAGACTTCTGATGGGTCTCTTGAAGAAAGATAATATCTGCTTTCTCTTTGTTGAGTGCTATTTGTAACCTCCTCCTTTTTATTACATTCCCTGTACCCTTCACATTCCATGTTACTATTTTTAGATTCTTAGCCATCTATTTTATTATCTTCCTTAATTTTTTGCAACACTCCCTGGACGTGTACCATCTATCCCCTATCTTAAAAAAGCTATAAAAACTAAATAATAAACAGAGATAACCTAAAAACATATTAAAGCTAATCTAAAAGACGTTATGAAAATATAAACAAACAAACAAAAAAAACTTACCTATTCTTCTGCTTTGTTTAAACCTCCCCACGTCCTTTCCAAGAATATCGCCTCCGTATGCCAAAGAGGGGAGGGGAGGATCGGGACAGGATGTCGTTGCTTTCCCTACAGCTCCCTTCTTCCCTCCGCCAATATTTCTTTATTATACATTATTCTCACTCTACAATTTCAACACTCGGATCTGATGTATCCAACAACAGTTATAACCACTACACCATCTGACAAGTTGGGTTGCTTATGAATTGGGGCCCCAATGACTCAACATACTAGACAACATTTGGCATTGCTCAGATAGATACTTCAGTGCTATTGAATGGGTGTTCTTCTGTCAGATCCAAATACAGTAATACCTCGGATAACGTTTACCTCGGATAATGCTAAAATCGCATAATGTTAATTAATCTGGGGAGGAGAATTGGATCGAATAACGTTAAGGTCCTATGGGATGGATCGGATAACAACTGCTAAAGCCTGTGCGGTTACAATGTATCTCTATGGAGCTTTAACGTTATCCGATACATCCCATAGGATTTTAACATGCATCGGGTAACACTAAAAATCTGATAACACCAAGACTTGTGGAACCAAGTCTTAGCGTTATCCGAGGTATTACTGTATTGGTGATCAGCCATTAAGACTGTCCTGAGAATATAATGCAGTGGACTTTCATCTGCTTTCCACATTGCAGCATGACCCCTGTACCACTGATCCAGTTCCATGAGTCACTTTCTGGTACTGAGCCCTTTTGGCATACAAAGTCCTCATCAGTCCCAGACCAGTATTGATGAAGCTGTTGCCCTCCATCAAGATGGATTCAAGTGGGATTTAATCCACTTGGGGGGTGGAACCATCACCCTTCCCTGTGTGCCTTGGCACCCAAGGCCGTTGGTCCTCAGGGTGGTCAGGTTAGTTAACCACTGCCTGACACTCAGTATTGCTGGCAGTATGGTATACGCTATTACCATAGCAGGATGACTTTGCCAGAAGTCTAAACCAGTGGTGACAAGCCTTGGCACTCCAGGTGTTCTTGGACTTCAATTACCAGAAGCCCAAGCCAGCACTTCTGCTTATCAGGGCTTCTGGGAATTGAAGTTCAAGAACACCTGGAGTGCCGACATTTGCCATCACTGGTCTACATCAGTCACTGCCCTCAACCGTGAGTTTGGCCTCCTATGTCTCTGTAATTACCACTTTCATTCTGGCATTTCCCATTTCCACTGAGCCGACTGACCATCAACTAATCAACACTGTGCATCACTTGATTTAAACGAAATTAAGGAAGTTTTATTACAGAAAGTAAAATGTAGTTTTTAAAAAACCTATTTCTTACCCATCTCCCTGCATTTTTCGGTTCTTTCCAACTTCTCTCCTTATTCAGCCAATCCAAGCTGCAAGGGTGACCTTTACTTACGCGCGCACGCGTTTGCGTGCGTGCATGCATGCATGCGTGCGTGCGGAGATAAGTGCTTTTTCTTATACTATAGCTCTGGGAGTCTTTCATGAAACTGATTTGCAAATTATTAATATCAGACAAAAGAAACTGATTCACACATTGGTTTAAATTCTGTTTTGCAGATGAATTTGTACATGTACAAATAACAAATTAGAAGCAAAACCTTGCTGATTGAAGGCAATTTTGGGGTGCACATAACATGTATACAATGTGATGAAAGTCATATTCATCCTGAAATTCCTGAGGAAAGCCTTTAATCAACAGTGATTTGCCACTTCTGATGTCATCCCTGCTGTGCCCACAGAATTATGCAATAAGAGTTCAGCTGATATGTAATTTGTAGCATTTGCTGACACGAACATAAATGGTTTCAGCAAAGGGTTGGTCAAACCTGAGAGACTAGATTTTAGCTATGGGAATGTTTAGTTAAACCCAGCCTAGTAGTCTTTCGATGGGGGAGTCTGGGAACTACCAGTTATCTTTTCTGGAGTCATGAACCTTCTGAATTCTTACATTCAAGGAGAGCAGTAGCACTGAATACCAATTGTTAGAGAGCAGTCCTGGTGAAAAACTACCGTACATACTTGACTATAAGTCATCCTGAATATAAATCGAGGTATGTAATTTGGACCTCAAAGTAGGAAGATAGATTGACTCGAGTATAAGTCGGGGTGGAAAATGCAACAGCTGCTAGTGAGTTTCAATAATTAAAATACATGAAAATATGGTAAAATTAATTAATTTAGACATTTGTGTGGGTATGTTTTTGAGTGTTTATGTTGACCTGAGTATAAGTCGAATCCCATTTTTGGACCTCATTTTGGGGGCTAAAAAACCTGACATACTCGAGCATATACGGTAGTCTCATATTGTGGCCATGAGCTTCATATAAGCATCTGATTGTCCTCTGTAGAGAGTATACTCTTGGGTTAAACGAGTCTTGATTTTTAAAAAAATGTTCTTATGTATCATCAGATTTATTCCGTTTTAGAGAAAGTCTAGTAGGATTTTTGAATTTTGTGAAATGTTCAAGGAGTGGTCAGCTATTGCTGTCTTTCAATGAATTTCCACAGCTGAGCATAGAATTGAACCCATGTCTTCTGAGTCCTAGTCTTAACATTCTGTCCACATGGTTTTCATCTAGTGTGACTGTTTTATATGTGTTTCATCCTAAAATTAGAAGTAAAAAATAGCACAGGATTACACATGTATAGAGACTGAATGTACATTGTGACTTGATTTTAATTTGTAGTCATATTGATAATCAAAACATACTACCTTTTCCTTATAGAGTCTGCTCTGAGTAGCTCTCTCTTTTTAGTTTAATGACACTTTTTTTTAATATTGTGTGATTCTTAAATTTTGTAACTGTTACAGTATAGGTAAAGGTCACCCTTGCTCAAAAGCGAGTCATATACAACTCTAGGTTTCAGTGTATATCTCTGTTTATAACCAAAGAGCCAGCACTGTTTGCGTCTGCAGACATTTCCGTGGGCATGTGGCAGGCATGACTGGACACTGGAGTGTACAGAACACTCTTTACCTTCCTACCGAAGTAGTACCTATTTATTTACTTGCAATTTCTTGTTTTCGAACTGCTAGGTTGGCAGGAATTGGGATAAAGATGGGAGCTTACTCCATCATGCGGCTTTCGGGTCTCAAACTGGTGACCTGCTGACCTTTCAGTTGTCAAATTCAGTGTCTTAACCACTAAGCCTCCACAGTCCCAGTATATGGGACAGTATATATAGTTTGTAAGTGGCATATCTAAAATGTTCTACATCTCATTTTTCTTTTTGATATTATATTCCTGGAAGATATGCCATTGTACCATTAAATGTGCTAGCAATGAATAGTTACTTTGGACTCTCAACCCCCAGTATATTGAGTTCATAAAATGCAGGTAATTTGCACATTTACTCCAGTGGTGGGATGTCAATAATTTTACTACCCCACCGTGATGTCATCACAGTATGGGCGGAGTTAATGTAATGACATCATTATGTGGGTGGAGCCAACATCATGACATGGGTGGGGCTAAAGAAAAAATATAAATAAATAAAAAATAATAAAATAAAAATAAGCACACACACACACATACCTCAACCCACCCACCCACCCACAACACAAACCCATAAATAAATTAAATTAAATAAATAAAATAAAAATACACCCTCCCACCGTAAACACAAATCAACCAGAGTTTTTAAACCGAAGGTGGTTCCCCCCAAAAGCTGCTACCAGTTCTTCGGGACACTGGAAAAAGTTACTACCGGTTCTGGCGAACTGGTGAGAACCTGTTACATCCCATCACTGATTTACTCCCATACATCCCAGTGAGTTTTTTTTAAAAAAATACAGGTAGGTATAATTTTATCAAGATTAATTGCCATTAACTGTATAGTATCAATATGTGTATGTGTTCTTCCTTTATTTAAAGCCTGAGACAGCTGCAACACTGAAACGCACAGTTGAAGCTCTGATGGGGAAAGGCGCAGTGGTGAGGAATTTGGAAAACTTGGGAGAAAAGCGGCTGCCATTTCGGATGTCAAAACATAATCAACTCCACGTCAGAGGAGGGTATGAGACACATGAGCCTCACATCTAGTTTTTGTAGCTTTTTGTTAAATGAATGTGCAAAGCCAGACTGAACAAAGGGATTGGAGTTTACAGAAGCACAAAGTTTGGGTGTTGTCTCAGCAACTCTTCACACAGAGGGAGAGACTTAATCCCAGTTTTAGGCTGCAGATTTAGAACTGATGCATAGTTTTTCATTTGCTTTAATCTCTTCTGCATGTCTTTTCATTTGTGTTAAACATTTTCTTTTCCACACACAAAAGATTAATGACCTGAGAGATACTATTCGTTTATCTTTCAGCTGTGCCTGGTTCAGTCTCATTTCCTTTCATTCATCAGAATTGAAGTATAGTTTCGAAGCTGTTATTAATGGTGCAATGCTGAGTAAAACTAAGCATAATTAAAAGAACAAAATTCATGTTATTGTCATCATTTAATCATAACTATGTACTGTCAGTTTTAAATTACGATGGCCCTTTCCAGAGCTTTCTAGGTATAGAGTATTTAGAAGTGGCTTACAGTTGCTTTCTTCTGGAAGTACTCTGGTTGCCCAAGGTTACCACAGGCTGCTCTTCCTCCTAAATGGCACAATGAAGAATTGAACTCCCAGTATCCACTGCCTCCACAGTCAGATACCTAACTCACTGAGCTATCCAACCACTTTATTTGGATCAAATAACTTGAGAAACAGTACTAGTATTTGTCTTTAACATATTTTATTGCTATAATGAAAATGAAATGCAGGATGTATCATTTAATTGCTTAATATTGGATTATATTTTTGGGTTGCTGATAAAATTTCCTGAGAACACATTTTGAAAGAAAACTGCTGTTCAGGAAGAATGGGAAAACGTTGCTAGGCAACTATTACAACAGCATACATAATCAAAATAATAATTTGTAATCTCATTTACTGGCAGTTTAAGATATATTTGTACATAATGTGATGAGCAATCTCTGCAATTAGTCTTTTTTCACTTATGGGTATATCAGGTGGTAGTACTGAACAAGTTACTTAGATGTATTTTAAAAACAGAACTTGTTCCAAAATTAATTCAGATTTTCAGAGCTTAGTTTCTTTATTTTATTAAAAAAACATTTTACCAACCTGAGTGGTAGGTATCCTGATGGTAGGATAAAGGAAATTGTAGTTCAGTACATCCAGATAGTGTCAGTTTGACCAACCGATGAGCTGCCTAGTTCAGTGTTGTCTACACTGTATGACTGTGGTTCTCTAGGTTCCAGACATGGCTATTCCTCTTTAATCTCATGGGATGTGAGAAGTTAAGTCTAGTGATTCTTTCCAAGCCAAGCACATATTATAGCGTTTATAACAGTCGGGTGCGTTTTACGACTAATGTAAAAATGCCCGCTTTCACTTCCAGGTGTGGTGGCAAGCCGGATGGAATGGTCCCATGGGCTGGGTCCGGCTCGTGGGCCATAGGTTGAGAACCCCTGCATTGAGTTTTGCCATTCACAAGCACCATAACTGCTTTTTTACATTTGTTAATATGTAGCAACCTCATCAGTTCTGTAATTTTTCGTATCCACTGTTGCAAAGGAATAAGACGTCATTGTTGCACTCTTGATTTTGACAGCTACCATCAGTGTTACAGCCTGTTAAACTGTAGCTGTAATAGGCATCCTGTTCAAAGATTTAGCAAGTGAAATGTGGAGTTAACAGGACTTGGCACCTTTTTGTTAGAATTGTGCTATCAGGCTAGGATGAAGTACAGTAATACCTCGGATAACGCTAAGACTTGGTTCCACAAGTCTTGGTGTTATCCGATTTTTAGTGTTATCTGATGCATGTTAAAATCCTATGGGATGGATCGGATAACGTTAAAGCTCCATAGAGATACATTGTAACAGCACAGGCTTTAGCGGTTATCTGATCCACCCCATAGGACCTTAACGTTATTTGATCCAATTCTCCTCCCCAGATTACTTAACGTTATGCGATTTTAGCGTTATCCGAGGTAAACGTTATCCGAGGTATTACTGTACTGTTATTTAAGCATTTGCTTTTGATACAATCTACATGCATTTTCTTCCTCTTCATTACATTTTGAGAGAGAAGAATTGAAGGTATCAAACAGCACTATAGAAGACAGATACAGTCCATGACTTTTCACAACTACTAAGAGGAGATGGATCATCAGTATTTTTTGTGTAGAAGTAGGTAAAGCATACAAATGCAACTCATGTTTCCATGATGTTGTAGCCACCTGCTGTATTCTGTCCAAAGTTGGGAAATGTTTACTTGTTTTAGACCAGGAGTGCCCAAACTTTTCAGGCCTTGGGCCGGTCATGTGGTTCAGGGAGCCAGTCACTACAGCTTGGGGGGCCAGATGCGGCTCCTGATGCCAATTCATCCAGCCCGTGATGCCCTCATTGCTCCTGGAAGTGGAAGTAAAACGTGCCCGTATGGGCACGTTTTACTTCGCTTCCAGGAGCAACGATAGATTTGTGGGCCAGATTAATTAGCATTGGGGAACACATCTGGGCCCCGGGGCGTAGTTTGGGCATTCCTGTTTTAGACTGAAATTCCCATAATTCTTGTGTAGATGTAGCCAATAACCACGATGTTTTCAAACTTTGATCCTTCTCATGCCATTTAAAAGGCTTTATAAAGAAAATGTAGTGATTTGTGTGTGTGTGGAAAAAAAATAGAGGGTGTGCAATCTGAGCCAAAACAGAAATGTTGTTGTGCTTGTGCCCCCACCTACCCAGTCCTGCAATATCTTGCTTTTTCTCCTTCAGTTTAGTTGTGGACTTTTACGTCTCAACATTTTCTACATGGTTGAATTATGAAACCTTGTTCATGTAGCACCAGAATTTTTTCTTTTAGATGCCATTCTACATAAATGGACTATTGTTTCATCTGAGCACTAAAATGTATAATGAGTTGATGTTGGCTAGTAGATATGACCGTGCTGTTTCAAGGGCTTTTCAGTCTACTTGTTCTTGTCTGAAGTATCCCTTTCTAAAAGAGAAAGACCCTTCAACTAATTGTTTGGGGATACAGTTTGTATTTCCAGATGTGGCCTTGTGTTCTGCCAAATGTGCAAATACTTAAAACACAATCAAGGCTGCCACCTTTAATCTCTGGAGTAAGCCAGCTGAGCACAGGAGAAGTGAACAGACATGGATTGGATTGTTGAGCAAAAGTGTCGGCATATTTGTTCTGCTCTGCTTTGTTCTGTTATCAAAACAGAGCTTTTTAAGTTGTGAAGCCTAAGTAACAACTAGTACTGTATCTAAATAGCTGGTAAGCATTTGAAGGACATATTTAAGATATAGTTCTATACAGTGAGGAAGATGTGGTTCCCCAGAGATTGTTGAAATGTTACTTTCCATCATTCCTAGGCACCTTAGCCAATGGTGACATTTTATGAAGGAGGGCTACACTTTCCCCTTGGTTGCAGTAAAAGAGCCATTTCTTCCCTGTTCAAGTCCCTCCATTGCAGAAATGGAATCTTTGTGCTGGCTTTGTTCTAGGTGTCATCTTGTGGCAGTGGCATAGGGCGGGTTTCAGGTGCCCGGGGCCACTGGCCAAACTTGCCGCCCCCCACCTAGGTTTCCCGCCCCCAGGCACAAAAACCCTACCAGGAGGCGCTTTTTCCTCCTCCACCTTCATCATCTTCCTCACAGCCAGCTCATGGTCAGGGGCTGGTGCAGCGTGGGCCCATCAGGGAGCCCACCATCAGTGTCCCAGGTGCGCGGCCACCCTGCCTCTGAGCCCAGCGGCAGCAGTTTGTTCGCCTTTTGTGGCAGCGGTTCCCCGGAAGGCAGGAAGTGAGGCTGGCGGTAGCCATGGCAAGAGCAGTGCCAGCCAGGCCAAAGACAAACCACCACCCCTGCAAGGTCTGGCTGGCGCTGCTCCGGATGCGGGTGCTGAGCTGCGGCGACCGCCGGCCTCGTTTCCTGCCTTCCTGGGTGCCGCTGACACCGAAGGTGAATGAGCTGCTACCGCCAGGCTCGGAGGCGGGGTGACCATGCACCTGGGATCCTGACGGTGGGCTCCTCGCTGGGGCTGCACCACGCCGCACCATCCCACCCCCTGGGTCTCGACCCGGTGCCAGCCCTGGTGCAGCACCGCCAGGGTGCAACCGGCTGGCTGTGAGGAGGGGGTGCCTGGGGAGGAGAGGGACATGAGAGGAGGAGGGGCTACCTCCTGGTCCCCACCGCGCCATCGGGCCAGCACTCTCCAGCCTTGGGGAGGAGGGCGCTGATGGTGGGAGAGGGACCCGGCGCCCGTCCCCACTGTGGACTTCCCGCCCCAGCCATCAGGAAATCTGGGGAGGCATTGCCACCTCCTGTAAAGTGCCTTCGGGGCGGGCTGCCCCCCACGCTACGCCTCTGTCTTGTGGGCCAAGCAGTGTTGACCTAGAAAGTTCTCTCCTGCTTCATTTTGCAGAGACTACACACACGGCTCTTCATTTTGTAGAGACTACACACAGTTCTGAGTTTAAAACAGGTCAATTGGTCTTTACCAGAAATGTTTACTAGAATTGTCCAACACCTCTGAGATTCTTTGTTTGGCTCTTGCTGATGGCAGACAAGAAGCTTTTATAGACGCCCTTCCAGCACTACAATCTGTAGCATTCAACTTAATAAGGTTTGTCTGGTAGATTCTAAAAATGACTCTGGCATAATAAGATGCTGAATTTTGCTCTTTATATCTGGAGCATGGAAGTTTTTCTGGGCACTGTCTTAACCAGGTTCTCCCCCTTGAGCACCTTGTTGAACACTAGATACACTGAGAACTCTTCTCCCTACAGAATTCCAAAGCAGGCTTTAGCCAGCTGCTTCTCTGTTCCTGTTGAAGTTTAAAAACAACTACAACCCCATTTGACCATACATTTCTTTATTATGTTTAAAAATGAAAGATTAAAATGTTGGTTTAGGTATAACTAGATATCTAGAAAACTATTTCTCTGATCTGAAATATGTATTCAGGTGAAATTTCACTTAATTCTTCTCAGTGCTGATACCACAATAGAAGGAAAATATCATCATTAAATACCTGTTATCTGTCAAGCACCCAAGTAACCAAAATGTGGCTTCTACAACGAATCATGACATTTTCCTGATTTGTTTGTCCCACATTCCTGTTTGTTCAGTTTCCTTGCATTTCTAAATTTGGACTTGCTTTCTCCTCCTCCCCCATCCTCAGACTGTCAACCATATCACTTGGCCGCACAATATTTGCATGTCCATTCACAGTTTGTTGATTTAAATAATGGCAAAGGTAATGCCACTTCGCACAGTGTACAAAGCACTATTGTTGCTGGCTTCTGGTGATATGCAGAGTTCTAATTCAGCTCCTAAACTGCCAATCGCTTTTCCTCCCCTTTGTTTCAAGCATACCTAAGCTATAAATTACAACAGGCAATTAAAAAGGCCTTTCTGAAGTGGAGCCTCTGGTTTGTAGATACAGATCAGATCCATATGGATTGGTTCACATGCTGAAAAAATGATGTAGCTCAGGGATTCTGAACATGTCAGCCGGATGTGGCCTTCGGCACCATTTCATGTGACCCCGCGCCTCCACCGTACCAGGAAGTGCCATGTGGTAGAGGAAGGGCAAATTGGCCATCCGGCCCCTGAAGCTGTCTGAGGGAGCATGACCCCGCACCTGGCTTAAAAAGGTTGAAAACTCCTGCTGTAGCTAATTACTGTCTTGTGGTAGCTGCTGCTTTTAAAAAAATATTATCTTCAGATAAAATTTCTGGCTCATGAAAAAGCACAGCAAAAGCAATGTAGCTACAGCTCATCACCTCCTCCTCTCCCCATGATTGCCTTTTGATAGCAATATATACTGCAGTGGAAATTTCCACTGCCTGTCTGTGAGCAGGGGAGGGGTGGGGGGAAGTGAAGTTTTAAACCATTCTTTTATGGTCATAATCTGTTTTCATATTAAATGTATGACATGATGGAAAGCAGCCTGCCCATTTCCATGGGGTGAGGTAATAGAAAATCAGGTAATGACATTAAAAGGATTGTGGCGTGAAGGTATAATCATTAGGGATCATTATATGAGGGATGCTGAAATTATATAAGCAGAATGTCTGTTTTGCATCGCTTTGTTTGGGCAGCATTGGGTGAATCAAAAGATCTAGGAAAATGTTGTGTTGGCTTCTTGTGCCTTAACTCGATCTGTTGAATTCCTCTCTCACTCTGTTTGTAGGAAGATCTCATTAAAGTCTGATTGCTGTAAACTCCACATGAAAGGCATTGGCATACAAGTCTAATAAATGAAATGAAATGAAATGGAGGAAACCTCTATCATAGTTAACAAAGACTAGATCCTTAAACTGACTTTCTGTAAAACATATCTATTATATATGAGTCAATTTTATATATATGCCTTTTAAGCCATTATGAAATGATCCTGTGATTGCCGGATTACAGTGATACAGAGTTCATACAAAAAAATCTATTGCATATATGTATGTTCAACATGAGGAGAAAGATAGAGTATAAATATTTCAAATATATAAATAAACTGTTTGGTGTATCCTCCTAGTCCTTTTGGAGAACTTTTCCATCATGTATAGGGCACAAAATTTATCTGGATAGTTACAAGACAGGTGGCATAAAAGCATAGCAAATTCCACTTTTGTTGGGAAATTCGCTTTTATTTTTGTTTGTTTTTTGTCAGTGGTTTTGGAATATTCTTGTATATGAAGCACAGAAGTAACTTGTATTTGAGGGTCAACACCTCAGTATGTAAATATCAATACAATCAGAATTTACAAAGGCTTTTTCTTCAGAATCCTTATGTATGCAGGCATACATTTGGCTTATGAACATTTGCATTAAAAACTTGCCTGGTGGGCTTAGATCAGGGGGTTCCAACCTAAGGCCCGTGTACTGCCCCCCTCTCCAAGACCATTCGAGAAACAAAATGGCCACCCTTTTGAAGCTGTTGGGACAAAATAGCCACCCCCATCGTGCAGGCAGGGCAAAATGGCCATCCAACCCTCGAAGCTGACTGAGAGAGCATGACCCAGCCCCCAGATTGAAAAGGTTGGGAACCCCTGGTTTAAATGAATGCTGTATGAAAAAAACTGAAAACTGGTAAGATAAAGGTTTCTTTCAGGTTAATCTTTCAAAAACCTGGTGTGGGTGTCACAAAACATTAATGTTTATACACGAATCTAGGAATTTTAAATACAGAAGTGCCATGTGAAAGTCTTAGGCCATCACCAGCTGGCTAGGGCAGTGTTTCCCAAATGCTGGTGTTTGGACTTCAATTCCCAGAAGCTTAAGTCAATTCCCTAAAGCACTGATCAGTCAATATACTGGCTTAGGCTTCTGGGAACTGAAGTCCAAACACCAGCATTTGGGAAACACTGAGCTAGGCTAGGGGAAAATTCAATGAGTAATTTGTAGGGGCATAACTTAACCCCCAAGCCATCTAGACTAGTTCTCAACCTTTTAAAGCTGGGGGCCGGGTCATGTTCCTTCAGACAGTTTAGGGAGGCGGATAGCCATTTTGCCTTTCCTCTAACACATGACACTTCCTGGTGTGGTGGAAGCAGTGGGGTGGGGGGTCGGGCACATGAAATGGTGCAGGTTAGAATCCCTCATCTAGACACACTAAAATTGGAGGGATATTTTGGCTGATTCTCCTCAAAACCTTTTTCAAGTTTGGTGAAGTTTGGAGTTAGGGTTCCAAGTAATGCCCCCCCTCCCCAAAAAAATCAATCACTGAACTTTCCCCAATCTAGGTGGTGGTGGCCTAAGACTTTTCCACAGTACTTTATATGAACTCTGTAAGTTCTTGTCGTTGTCATATCTGCTAAATTTGCAAATTAAGTTTGAATGGCCAGTTTCTATTGGTATTTTGGGCAACTTGCTGTAGCTAACTGTGGCTATCTGTTAATTGTGCAGTTGAGTATGTGACTACAATACTACCAAGATGCACCCCAGCCTCCTCCTGTCAATTAGTTGTAAGTGGCTGCAGCAAGTTACACAAAACTTAAAAATCTGTAGAATTCTGGCCATTATCTCATAAATGAGTTAGGATATCATATAATAAGAAAGCACACATTTCTTTAGGTACAAACTCCACCAATGTCTACAGCTTCTTAGAAGTAAGACATAGTTTAAGAAGTTCCTCCATGAAACTGTCAACTGACAGACAGGCTGAGCTGTCATCTGTCTGTACTATAATCCAAACTGCACAGGAGTCAAGTCAGCCATGTCAATTGGTTTCTTTCGGGGAAGGTGACCTCATAGTGAGCCAGAGAAGAGTTTCTTCTGTCCTGAACTATGTGTTCCCATAGTCATCAACAAACTATTTCTATTTTTTGGAATAGTAGCTGTGTTAGTCTGTGTTTCAGGCGTATCAGGATAAAACCCAAAACAACAACAAGACTGCAGCACTTCAAAGACTAACTGCTATATTTTTAATGTGAGCTTTCATGGATCAAGCCCCGTTCATGAGACATAGGAGTGAATTTCAAGGCATGAACTTATATACACCCTGGACAGGGTGATCAATCAGAATGACACATAAGCATGCAAATCAATACAGCTTCCCACAGCTGGCAGTAGCAGATGAATTCTGATTGTTATTCGGATTAGCTCTAAATGTCACCTCCCATAGCATTGATTACCTTGTGATGGAAACTTGCCCACTTGACAGCTGGCTTAAGCAATGCACAATATCTGCTTTTGTTTCAATAATGTTAATTACATCTTGTAGTACTGCTATATTTTATAGCAGATGCTGGAGGTGTTTGATAAGAATCATATCAAAGATGTACAGTGGAACCAATAAGTATAACTGTAATTATGGCCTCTTTGGAGAGAGAGCTTATATAAATTTATTGCTTGCCTTGTACTACTAAGCTTTTTATATTTGTGAAGTATTAGGCACTAGATATTTATGTAAGAACAGATGAATAATTTGTCAGAATGGGTTGGTGGATTAAGGACACGATTGCCTTCCAGCCAATGGAACTGCATAGGGAACTGAAAGGAAATGGTAGTGAAGATTATTCAAGTACTTGTCTGTACAGCCAGTCATACATTCAGATTTTTTCTTCTGCAGATGTCTGCAGTGATTTAAGTTTGTCTTGCAAAGGAAGTGAGGAGAAAGGAACTCTCATCCTCTCCCTTCAGTCTAAAGTTCTGGCACAGAACCAATAACAGATCATCAGGCACAAATAAGCAACTATTTTTCCTAGGCAGAATTTCTGCTTATTTTAAGATGTGTAAAAGCTGAGAAAAAGCATGAGTGTGGACCAGGGGTGCCCAAACTTTTTTGGCCACAGGCCAGTCATATGGTTCAGGGGGCGTATTTTACTTCTGCTTCTGGGAGCGAGGAGGGTGGCATGGGCTGTATGAATTGGTGTTGGGGGCTGGATCCATCCCCCAAGCTGTAGTTTGGGCACCCCTGATATAGATGTAGGTGTGAATTAGACATTATTGTATCCAGGCCAAAAAATGTTATTGAAACAGGGCATTTAAACATGTTGATTATCTAAAACTCTCATGTTCTTAACTGGGCCTTTTATATTTTTTTTTGCTCTCAATTAATTTTGTAGTAGTTGCTGTTGTTGTTAACCACCTTCAATTCCCTGGAGATCTGGTGACAGCAAAATGTTTAAAAGAACTAATTCTTCTTCCATGCCTAGGCCAGATGTGAAATTGCCAAAATGAAGGCACCCTTCGGTGAGTTCATTCTCTAGTTCCTTTCGCCTGACCTGGTGTGGAAAAGATTAGCTGGCAACACAATGTTGCTGTTACCAGGGTACCCCCGATTGTGTTTCAAGAATACCACAATCTTTGAGGAGGCTCTTTCTGTGTACACCTTAAATAACTAATACTTCAAAAGAATGCTCTGATGTGTTAGTTCTATTGATGTCAGTCTTTTAAAAATTTGTAAAGTGGGTTTTTTTCTTTGAGCTTTCATGTCCAAACACTGGATGGTGGGTTAAGAGGTTAAAGTGATAACACAAGTTTTTAAAAGTTCTTACTTTATCTGTTTCTATGATTTTCCTTTCCCCCCCTCAGATACTTCTTGGTAGACTTTGATTCTCCACCAACAGTTATTTCATCCGTATTGGATCAATTAGAACGCGACATTGATATAGTCAAATGTTCTGCTATAAAGCATCGGGTGAGAAAAGAAGAAGAATGCATGGGCAAGATTCCTGTCAACTACGAAGATAAACTAATTAGGAAGAAGAAGTAATTAAAGCCCACAGATTTTAACTTAATACTAAGCATGTATAATTGATGCAGAGTAACTAATCACAGTATTAATGTGAGATATGTTGTGGCATTTGTCTCTTTTGCTCCAAGTCAGGAGTTCTTCTATCTTTCCATATTTGAAAATCAGGGTGTGTCTTTTCCTTCTAAATTATTTAAGTGTTCAACAATCTGTTGCTCAAGTTTTCCTTGCCACCAAAGACCATTATAATCTTGTCACATTTGATTGCAAATAAATCTTACTCTTGAACAAAGAGAACTTATTTTCCAGTAAATATGTGCATGCTATACCATGATCTTTCATCACTTGGACACTGAGCAATAATGCTTTTCTGCAATGTAAATACTGTATAATGTGAAAGCTTTGAAAATGGATGTAATAAAATTCCAAAAAAAACCCAAGCCTTATAGTCTGGTTATCAAAGGACAATAAAAGGACACAAAACTACAGTTCCATATATACTTGAGTATAAGTTGTCCCGAATATAAGTCGAGGTACCTAATTTGGACCTCTAAAACTATGGAAATAGATTGACCCAAGTATAATTTGGAGGGTGGAAAATGCAGCAGCTGCTAGTGAGTTTCAATAATAAAAATACATGAAAATACAGTAAAATCAATTAATTTAGACATTTATGTGGGCATGTTTTTGAGAGTTTACAGTAGTTACTGCCTTTTTAAAAATTATTTGCACCTCCCAACCATTGGTGGCGCTGCAGGGAAAGTGGGCAGGAAGGCCAATTGCACTGAGGCAGGAAGCGATGCTCACCTACCCTCTTGCTCTCCCTGCAAGTACGAAGCATGGCTTTTCCCACTCCATCTTGGCCACATGGAGCAGGGACAAAGACATGAAGGTAAGTGAAATTTAGGCATATCAGAAAATAAAATAAAATAAAAATAAAAAACATCGCTTTAAAGACTAACTGCTATATTTTTATTGTTAGCGTTCGTGAATCATGTCCACTTTCTTTTTATGCACAGTTTTGGTTTCCCACAGAATTACATTGAAAATAAGCAAAAGCTTCAGAATAAAATAAAGCAGTTGGTCTTTAAAGCGCTACAGTGTTTTTTATTTTATTTTGTTTATTTTATTTTGTTTTCTGATATGCCTGAACCACAGACTAACACGGCTACTATTAAAAATAAAATAATTTTAAAAAGTTAATTTCCAATGCATTTAAATGGGAAATCGTGATTTGTGCCCTCTTGTGGCCACCTGTGGTAATAGCCCACCGGTCATATGATTCCCTTTTCCTCCTCTCCAGAACCTGAAGCCATTAAACTCCAGAATTGCACCAAATCCAGCACGGTTTTGGGACCCTCGTGGTTGTTGATCCGTGTATAAGTCGAGTCACCTTTTTAGACCTTAATTTGGGGGCTAAAAACTCAACTGTTCTCTATCACACCATTTCTTGCTTTTCCTGCAACAAGACTCTATTGAATGCTAGTTTATGCAAGTGAAGAAAATAATGGGGCTATATTAAAAAGTATGTAATGGGCTGGATTTTTACTTTATTTCATTTTTTTCATAATAGAGCCAGATGATAATCTTGCTGAGTTTCCCCCCAATAATGTCCACTGACATAAACATAACTTCTATTATCTATTGTCTATTATCTTTTTCATATTCAATTGGCACATAGGCTTGATAGTTTTAATTTCCACTCACACACACACACAAAAAAACCATCAATGGATGAAGAGATTTAGTAAAACCTTAAAAAAATCACTATTTTATTCTCATTGCCCCCTATATGTCAAGAAGATTTCTAGAATATTGGTTGTGATTTTTAAAAGAGATTTTAACCAAAACGCCCTTAAGATTTCTTCTTGTAGCCAAGTTTGTACTTGAAAGGGGGAGAAAGGTGATAATTCTAACTAATGTGAATAACTTTGATACCTTTAAAATTATGCTCTATATCCATTACACTGATATTAATACCTTAATGTCATGAGCATTTAAAAATGTATTTAACTTAAAAGCTGCTGAACACCGTAGTCTCATAAACAGATTTGCACCTCTTTAGTTATGGTACTGCTGAAACAGAGGTAGAGATGAGTTATGTTGGAAATACACCCCTTCCCCAGAAACCCTTCTGTTCCCAGGATATCATCAAGTTGTTAATATGAACAGACAAGTTTAACTTTCTGCAGATGAAGGCAGAGAAAGGGACTCTGCAGAAAAGTTACTCTAAGCAGTCTCTGTTACACACAACCTTACAAGTTCACAAAGGGACTTCAATCAATCAAACTTTATTGCGGTCAATGACCAGTACAGTAAAAAGGGTTTAGGTGCATGAAATACCATCAAAATGCACACACACCTGTAAACACATTCATTTGGATTAAAACAAAATAGAGACTTTGCTTGTGCTTGAGGGACTCATGACTAGAGCGGCCCTTCCAGCTCTGAAGGCTTGCATTCCATCTGAAGTACACTAAAACCTCAGTTAACATAATGTGTTCCCCGGGACGTTTCTTAAAGCAAAAATTACTTAAACCAAATTTCCCATAGGAATGCAATGAAAACCTAAATAAGTCAACCGAAACTCAGTTTCCCATTGGAATGCATTGAAAACCAATTAATCCGTTCAAAAAAAAATTCCTGCAAACTGAGCCACTATATGGATTTCCTTTTGTTACGCATTTTTTATGTCAACTGAGCTGTTTGTTAACCGAGGTTCCACAACAAGGTTCCACTATATATGCTTTCCTACAGGTACAAGGGCTCTACAGTGTTTGCGCCTGAAGACTTACGCTTCTATATGCTGGTTCTGTTCTAGTAGAAACCAGTAGTGCCACAGCTTGTTGACTGAAGCAAGAATGTTATAAATACAAAGCCATGTGTTGTTCAAGGTGTAAAAATGGGCCACCATGTTTAAAAAAGCCAGAAGAAAAAGGCATTGCTATCTAATGCATGTGTCACAGAGAGAGAGCGCTGTTGCAAAGTGCTCTAAGTAAGCATTCTGTCATTCAGCCTATTTGTAACAAAGCATCATTTTATACTAAATATTTTTCTAAATTATAACCTTATATATGAACAGGCCACTGGTTTGCTAGGCAATACCCATTCACACTAATACAAATACAAATATTTTAGTCATTCAGTCTGTCCTGGCTCCTTATGCTCCATTTTTTGGTTCTAAATAGCAATTTCACTTACTGCTCTGTGGTACTTAGTGCACTCTCTTGATGGTTCACAAGGTAATCAGCTTCCCCCCCCCCCCCAACACGCTGGGTACTCATTCTATCTACCTTGGAAGGATGGAAAGGTGAGTCAACCGGGAACAACATCAGGATCGAGCTCAGATCATGAGCACAGTTTTGGCTCCAGTACAAGAATTTAAACCACCATGAGAACTCTTATTTAAATCAAATTTTCAGTCAAGGTAAGTACCAGTTCTAAGATACTAGTGTGTTCAGACTTTAAAGTTCCCTAATAGAACTGAAACGTGTGTGCTGATATTCCAAAATGTTCCTGCTTGTAGTACCTTTTTAGTAAGTTAAGCAAGAAGGCAGCAAATCTCCCTAGAACCCCCTAGAAAATAATAGTTTAATAGTAACATTCTTTCAATAATAGGAAGTGTAGAATACAGTAATACCCTGGATAACGATTGCACCAGATAACGCTAAAACCGCATAACGACGACAAATTTGGGGGGAAGATTTGCACCGGAGAACTTTTTTTTAGCGTTATCCGATCCATCGTAATAAAGAAGTAAAGGAGGCCAAAGCTCCTCTCCCTGCCACTTCTTCCTTCTTCCCCCCCACCCCCAGCAGTTTGGGGACTCCCCACCCCACTGCTTGCTCGAGAGAATCCAGCCCAGCCCAGCCCTGACCCTGCTTACCTTCAAGCCACCATAGCTTTTCTTGCTGAGCTGCACACTCCGACTGAGCCAGGCTTGACCAGGCGATTGCAGAGCACAGAGCTGTGCCTCATGGCAGGCAGAGGCAGCCGATCGCATCTTTTTTCCTCCCTGTATTTAAACTACAGGGAGAGAGGCTTGTGTGTTTTTTTTCCTTCCTGTATTGAAACTACAAGCCTCTCCCTGTAGTTTAAATACAGGGAGGAAAAAAGACGCGATCTACTGCTGTCTTCCCTTCCTGTATTGAAACTACAGGGAGGGGGAAAGAGAGAGAGGTGATTGGTTCTCTAGAGAACCAATCACATCTCTCTCCTTCCCCCTTCCCTGTAATTTAAATACAGGGAGGGAAAACTGCAGTACGGTATTGTCGGGGAAAAGGTGCTTTCCCCGACCCTACTGCAGTGGCAGAGACCGCTGCGCGTGGGGGGTGGCTAAAGGCAGGGAGGTCTCTTTCTTTCCCTGCCTGCCTTAAAAGCGGTTTGTCCCTGAAGTCAGTGCTTTTTTTTAGTGTTGTCCGATGCATGCATCGGACAACGCTAAAATTTGGATAACGTCATGACTTGTGGAACCAAGTCATAACGTTATCCGGGGTATTACTGTATTTGAAAAGCTGAAATGACTTTTAGTGATATAATGATACACAAATTCAAGAATCATGATGATTCTGGTCTCATGAATGACAAGAAATACTTAACAACTTAGAAATTTATCATTGGCACAGTGTGTCCTTTAAATAAGAGCTTAAAAGAAATTTCTCTTACTTAAGAGAAGTAAACAACATAGTCCTCTTAGCACAACCTAATATTACTGAGACTGAAGCTTTAAAGTATATTTGTAGTTTTAGAGATCAAATGAAGATAAGCAACCAAACAGCAAAGCCAATTTTGTTTTGGCATGAATTCTGATGATAAACGGGTACACAGAAAGACTGTGGTATTTTTGAACCACAATCGGGTGCACCCTTGTAACGGAAACCTTGTGTTGCTGGCGGATCTTTCTCACACTAGGTCAGGTGAAAGGAACTGCAGAATGAACTCACCAAAAGATGCCTTTATTTTGGCCGTTTCATGTCTGGCCTAGACAGAAGAAGCAGCTGATAAATTTCAAACCCAATTCTGTTGAGGGTTATTGCCATTTTGTCATAGACATCAGTTGCTTTGTTTCTCTGGTGGCATAGTGGTTGAACTGTTGTACTGTAGCCAAAACTGCTGATGTTGTGAGTTTGATCCGGATGGGGTTCAAGATTGACTCAGCCTTGTATCCTTCCAAGGTTAGTAAAATCCATACCAAGCATGTTGGGGGCAAAATGCTAATTATAGTACAGTAATACCTTGGATAACGCTTACCTCGGATAACGCTAAAATTGCATAACGTTAAGTAATCTGGGGAGGAGAATTGGATCGAATAACGTTAAGGTCCTATGGGATGGATTGGATAACAACCGCTAAAGCCTGTGCGGTTACAATGTATCTCTATGGAGCTTTAACGTTATCTGATACATCCCATAGGATTTTAACATGCATCATATAACACTAAAAATCGGATAACACCAAGACTTGTGGAACCAAGTCTTAGCGTTATCCGAGGTGTTACTGTACCTTGTGAACTGGCCAGAGTGCACTAAGTGCTATGGGGCAGTATATAAGTGTACCGTTACTGCTATTGCTATTTATTTCAAACCAGTCAGAAAGAAGGCCTCATTCCTTTGGGAAGATGTGGATACAGCTTTGGACTCACGATCTGCGTTTAGAGCCCTGATGGGAATTGAGTTGGGTACAGCAAAGGACCCCTTGAACAGCTCATGTTTTGGATCACAATAAATTGGAAATGACTCAATAGTTAATTAACAGCAGCAACATTGGGGAAGTTTCAGAAAAAGCATCCAAAATAATGAATGGGCTTAAGAAACTCATTGGAGGGTTCTGAGCTTGGAAATGAACCATTTAGACCAGGGGTTCTCAACCTATGGCCTGGGGGCCGGACACAGCCCACAACACCATTTCATGTGGCTGGCCCCCCACCGCCTCTGCCACACCTAGAAGTTGCATGTACGACAGACAGGGCAAAATGGCTGTCTGGCCCCCAAAGCTATCTGAGGGAGTGTGACTTGAAAAGGTTTAGGACTCCTGATCTAGACAGAGCATATGTAGAGTTTTTCTTGCCAGTCTTCTGTTCAATCCAACTTCTGTTTTTGGCCAAGTCCTATTGCAATCCTGTATCTTTCATTCAACGCACACATTTTTAATGAGCTGTTTAAATGAATATATTTTCACCACTAGCCCTCTAAACATAGAAGGTTAAATCATCCCTCAACTCTTCCAGTTAACTACCCCAGTTTCTTCAGAAATGTGCAGAACATTACGTAGACATGCACAGTACAGTGCTAGAGGAATGAAGGTGAATTAAAGAGATATGACACTTGCAAAGCAGTTCCAGAAGGTTCTCCACATGTTCAATATCTGCCTTTCAAGAGTTAGAGTAGTCATTGGGCACCAAATGCATTGTTATGTTCTAGTTTCTATCAATTCCAGTGTTCATTCACCCTCATCATGATTAATTATGCTCAGAAGTTTGTTTAGCCTGTTAGAAACAAATAACTTTGTGGCAGTACAACTACATACAGAAGATTCCAGTTTCAATCCCAAGGACCTCTGCTAATGACATAGATAATCAACCTTTAAAATCCAGGTGTAGCTTTGCATGCCCCTCTTCTGCAAGGCGAAGCAGGCTAGCCCAACTGCTACTGCACAGAGACGGAGAGAGAAAGAAGCAAGTCTCACAATTGTCCTGAGGTTGAAGCAGAAGTATTTGTCAAGGAGAGCCTAGTTTGGTAGCTGGTCATTGGTAAAGCAAGTCCAGAGGGAGATCCAAAAACACAGTTGAATTCCTGACAGAAGGTCCAAGGTAATCAAGCAGGCAGGTTTTATGGGTCAGAGTGTTACAGCATCAGGAAGCACGAATGTTGTTCTGACAAGTTTGGTGCAGGCACATGCCCTTCTTAAGACTGCTCCAGCTCAAGGCTCCACAGCTGGGAGTTCTTTCTGCAAATGAGCTCTTGCCTCTATTCTGTGCAGCTGGAGTTCTGATGTACTTGGCTCTGCTCCATCGCTGTCATCCATGATTACTGGCTCTCCTGTTATTTCTGGATCAACTGGATCAGGGAGAGGCAGATCCATGCTGACAGTGGGCTGAGGTGCAACAGTAACACATATCCAGCCCTTGATCTTAAGGGACTGCTTCTGTAACCTTCCCTTAATGTTTTCTTACAGTCCCCCCCCCCCAAGAAAAAGGTGAATAAAAAGGTTCCATAACCAGTTGTGGACCTCTGAGAAGTATTAGCAGTAGGCTGTACATGCAAGAATAAAGCAAATATAGATAGGAATAAATGAAAACAAACCCCCTCACCATTAAAAATGTTCCCAGACATTTGTTTGCTGGTGACCTCAAAAGAAGGGGAAGAAACTTATATACTAAAAGAAGGCAACACTTCTAGAAGAAGAAACAGATGGAGACCGTTTAGGACTCTACTAAGTTTGAATGGTGACAACAGCATTCTTCTCCTAAAAAAATTATGCAGAGATGTTATCTGTGCAAAATGTTTTCATGTTGTGGATTTATGAGCAGTGTCTATGTTAGAGATTCTGGGTGAGCATGGTCTTGTCTAGAAGGCTTGTCAACCTTAAAGAGATGAATGGCCAAATGGACGGCCATGTGTAGCTGTTTGGATTTTTTTGTTATCTTTTCTAAATAAGACTACACTATCAATCTTTTTTAAAAATCCATCCATTTTTTGCAACTCCTTCTCTAGTCTGGGTCGTACCAGTTTTATTTTAAATGTTCTAAATATATCTGCTGTGGGACTCTTTCCTGAGATGATTGTTTCAAATGATGTGTTTACAAATGATGTGTTTAAAAAACAAGGGGAACCAATTTTTTTCCTGCCCCTGAAAAATACAAGCTAAGAATGCTGGACACACTATATATATTCATTCAACACTGAAAACATATGTTGCCGCTCCATAGCAGGTGTGCTGTTTGTTTTGTCTGCTTAACTCAATTTCTGAACGGTGATGTTGACTAACACTGTAGCACTACCCCAGCATAATCACTTGAGAGTTGGCACAACATAAATACATATACAGCAGCAGTCTTGTACTGACACAGGGATTCTTTGCACAGAGTTGATACTGTAATGACTTAGAGCAGTGGTGCCCAAACTAAGACCCAGGTGCCGGGTGCGGCCCCCGATGCCAATTCATCCGGCACATGAAGCCCTCATCGCATAGCCCTCCAGATGTTTTTGAGCAGCATCTACTAGCATCCGAACCAAAATTGCCAGTCTGGAGAGGACATGGGACCTTCAGCCCAGCATGGCTGCATGTTCTGTGCTGCTTTAGAGGCTGTTTTAGTGATATGAATACAGTAATACCTCACATAACGAATTTAATTTGTTATCCAAGGTTGCTCGCTATGCGAAGTTGCTCGCAATGCGAAACAAACAAAATTCCAATGGAAAAACTCGCATAACGAGCATTTCAAGGGGAAAAACTCGCATAGCGAAAAAATTCGTTATGCGAGTTTTCCCCATAGAAACGCTCGTTATGCGAGTTTTTCCATAGGGAAAGTCCGACTCGCATAACGAAATTTTTCGTCATGCGAGTCACACCGCTTAGCAAAAAACTTGCTCGTTATGCGAGTTTTTCGCTAAGCGAAACACTCGTTATGCGAGGTTTGACTGTACTGTGTATGTTAAAACAATATACAGTTGTACCTCACTTAAAGAGCACAATGCGTTCCACAGGATTGCTCTTTAAGCGAGTTTGCTCTTTAAGGGAAACACCATTGTAAGTGACCAATTGTGACTTCTGGTGGGGGGGATTGCAAACCCCGATTTATTAAGCTATTTTGGTAATAACAGGGTACGTCTTATACTCCGATGCATCTTATACACCTGCAAATACGGTACTTGTGATGTCCACAAGGACGAGCATTTCAGCATTAAATGTGTTGGCTCTATAAGAATGAAGACGTTTATGTTGTTTTCTTCTTGAACAGCAACTTTGATTCAGGTACTGGAGAAAGCTTTTCTAACATTAATTGGCAGCAGGGAGCTTTTATTCAACAGGCAGGTTGGAGAGAAGAGAATGCCTTCACTCTGTAAACATGTGTTTCATTCCATTTACAAGCCTGAAGTCTACATTTGATGCCCCCCTCCCCCCCACCCCCAGCTTCAGTCTTGTCTGTGGTATTTTCTTTTCCAGTATCCAAGGTCTCTTTCACTCTTGCTTCAGAACATAATGGCACTATCCCACAGAGCCTTTGGTAATGTTTCTTTTGTATTTGATACAGAGAAAATTTATCCTTTCCCTCCATCTAAACATATGATTAAAAAGTGAACTATTGAGAGACACTCTGTTTCCACCTCTCATGAAATAAATCGTGCCATAAAATTAAATAACCCACGTCCTTGGAATCCATTTAATGTACGGAACAATCCAACACTATAATTGAATTATAGGAAGTGTGACGTTTGATTAACAATGAAAATATTACCTTTCTCAGGCTGTATTCAAAATGTATTTCAGCTATTTTCTCCTTTTGAAACTCATGTCAAACTGCATTTGCAATGAGATAATCAGTGATGGGATGTAACAGGTTCTCACCAGTTCTCTAGAACCGGTAGTAACTTTTCCCAGTGTCCCGGAGAACCGGTAGCAGCTTTTAGGGGGAACCACCTTTGGGGCTTACCTTTTCACTGGCTTGGGGTTTTTAAGCAAAGTCTTGGAGTTACCTCATCAATAAGCTACACCTGTGCTATTCCAATTGCTGTTCCAATTGGAGAACCCTTAAGGAAGTACAGCTGTTTTACGTTTACATTAAGGCACATTATCCTAGAGCACTGGTACAATGACCATATCCATCTTGCAACATGGTGCTGCCCAGGCACTAACAGGTAAGTGACAGGTTTGTGTTTGATGGGTGGATGGGTGTATTTTAATGTAATTTTTATTTTATTATTTTATTTATTTACGGGTTTGTGTTGTGGGTGGGTGGGTTGAGGTGTGTGATTATTATTATTATTATTATTATTATTATTATTATTATTATTATTATTATTATTATTATTATTATTATTATTATTATTATTATTTGGTCCTGCCCACGACATCATGACATTTGCTCTGCCCACACTGTGACGATGTCACGGTGGGGTAGTAAATTTTTGACATCCCACCACTGGAGATAATGCAGGAGTTATCAACCTTTTAAAGCTGGGGGCCAGGTCACCCTCCCTCAGACAGCTTTGGGGGCCCTTCCTCCGCCACATGGCACTTCCTGGTGTGGTGGTGGTGGTGGTGGTGGTGGTGGGCCACATGAAGTGGTCCCACGGGCCACAGGTTGAGAACCACTGAGATAATGAGTCACACTTTATTCTGAACTTGTTGAGGATGTTCCCAAGCTGACAGGATTGTATCTGATTACCTTATTATTGCTTAAAGAAAAAAAAAGAATACTTTCCCCTAAAAAAAAGGTATGCTTCAGTAAAATGAAGCAACTGTCTAGACTAGAGGTACATTCCCTGCTCTTGGAACAAAGGCAAATCATGTTAAAATTATCAACATGGAATTCTGAAATTAATAGCAAAATTGTTATGTTCTCGTGAAAGCAAACAACAGATGTTTTTTTAAAAACTGAATTTCTGGATAGTTCTACTTGTTGATGTCATTTGAAATACAGTAAGAACATGGGAATTCTACCTTCTTTGAGAAAAATGTGGTAAAAAGGTAGAAGTTTTAGCCCTAAAATATATTTTCTATGTTTTCTTTATAGCTCTCTGATCACATGACTATTTCTTACTTAAAGTTGCTCAATATATGCCTGTCACTGTTACCTATAAACATGCTTATAACATGCTTATTTGTCAAACATCTTTCTCCACATTACCTCTCCCACGCTTTTGAAGACTGGTTGCCTTGACAGCTTTTCTTTCTTCTGTGGTGATTTTTTATGGAAACTTAACACTCATCAAGTAAGTTGAGAAGGAACAAATGTTGCAAGAGAGGGTATATAATCTTACTCATACTTTCTAATGTAGGGTTGCCCAAACTTTTCAGGATGCGGGCCGATCACATAGTTCAGGGGGGTGGTCACTATGGCCCAGGGGCTGGATCCGGCCCCCAACACCAATTCATCTGGTCTGGGAAGCCCTCGTTGCTCCCAGAAGCAGACGTTAAATGCACCTGCACAGGCGTGTTTTACTTCTGCTTCTGGGAGCAACGAGGGCTTCACGGGCCAGATGAATTGGTGTCAGGAGCCAGATACGGCCTCTGCGCCATAGTTTGTTCACCCCTGTTCTAATGCTTCTTAAAAGCCATTTAGAAGCACCATCACCACACTTTCACATATGAAAGCTATACTTGCTTACAATGTTTCATGTGTGTAAAGTATTATTTCTTCCTGTCTTGCAGCCAGTAATTTTCACTGGGTAAAAAAAATTCTAGCCATAGTGATATGAGAAGGGGTGAAAACTGTCCATGTTCTTCACATAATTTTACATACTTCTCTTTTGCTTTTAGGGGACTGTGGTGGCTCCATTAAGATGCCGAACTTGATGACTGGAAGTTTGGCAAGTCAGCAGTTTGATACCTGAGTACTGCACGACAGATTGAGCTCCTGTCTCTGTCCCAGCTCCTGCCAACCTAGCAGTTCGAAAGCAAAAAAATGGCAAGTAGATAAATAGGTACCACTTTGGTGGAAAGTGAACAGTACTCCGTGCACTCTGGTGTCTAGTCCTGCCTGCCACATGTCCAGTGATGGGATGTAACAGGTTCTCACCAGTTTGCTGGAACCGGTAGTAACTTTTCCCCAGTGTCCCGGAGAACCGGTAGCAGCTTTTGGGGGGAACCACCTTCAGGGCTTACCTTTTCACTGGTTCCCCCACTGCGCATGTGCGCCAAGCACTTGCTGTGCATCCATGCCTACAGTGCTTGGTGCGTATGCACAGACTCCTTGCTGTCCTCCTTATTGTCCTTGTGTTGTGGGTGGGTGGGTGGGTTGAGGGGTGTATGTGTGTGTGTGTGTGCTTATTTTTATTTTATTTTATTATTTTTTATTATTATTTTCTTTGGCTCTGCCCACAATGTCATGACATCATGATATTGGCTCCACCCACACTGTGATGATATCATGGTGGGGTAGTAAAATTTTTGACATACCACCACTGCACATGTCCATGGAAATGTCTGCAGATGTAGACAGCGCTGGCTCTTTGGCTATAAATGGAGATGAGCACTGAACCATAGAATAAGATACGACTGGCTTTTGAGCAAGGGTGACCTTTATTTTTATTGTACTTATATGCAGTTGTCTTTTTCAAACTTGATGATGATATGCAGTTTATGTATATTGATACCCTTGTTTTATCCTCTTTTTTGATGACAGCTGTTATACCATAGATGGTGATGCATCTATGGCTACCCTAATTCAGTGGTTGAGGAAGTTGATAAATTAAATACTGGCAATGCTGTCCACTTTCTTAAAGCAATACATATATATTTGTCTATTTTTCCTTTCAAAGATCTAATTATTAATTGTGGGCTAAGACAGGTTACTCTATTATTTGCTTGTTATGACTTAATTAAATATAGGGAACATCTGTAAAGAGTGAAACACTTTTATCATGACATGTTAATTGCTAGAATTCATTTTTTGAAGTTGGAAAGGTGACATTTTTCTCCCTTCTGTAATTATGTAAGTTAGAATTACAGCCCTAAGCTTTGAAAACAAGTATAGGAGATCTGTTTAGGGAAAAAAGTGCTTAAGGATGATAAGGGTGATGCCATTCAGAAACAGGAAAACTTATTAACATGGTAGATTCTTGGAGGTGTGGTAATAAAAAAGAGAGAGTACTTTCTGAGTTTTAGAACTGGTTACAGGCTACCCAAAATAGAAACATTAAAAAAAAATCAGAGTCTTTAGAACAGGAGTTCTCAACCTGTTAAAGGAGGGGGCTGGGTCACGTTCCCTCAGACATCTTCAGGGGCTGCACGGCCATTTATCCCTTTCTCCACCACATGGCACTTCATGATATGGTGGATGTGGTGATGGGTCATTTCATTCATTTCATTTCATTTATTCGATTTATATACTGCCCTACTCAGTAAAACCGACTCAGAGCAGTTCACAGAATCAATACATATAACATTCCACAACAACAGCAGTATGATAAAAAATAATACAATATCAAACCAACCAAATACAGTAATAATAAAGATATCAAATACAGGTTCCTCAATCATAATAAACATATCGCAAATCATAACAATTTCAAAAGATAACAATAGAATATAACACAGAAATGGGACAGAGCACCATACAGCAAAATAATACAGTAATACCTTGGATAACGTTTACCTCGGATAACGCTAAAATCGCATAACGTTAAGTAATCTAGGGAGGAGAATTGGATCGAATAACGTTAAGGTCCTATGGGATGGATCGGATAACAACCGCTAAAGCCTGTGCGGTTACAATGTATCTCTATGGAGCTTTAACGTTATCCGATCCACCCCATAGGATTTTAACATGGATCGGATAACACTAAAAATCGGATAACACCAAGACTTGTGGAACCAAGTCTTAGCGTTAACCGAGGTATTACAGTAATACAATGTAGCAACATAATTGAGCAATACAGCAAGCAATACAATATAACAACGCCTCTGGGTCACATGAAATGGTGCCGCGGGTCGCATCCGGCCCATGGGTGCAGGTTGAGAATTCCTGCTTTAGAACAAGGAGCTGGCCTCAATGGACTATTGTTCTCCTAATTATAAGGAAGTGCTGACCAGGATCTGATTGTGTATATTTAATGGATGCCATTCTTTCTGCAAGAAGTGATAACCCCCGTCCATCCTAATCACTATAAATATCTTCCCCAGAGAGAAAATCCTCTAAAGCAGTTTTTTGATGCACAGAGTGCTGTAATAAGAGTGGTAAAGAATTCGACTCAATTGTTCCTTTCCCCTGACCTAGTCACTACACAATTAGGTCTTGTTCTTAATGTCTCCTTCTTCTTTTCCTACTGTTAGAAGGTGTAATTGTTTCACACTGAGAGAAAAACACCAAACTCGCATAGTATTGGAAAGCAACCTGGCTTTCTTACAGTCCAAAAAATCTGGAGGGCACTAAATTGAGGAAGGCTTCATTTTGAGGCTTAGTGATTTCTCCACCTTAATGTGGCTGAAAGCCTCAATCAGGATTATAAATTTTCTCAACAATTGTACCATTTTGACTTGTGCTCTCATTCTCTAAAAAGGAAGGGGGGGGGGCTTGAGACAGGAATGTGAATAGGATCTAGCTTTTCCCAATATTAGCAGACAAAACTTAGCAAAGCGCTTAAGACCAAGGGAGTTAGATTGCCAGGAAGGAAGAGCTGTAGTTAGCAGATAGGTCTAGCAATATCCAGATCGCTGTTTCAGTTAAGATTGTAGTTGGTCTTTAGGACTTAGTCTTTAGGACTTAGTAAGTCTTTAGGACTTAGTCAAGAAGGATAGGAATTTTTTTTAACTTTGAGCTACTCTAGACTCAGTACTGGGATTCTTACAGTAATATCAGGCTGACATTAGTATACGCTGGTGTTACAATTATCTAAAATAATACGAAGGAGTTCTAAGATGGTACTGAAATAAAGATTCATGAGGAATTGTTTGGGATTTTCTGCTCTATAATCCAGCCATTGTCAGAGAAGATGACATTTATGTTGTTGTTTGTCCAGAAGCACTTTTACACAAGAATGCACTGACAGAAGGGTTAGGAGCGCATGTGTTTCCGCTGCCATCACATCTGCTGAGTGCAGCCACTCAAGCTGAATGCAGCTCACAGGATTGCTTACTGTATTAGCAGAAGTCACACTATAAACAATCTCTTTTTTAAAAAGGCTTAGATCCTGAAGTCACATAAGAAGCATCAAGTCTTTTTTTAAATTCTTTACATTGGATCTAATGCCACCAGCTTCCATGGAAAGTTTTAAGCCTGAATTATGAATGGAGGGAAACCAGTTTATTAATAAGTATTTAAAACTTAACCCTAGAGTTGGATACGACTGGGTTTTGAGCAATGGGAACCTTTACCTATGTGAAAAAGAAGACTAGTGGTGGCTCTAAAGCTTTGTCAAAGAAAAAGAAAATGCATTGCTACAAAAGAATGTGGATTTGTATGAAAAAAGTACATGAACTAATTTACTTAGAAAGATACAGATTTAGCATCAAATTAGGTCATCTTTGCTCAAAAGCCAGTTGTATCTCTGCTCATCTCTGTTTACAGCCAAAGAGCCAGCACTGTCTGCATTTGCAAGACATTTCCATGGCCATGTGACAGGCATGACTAGACACTGGTGCGCACAGAATGTTGTTACCTTTCCTGATGAAGTGGTACCTATTTATCTCCTTGCAATTTCTTGTTTTTGAACTGCTTGGTTGGCAGGAGCAAGCACAGATGGTAGGAACTCACTCTCTCATGCAACACTCGGGTCTCGAACTGCTGACCTGCCAACGTTTTGATTGTCAAGTTCAGAATGTTAACCACTAAGCCACTGCAGTCTAGGCGTCAAATTACATGGTTACTCTGAACACACCAATATCATTTGCTGCATTAAATATGATAGGACTTAGTGCTGAATCAAGTTGCTAAGGATTGCACTGCACTTTGAAAGGAATATGTCTCCAACATTGTTTTCAGGCAAAACTGTACATAGATATCCACATGTCATCTGGCATCTTTGTTAAAATATATGAGCTTCATGAGGATCTTCTGTGTTAAAAAAAGTCTGTATTTTCCTAGTTGAATGGGGCGGAGGAAGGTATGGAGCTATTTATTTATTTATATTAAATAAATATGCAGAGGCACATACAAAATAGACATGTAATTATCTCCCTCCTGCCACCCCTTCTTATTCACACAAACACAGATATGGCTCCCTTTCCTCACACATTTGTAAGCACAGACACATGATTTCTCTTAAACTTATTCAATCATGCACCCTACTATCAGCAGGCTTGCATGCCAGATTCGCTGTGGAATATAAAAACTAGAGATTAACATAAACCTATTTCAAAGGCTTTGCATCAATTATAACCATTAAGAAGAGCTGTATTGCCATCAAGGGCATCATTTATACACAAGACATTAGAAGGCTTTCTGTTCTTTGCTTATTTAACATACTTTTATCTATCTTTCTCAAATGTTCAGTGTGATATCAAGCAGTAAGATACATCTTATCAAAAGGCAGGGTATAATTATGGAAGAACAAGAAAGGAAGAGAAAATCACAGTGGGTTCCCATATCATTCTAAAGATACACAGTTGATGAAAATCATTTGCTATGACAGATATCACTCACCTGAAGAAACATGTCTTCTAAAAATTTCCTAGGTATATTGTCTAGTTTGACTCTCAAGTGACCAGTTTGTTGGGATATGTTGAACTTCTCTAGGCAAGAAAGTTAAAAACACTACAGCAGGGGTTCCTATGGCTTGCGGGCTGAATTTATCCGGGTCCTGGGGCCGAATTGGTGCTGATGCTGGAAGTGCCGAAATCACTGCGGTTTTGTAATGAAACGCTGCAAAAATGCAGCAAAAAAAAAATTAAAAATGGCTCAGAAATGTTCCTGTCTTGCTCCTTCCTCGGGAAGCAGCAGAGGTGGGGAATACACCCAGAAATGTGGCACAAAGGCATGTGACCATGTGACCGGTCCCTCAGCTGACTGAGAGGGCTTGGTCAGGGCCTGGCAGGAAAAGGTCAGGAACGCTTTGCTTTCTGTCTAGCTAACATAGCATTATTGAAACAGAGCTATCTCTTGACCCTGTATAACTTGTAAACATCATCCAGAAAAAAATAAATATGAAAAGACCATGTGGTCTTTAAAGTTACAGAAATGCAAGAGTAAGTGACACCTTTATTAATAATACCATAATTTTATGCCATCAAGTCAATTCTGAGTTATGGTGACCCTTTCCAGGGTTTTCTAGGTAGTGAATGCACAGAAATGGAGAAATGGCTAACCATCCTCTTCTTCCTGGGATGATCTTCCCCATGACTACACAGGTTGAGTCTTCTCTGGGGAGGCACATTGGGGAACTTAACTCCCAACATCTGCTGAAAAGGCCTAGAAGAATGGTGGGCAAAGCACAGGATTTTCCCCATGGGTTAGGATGATTAACATGTTTCTTATAATTGAATTTCTAATGATTTGTATGCATTTTTCTTTTATATCCTTGTATTTTATGTTTGCTCTTTTTATTATGTATAATAAAATAAAAAATATATAAATTATTGTTCCACAGCCAGATACCTAAACCTTTGAGCTAGTCAGCCAGTGATATCTTTATTAGCCCACTAATAACAGCAAGATTTTGTGAATAAAAATCCAGTTCTTCAGGCTAATGAAAATAGTCCCTGGATAGTGGAGAAAATTGTAAAGAGGTCCAGAAATTAATGGCAGATGAGGTGACTTCAGACATCATCTTTAAATCCTAGGGCAGTGATGGTGAACCTTGACACTCCATATGTTCTTGAACTTCAATTCTCAGATGTCCTGATCAGCAGGAGTGCTGATTTGAGCTTCTGGTAACTGAAGTCCAAGAACATCTGGAGTGCCAAGGTTTGCCATCACTATTCGGGGATGTGATCTGAAAGTTCTACCCCTGGCAGCATGGTTGGGATTTTCCACCCAGCTCTTTAGACAAAAACTTGTCAATTCTCATGTAATTGCTCCCACACATGCACATCCACACCTTGTCTGCTTTTGAAGCATAAAGTTCCTTTTTTGGTGTGGGGCTGGGGGAAAGGCAATAGAGACATAGCCTTCATCAGAAGACTGAGGTTGGGATTAAAGCCAGTTAATAGTTTTACCTGGTGAGTATTGGTTTGTAGTCCTGTTCGGCTCATGTCAAAAGTCCATGTCATTCCATGGGTAATTTTCTGGGTCACCACTGAGAGTTTTGTTTTAAAGATCTTGTCAGAAGAACACAAAGATGCTTTCTGGGTTGAAAGGATTTTTGCTGAGGGAGCTCTGCTCAGGATGCCCGAATGAGGCTCCTTTCATATCCCCAAGCTCTTTTCCCAGCAAAGTGGTCCCTATTTATCTACTTGCAATTTCTTGCTTTTGAACTGCTAGGCTGGGAGGAGCTGGGAGGAACTGCAATACTCAGGTCTTGAATTGCTGACTTGCCGACCTTCCAGCTAACAAGGTGAGCTTCTTAACCACCGCACCACTGCAGTCCCTACCCACTGACAGTATCTCACATAGCCCAGAAAAGAACAGGAAAGGATCGTGTGATCTTTCAAGTGATATAAATGCAAGTTCAGGTGATAATAATAAATTCGTGTCAGAAATTATTCTGGGTTGAAAGGATTTTTGTGGGAGAAACTCTGCTCAGGAGACGCCTGAATGAAGTTCCCTTCATACCTTTATTAGACTACTAAAAACAATAAAATAATCATCAAGGTGTTGCGAATAAAGTCTTCATGGAGCCAGGGACAGATTTCATACTGACTTCTAATTCAGCAGCAGGCTCAATGCTTTTCATCAAATCTTTTACAAGGATAGTGCATTGGGCTGTCACTGACTTCCCTGTAATTATTTTTTGCCTTCACAGAAGCACATAAAAACATACAGCATGAATTTTGATCTTTTGGTGGCATGACATGGACTAGCTTAATATCAGAAGAGATCTCTGGTTCTATCTTCTTCAGTTTTTAAGATTAGCAACCATTGCTTCTCTCTTATTTCAAAACAAAAGGCTGAGCTTTATTCACACTGTCAAAACAAGATGGTTATTTGTTCATAGGATGATCTGAGTTTCATTATTTATCTGTTTAATTTCATAGAGAAGATCACTGTGTTTCAGTTGATTAGATTTAGAGAATCATGTTCTTCTGTGCTAACATTTCTAAATAATCTTTAAAAAGGCGAAGATGATAAACAGAGTAAATGTTACTCTTTGATCCCTTATGGTCAGTCTGCAGCTGGCCAATAAGACCTCCAACCACTCCAAGAAGTGATATTGGCAAATTTAAAAGGTCTGTAATAAATACAGTGGTACCTTGCTTAAAGAGCATAATGAGTTCCACAGGATTGCTCTTTGAGTTTGCTCTTTAAGCAAAACACCATTGTAAGTGACCAATTGTGACTTCTGACGGGGTGGATTGTGAACCCCAATTTAGTTGTTAAGCGAGTTTTTGGTTGGTTTTACTTGTTAAGCGAGGCGACCATTCAGAGAAAATTCTGGTTTTTAAGCGAGTTACTCTCTAAGCGAGACGTTCTTTATGCAAGGTTTTACTGTACATGATTTCTTTGGGGAGGGGGATCCTTACTGGCCTGGGAGCTAAATTCTAATTTGTGAGAGATTCATCAGTAGTTAGGACCACAGGCATAAGGTTGGACCAGATCAAAGTGGTGTATGTGTGCACATATAGATGTAATTCTTACAAACATATATTTTCTTAACAGACTCATAAGTAAGTTAAAAAATTAAGACTTGATTACATAAGGAAAAATGTGGGGAAATGTTATGGGTTTTGGGGCAGGCATATTCACATTTCCCCCTCCCTTGATCACATGACACAATGAGAAATGGAAATCAGTCCAGGAGTCCCAATGCATAACTTTTGTCTCCACCAGAAATCCTTCTGCTTTAAAAAAAAAAACAGATCATTTTGCTTCAGTGCAAAGCATGCAATCACTTCGAACTGATGCAGAAAGTCAAGATGGAAGAAGTGCCTGCGTATACATACACTATACAGCACTTTAGCAAATAATCTTTCCCCTCATCTCTTGCCTCTTGAGGGGAGAAAAGAAGGGCTCTCTCACTCTCGGTCTAATGCACACAAGCACACATGCATGCTGTGATGGTTAGAATGGGGCCTGGATGTGCAATTCGAGTTTGTAATGGCGATTTCCAAGTTATGGTGCATTTCAGAGAAGGATTGATAGTCAAAACATGCTAGCCTCATGGTTTGGGAAAAATGAAACTTACTGTTAGATAGACATGTGATACTGTATAGTCATTGGCTGGATTCCTTTAAGGGAATGGCAAGAGGGTGGGACGTGTGTGAGGAGATAAAGCCCAGAGGGAAGGGGCAAGACTTTCTCTTAGTCTGGTGCGCAACACTAAGTCATGTAGGGGCGTTTAAGCTAAGAGGGGTCCCTTTGGGCTTCCACATTTAGTCAGGCTTTCATTGTTTTAATGTGCTCTCTGAATTTTGAGAGTAAGAATTCTTTGCTTCCTAAAACTTTGTTCTGTAACTTTTGCTGAAATATACTTTTAAAAGACAAGATGATGACTGGAGTGTTTACTTGGCTATGGGGTACCTTACTTACAGCCTAGATTTAGGTCAGGACATGTGAGAAGGCAAGCTTAAAACCCTGGATTCAGGTGTGGTCCCACCTACATGTAGACTAAAAAAGTTCAACTCGTGAGTAATGGGATCATTACACATGCACACACAAGTAGCACCAGCACTCAACTCTCTCCACATGGCCTCTCCCAAGATACTTCTTATTCTTCTTTTTAATAGCTGCCCCTCAAGAAGACACTCCTGTTTATTTATTTATTCCTTAACTTCACAAACTCTACTGCTGATAAGATAATATACAGACTTTGAAAAATGGTGGTGGTGGTGGTGTGGCTGGTTCTCAGGACAGCTGACAGAGCAGGTTGGGTGTTTGACCTCTAGCTGGGGCTCACACAAAGCACCCTCAATTAACTCATTAGCAGATGTGTAATGTCAGGATATTTATTTTGCACCCACTAAAAATTTACAACTTAACAGAACCAAACTTCATGATAACCAAACTAACCCAAATCAGGGATATTCTGTTATTACTGATTGTAAACAGCACACTGATTTCCAAATCTATCTGTTATGCCACCAACCACTGTTTGCCTCTGTACCTGATATGTATAAATTGATACCGTGAAAACTCACTCTTATGTCTGATGAACTGGACTTGGTCCACAAAAACTAACATTAAAACACAGGAGTTAGTCTTTAAAGTGCCAAAAGAGTTTTTGTCTTTTCTTTTGTTTACTTTCTGAAATGCTTGCACAGACTAACACAGCAACCACTTCCGAAATGAGAAACAGAAGACTTATTTACCCAGTTCCTTTGAACTGCACCACTTATAGCCACTTCAGATAGAACAGCAAGTAGAAAGCTCCCCCCCTCCACTTATAAGTCTATCAAAGAAATCAAATGCCCCATTGCCACTTCACAGTGAGAGAATGTGAGTTACAGTATTTGCTGGCGTATAAGACTACTCCCCCCCCCCTGAAAAACATGCCTCCAAGTGGGGGAGTCGTCTTATACACCGGGTACACTTCAGTTGGGATAGACATAGCTGCCCATAGTGGCCTCCCGATGCTCACCCACCTCATTCTACATACCATCCAGATGAAGAAAGAAGCTCTACATTACAATTGTGTCTCCCTTTCAAACTGGTGGGGAAAAAGAAAGGGTTTCACTTACTGGTACCTTCTGCTCTGCCCAAGATGAAGGAAAAAGCCATGCTTCTTCCTTGCAGGGGAAGCAAGAGGCTAGGCTAGAGCAACACTTCCTGCCTCAGTGCAATTGACCTGCCCACCCACTTTACCTGCAGCAGCACCACTGGTAGGTGGTACAATTACAGTTCTAAAAAATCAATAAAATAATTAATATTACTGTATTTTAATTACTGAAACTCACTAGCAGTTGCTACATTTCCCACTCTTGGCTTATACTCAGGTCAATCTATTTCCTGGGTTTCAAGGTCAAAATTAGGTACCTCGGGTTATATTCAGGTCGGCTTATATTCATGTATATACGGTAGATAAATAAGTACCACTTTGCACTTGCACTGTTTTATGTTTACTGTACATGTTTGATACCATACAGCCTTGTGACAGTTTTTGTGCATGCCATAAGCATTTGAATATAAATTAACATGTTGAAATCAAATCTGATGTTCTTTTACGTTTTATTTGGTGTGTGGAAGGTGTGCAGAAGAGGGGATAGTCTTATACGGGGAGTATATAACAAACTATATTTTGAGTGGAAATGTTAGGGGGTCGTCTTATACGCCCAGTCATCTTATACGCCAGCAAATACGGGTAATTTTCATTTTCCTCACTGTGTGGTTGCACCCTTAGTTCTGTGTAACACCTCCCTATGCTGAAAATCAGTAGTTAATTTAAGGCAAAAATTTTGTTGGCTTTAAGCCAGGAGTTCTCAATGTTTTTAAGCCAGAGGCTGGGTCACACTGCCTTAGACCGCTTTGGGGGCTGGACAGCCATTTTGCCCTTCCTCCACCACATGGCACTTTCTGGTGTGGTGGGCCGCAGGTTGAGCATCCCTGATTTAAGTAGTTTAAGTAGTTTCTTCTCTGCTGTTTCTGATCACTGATTGAAGATTACAGTAGGAGAAGCTTGTGACTGGATACCACTCTCTGCAGGCCCAACCTACAGGCCAGTGTTTTCCCATCTCTGTGGATCCATCAAAGTTTGAAAAAAATATATTTTGGGGAAATGATTGGTACATATATTTGAGCACCACTAATAAGGGAAACCTGGGGAGCATAGTGAAAAGCAGAGACATCAAATTGCAAACAAAAATTCGCATAGTCAAAGCAATGGTATTCCCTGTGGCAATGTATGGTTGTGAGAGCTGGACCATTAGGAAAGCTGAGCGCAGAAGAATAGATGCCTTTGAGATGTGGTGTTGGAGGAGAGTTTTGAGAGTCCCCTGGACAGCGAGGAGAACAAATAGGTCAATCTTAGAAGAAATCAACCCTGACTGCTCCTTAGAAGGTCAAATTGTAAAGATGAAGCTAAAGTTCTTTGGACATCAAATGAAAAGAGAGGATTCGCTTGAGAAAGCCTTGATGCTGGGAAAGGTGGAGGGCAAAAGAAGAATGGGGCGGCAGAAAATGAGATGGCTAGATGGTATTGTGGACGCAATGGACACAGAGCTGAGCGAGTTGAGGAGGATGGTGGAGGACAGAAGTGCCTGGCGGACAGTGGTCTATGGGGTCGCAAAGGATCGGAATCGACTGTGCAACTGAACAACAACAATAAGGGACATAGAGTCTGGCCAGGTTATCCTGCTATGGTAACAGAGTAGACCATACTTCGAGTGACTCAATGCACCTCAATCAGGTGGAGGTTGATTAACCTGACAATCCTGAGGACTAACAGCCTTGGGTGCCCAAGTGCACAGGGAAGGATGATGGTCTCAAAACAGATTAAATCCCACTTGAATCCATCTTGATGAAGGGCAGCAACTTCATCAATACTGGCCTGGGACTGATGAAGACTTTGTGTGCCAAAAGGGCTCAGGACCAGAAAGTGACTCATAGAACTGGAATAGTGGTACATGTGTCATGGTTTGAAGTGGAAGGCAGATCAAAGACCACTGCATTATATTCTCAGGACAGTCCTCATGGCTAATTGTTATGATGATAGCCAATATTTGGATTCGGATATGGCAGAAGAAGAAGAAGAATGGACATATCGTGGTAATGGGAATGTTGCAAAATTACATGTAGTCCATTCTGAAGGCTGGTTCTGAATTCAGCACAAAAAAGGCTTTGGACTGGCTATGCTGATGTTTCCTTAGAGTCAATATGCTTTTGATGTCTCTTGCAGCATTGGAGTTAGTGCTAAATGGGAGGTTTTGGACTGGTGGCCGCCTGGCAAAGGAAATGCAGCTGCTAATTATATCAGGCTTCTGGGATGCCAGTTTTGGCTGAGTTTCTGGCAGGCGTTTGGAAAGGGCTGGAGTGAGTGGTGTGTGTTTGCGTTGAAACTTCTTCTTGGAAGGGTATTGTTCGGTTCCAAAATGCCCCAAGGATTAGGCAAAGCCTTTAGAATTTCCCATCTAGCTTGAGATGCATTATGATGCCATTTAAGTTATACAAAACATTTTCATTTTGCGTCTGTAATATAAATAGACATACACAATTTGATGAAAATGCACGCTTTGTTTTGCTCTCCTTTTGCTGACAGACATTTTCTTTTTTTCCCTTTATTTTTGGTGAATAGTGAATTAAGGGTCCAGGCCTTTTTCTTGAACAGTGGGTGCTTGTAAGTTAACAGAGGACCTACAGCAGGGGTGCCCAAATGTTTTGGTCCACGAGCAGGTCACGTGGTTCAGGGGGCCGATCACTATGGCCCACATGCCAGATCCGGCCCTTGACACCAATTCATCCAGCCCGCGAAGCCCTCATTGCTCCCGGAAGGAGAAGTAAAAGGTGCCCATCTGGGCACCTTTTACTTCCGCTTCAGGGAGTGACGAGGGCTTTGCGGGCTGGATGAATTCGTGTTAGGGGCTGGATCTGGTGCCTGGGCCATGGTTTGGGCACCCCTGATCTACAGGTTGATTGTGGTTCTCCAAATGACACATTCTTACAAATTATTGCCTGGACTCTTGGCACAGGAAAATAAACATCTATAATTCTTTCCCCCAGCCCCAGTGCCGATGCCAGCTTGGGATCAGCCCTGGGGTTGGGCGGAAAGGGAACAGGGCTTTTTTTAAAACATTGTGTGATCAATACATTGCACAACGTTAAAAACCGGATAACATTATGATTTGTGGAACCAAGTCATAATGTTATCCGAGGTACTAGTGTATTAGCAGTTATGACAATAACATTCTATTTGGCAAATCTGAACTAACTTGAGGTTAATTAGCTATGTTAAGAATTTTTTTCTTTTACTGGTTATTGTCTCTGAGATGTGAAACGTTTGTTTTCTTGGATTACGAATCCCAGAATCCCATATCCATTGGTCATGTGGGCGTGGTATGGTGGGCGTGGCCAGGGGGAAAGCCCTGCGTTGCACCCAAATTTGGACTACTTTATTTCAAAACTTGGATGGGTGATTTCTGCTACTGATTCTGGTGAACTGGTACGAAACTGTTGATGTCCACCACTGCATGTGGGTTTCCAGAAAGAAACCGAATATTTCCTTCTTTTATAGTCGAACAGTTGGGATACACAGAAAGAGCCTCCTCGAAGACTGTGGTATTTTTGAACCACAATTTGGTGTCTCCTGGTAATGGGAACTTTGTGTTGCCGGATAATCTTTCTCACACTAAGTCAGGTAAAAGGAATTGAAGAATGCACTCACCAAAAGGTGCTGACATTTTGGCAGTTTCACATCTGGCTTAGACACAGAAGAAGAAGTGGAACAGTTTCGCAACAGGACATGTAACAATAACGGGAGGGAAAAGTGAGTAGGTTTTGCAAAAATGGAAGGCATTAGAAATAGAGATGCCCAAATATCTATTCAGATATCTGGAACAATTTCAATTTTGAACCTCTGCTCTGCAGCAAATTGACCCCTTTGCGGATGCCATTTTGTTTTTGATGGCTATTTCTTCAAAGTCATTTTATATATAAAAATTCCATTTCACCCATATATTTAATACATTATATGGAGGTCTTTACTCTCCATATATAACAGAGAACTGGCATTTACAGTCTTCTACTTTATCAGTATGACCTTTATGATACAATGTCCTGTGGCTATCCAGCTTGCTTCCACTGACATCAGAAGTCTTCAGAAGTCCTGAAAAGAGTTTCCTGGTCATATTGTGTTTACAAAACAGCACTTAATTGAAAAACAAGAGTTTAGTTGTAACTAAGCACTTGATTTTATACGTATTTATATGATAGCCTGAAGGCCCCTTTATTAGTATTATGTGTTGTCTCATGAACAGCCCCAGCTTTTAGCTATAAGACTTCAAAGTTAATTTCTAGGAAAATGAGATTATTTTTTTAGAGCAAAAATTGGACTATGGGAAAGGCACGATAGAAATCCCCTTAGAGAGTCATGCACAGATCCATTTTAAAATAAAACACAGGATTTAGAATGATAACATTTAATTTAGTTGTTGTTTTTAATTTTCTTCATTTAGCCTTATAAAATGACAAAATCAAGGGTTCAGAGTAACACGTTGCAAGAGCAATTACAATTCCAGAACCTCCCTAAGACTAGGTATAATCCTAGCTGCAAGATTATAATGCTTATAACAAATTTACCCCGCTTGATGGCCTCCAAATTTGGAAGACTACAACCTACTTCATCCCCATCCATCCAAATATTTTTCTCTCTCTTTTTAAAGGCAACCTAACTTCTTAACTTAGTTACATACAAGCTACAGTATTTCATAACAATAGACTAAAATTGGCCACATGTCCTCTTTTAGAAAGGATAATCCACCAATCAAAAATCTGCCAGAGATCAGTCTTTCTTTTGAGGGAATCCTCCAGCTGATGGAGAACAGTCTGCTGTTTGAACATCTACCAGAGGAAATTATCTTGAAGGAACCTTGAGTAAAAGTGTTATGAAGATATCTACCAGTTGGTAACCACTCCAATTTTGAGTGAAAGGAAAGTTGCCCATCCTTACTGAGCATATGGACAGAAAATTAACTAGGTCACCTGGTTCCAGTCTTCCCTGGTCAAGGAAATGCATTTTAATTAAGTTTAAAACATCTAATTTAGCTTTTTTAAAAAAAATAACTTAGCATATGCAATTTTATACAAATCAGCACCCTCTCTTGTTGATGTAAGGGTGTGATGTGCAAGGGAAATAGCTAGCATCTTGAACTTGTGTGGTGGTCTGATGCAGTAATCACATAACATATGGGCAAAATTGCTTCAGCCCAATTTCAATCTATGCCCAAGATGGACCTCTTTGATCCAGAAAGAGCTGCTAATTTATTTATTTTTTACCAAACTGGAACAATTCCCTAAAAATCTGAAGATTTGCTTTCCAGTGCAATCAACTGGGATTATATCATGGCTGTCTCATTGCCCCTTACCTAGGCAGCTTGTAACGATGCAAAGCAGGGAGCATAATCAGTGTCAATATCTAGTAAACAGGAATGATCCAACACAAATTTACTCTCAGGTGACAGATTAGAAGTTGTCTCCCTCCATTGTATGTGCAAAAGCAAATTGGACTAGGAGGTGAAAGCTCCTTCAGTTTTAACAGTGGGATGGCATCTTGCACTATTCACAATAGTACTAGATCAGTTTAGGCATGTGAGTCACACACTGTTCACAGATGACAAGTGGGTGGTAGTGGTATCAGGAGAAACAGCCACTTCTGCCTGCAACATCTTCTGTTTGAACCATTTGCCTCATTCTGAGGTTATCATTTAGCCTGAGGATAACTGAGTGAGCATGCAGTCACATACTTAAAAAGTCATATATTTGTGATGGAGTTGACAAGGGTGAAATCGATTTAATTATTAAAGTTTAGATCCAACGCATGTGCCTTTTTGACAAAAATGTTTCTTATTGGCAATATAATTGTTGCTCTTTAGTGTTTTTGCTGTGTGTGTTTGTCTATGTGCGTGCGTGCATGTGTGTCATTATATTTACAATTACATGAGTCTTTAAAAATAGTATTTGAATTTTTTGGAATAGTAGTCGTGTTAGTCTATGGTTCAGGCATATCAGAAAACAAAACAAAATACAGTGTTTTTTATTTTTATTTTATTTTGTTTTGTTTTCTGATATGCCTTTAAAAATAGTAAACACAACAAAAATGAAATAAAAACAGAAAGAAAAGTATCATGCTACTTTAAACACTAACAACATTTATTTCTTCCTCAAATCTGAGGAAGCCAGCTGTAATTTACATCAGAAAAGGTCAGGAACAGGGAAGGAGAATTTGCTTCCCTGAAATGCAGGGGGTGGGGGTGGGGTGAGGCATCCCTTTCCTGGTTTAGGCCAACTGAGGCCATATTCTGTGCATCTGTAAAGTAGGCTGCAGTCAATGAAAGCTTATGCCCAATAAACAACATGTTGTAATTAGGATGCCACTTTTCGACACTTTGGACCTTCTCTCCTAGACCAAACATGACTTGATTTGTCAAGAATGTATGGCAGATGGAAAAGGCTAAGCATTTCTTCCTCAACAGTTTTTTCTTACTAAAATAATAATAATAATGACAGCTCTAAGTGATGCACTGGACAACTGGCATTGTTTGGCCGGAGAGATTTGTATTTTCAAATAAATACTAATGATGTACCATCAAGTAAATTTTAAATTATAGCGACCCAGGGGTTTCCTATGTTTTGAGTACAGTTGTACCTCGCTTAAAGAGCATAATGCGTTCCACAGGATTGCTCTTTAAACGAGTTTGCTCTTTAAGCGAAACACCATTGTAAGTGACCAATTGTGGGGGGGATTGCGAACCCTGATTTATTTGTTAAGCGAGTTTTTGGTTGGTTTTATTTGTTAAGCGAAGCGAACTTTCAGAGAAAATTCTGATCTTTAAGCGAGGTGCTCTTTATGCGAGGTTTGGCTGTACTTAGAAGTTTGCATTCCATTCTTCTAGGAACTGTGTAGTTTGTCCAAGGCTGCACAGGCAGTTAGTACTGATATAAAGTATAACCTGGTAGACACAGTGGGGAATTGAACTCCTAGTTTCTGTTTCCATAACCAGATGCCCAACTTAATGAGTTACCTAGCCAGCAACTGTGTACTCATGTTATTTAAATCTTATGCACTGTAATCTTATTTAAATGCCCTCAAAGGAGTAGCAGTAAAGAGGGGTTCTTCTTCTTCCATGTCTAGGCCAGATATGAAATTGCCAAAATGAAGGCACCTTTTGGTAAGGTCATACCAAAGTTCCATTCGCTTGATCTAGTGTGAGAAAGATTAGCCGGCAACACAAGGTTGCCGTTACCAGGGAACGCCCGATTCTGCTTCAAAAATACCACAATCTTTGAGGAGGCTCTTTCTGTGTACCGTACCCCAATAAAGAGATTAGCAAAGTACTTCGCCTTTCAAATCTACCTTCTCCCAAGGAAGGATCTTGTCATAAACATTACTCAGTTTTGGAGAAAACCTGTAGGCCATTGACATTTTCTGTTCATATCTGCCTTGTTTGATGATGTTGCTGTTATAGTTGTTGTTATCAGTGTCTTCATTATCCTTCCAGCTAGTGGCATGTGGAAAATACCTATTCATTTTTCCCTATTCCAAGAGCTAATTAAGCATGAAAATCACAGGTTAGATAAGGAGCCCACAAAGTCAACACAGTAGGCTGTGAGGTGTTTAGTTGCTGTTCCCTGATATAAAGTATTGCTTTCAGAAAGCTCATCCTCCCATGGAAAAGTACTGAGCCTGCTCATGGCTTCACCCTTAATGCTAAGAACAGCGAACAACAGCAGGTCAGTGGAAAATTAGAGAAAGTCATTATCAGCATCTAGAGCGGAAAGGGCATTACAGTATTTTTAGACTTCTCTTTTCTTTTTGGCTTCATCAAATTTGCTGGGAACAAAAAAGGAAAAAGAGAAACAGGAGCGCAATCCCGCTACCCTTTCTCATGGCTTTAATGGCAACTGATGCATATAATAATCAGGTGGTTAAAGAAAATAAAGGGAAAGCAAACAGATCTATAGATACACCCCTGCTTTCTAGTAAGGAGAAGCAAACAGGATTTCAGGATTAGCACATGAGACACTCGGGAATGTTGTGTGTTGATATGTGCCTGTCGAGTTGAATAAACAACCTTGAAAGGACTACTGACACTTCTTTTGTCCAAGAGGGAAACCTCGTTGCTTTCTAAGCATGCTGCCTATTGTGACATGGAAGAAATATTAGACTCTTTTGGGTTTACTTAAAGCACCAAAGTGGTACCAAACTGAGCTGATAATTTGAAAAACTGCAAGTCAAAACAGGTAATTAAGCCAGTGGCACTGACCAGGCAGCTATGAACTATTTTCAGATGTTCTATAGTAGCCAGATAATTTAATTCCCTCCCAGTTTTAGTGTAGTGGATTAGGGGAAACTTCGGGGGGGGGGGAGTAGAGAATGTTACTGCATGCTGTGAGCTCCGCACCTACAGTGTGTCTTGGAATTGATGATGGTATAGGTCAGGAGTTCTCAACCTTTTAAAGCCGGGAGCCGGGTCACACTCCCTCAGACAACTTCAGGGGCTGGATGGCCATTTTGCCCTTCCTCCATCACATGGCACTTCCTGGTGTGGTGGAGGCGGCCAGGGATCACATGAAATGGCTCGACGGGCCTTATCCAGCCCACAGGCTGCAGGTTGAGAATCCTTGGTATAGGTTGTGCCAGTGTTACCTAAAAATTGCTATCCCTTTTAATGTGGAGATGCGTTTTAAAATTAAAAAGTTCATCTACTAGCAGAGGCCCCCAAGAACTACAGATTTCAATTTCAGACAAAACAACTTTGGTTTATTAATAAAAATAGCATTTAAACAACAGATCACTGTTGATCAAAGACATATATATCTCACCCATTTTGTTTGCTAGAAAAAACCTGTGTAATAAACTTCTCTAAAAGAAATTATTCAGAGAGAGCTGACCTCTCCCCCCCAACGCAAGGACCTGTTATACTTTTCTACTAATCTATAACATCTAATCCTATTATCTAACACAATAAAATTTATACAATAAAACAAAAGATCAGCAGTGAGGGTTTCTTTCATAGGTAAATAATTCAACCTTTAGTTACAATGGTTTGTTAGCACATCAAATTCAAGATACAATGACAAGTTTTTAAGGTAAAGCTTACAAAATCTGGAAAATACTAAAGGGGAAGAAGTGGGATGACATTTTAATACAGTAATTAATGGCAGTGACATACATGGCTGATGGCTCCTTCCAATGAGCACATTTAGTTTAATGCCAGGAACCAGTTAGAAGTGAGATACATCTGAAGGGAGGACTGTTGTTGACCAATCAATATTGGCAGAGCTCCAAGGATATTCAGTCTGTGACTCACCCACTAAGATCTTTTGGACACCTACCCACCTAAATTCATCCTGCCTGGCAGGCACAGCTATTATCACAGTGTACATATGTTAAATACAAACTCCAGGTGTAACCCCCTTGTTGCTGACTCAGGAAGTCTGGCTTTAGGTCACCTTCAGATTGTTGTTAATTGTTTCTGAGTGGAAACACCAAGGCAAGCTTAGGTTGAAGAAAATACTTTTAGAATTTTTCTGCTTTAGAAATACAAAAATAGAGCATTTTAGTTTATAAGGAAGAATCATGTAAAGAAGAACCAGTGCTTACCAAAATATTACAGGGCAAGGCAAATATTAAAAAAAACCTTCATTACCCTTTATTAAAATATGTAAAAGAGGAATTTAAAAGCAGGAGTTTCAGTAGAGCTGGCCCACCAGCTATGTTCTAATCTATCACTGACTCCTAAAACAATTAGCACTTAGGCCTCAAGGCAAACACTCCCAGGATAGTCTGGCTGTAGTGATGGAAAGGGCTTCCGGATTGCCTAAATATGGTACGAAGAGGAAGTCAAGAAATAGTGTTGTGTTTGTGGACATGTAATCCTAACATTGAAGTGGATGGCAAATTAAAATAACAAGAGAAGCATATTTTATTGAAAATAAAAGTATATATAAAAATGTGAATTTCAAAATTGGGGTTACACCAGGGTTTTACCTCCTTCTGCCTCATCAGATTTTTGGACATCAGTTCCCAGAAATCCCAACTACCATAGTTAATGATAGGGGATTCTGGGAGTTGAAGTCCAACATTTCTAAAGTGCTAAACATTGAGAGCTATTAGCCCAAGCTCCTCCCCCCCCCCCCCAAAAAAAAGAGCCTGGTAAATGATAAAGGGTGTGGTGGAGTCTAAAACATCTGAAGGTCAAAATATTCCCCACACTTGGTAGATCTTGTAAGCAACCTTCTTCAGCTGCGTCAAGCTATTCTATCAACCTATTTGCTGTCTTTGAGTACAGAGTCAGATGTTGGATGGCAACCAAGTGGCCAGTTGCTATACAGTGGCCATTTGTACACTGCCAAAACGGAAGAAATGCATCGGAAAATGCACATATTTGCATAAAATTTTCATGTGTTAATTTGATGTCTGTAGATTCAATTTTATAAATGATTAATATAAATGTGAAATTACAATTCATCCTGTTTTAGTGGGGAAGACTGTTACCAAATGATTAGTGGTCCTAGTTGGTCTGCTCTATAAGGTACCAAATATTATTGGTGAGCACCAATAAACTGCCAGATTTACTTGCTTAGTGATTTGGAGGGTGGGTGAGAGTCACATTTACTGTTTTGCTTTGGGCATTCAACTGTCTTAGGACACACCTTAGCCAACATCAAACATGCTGAGCTACAGCTCTTATCTTGAACTGATTTTTAGCCTGTTATTAATGTTGGCAAAGAACTAGAGTGAGGTGTTCTCAGAGTATAGCAATTGCCAATAGTCATAACACTTACATAATGCCCCATAGCTCTTAGTGCCAACAACATGCTTGGTCTTCATTTTACAAACCTTGGAAGGCTGAGCCAACATTGATCCCTGTCAAGATTGAACTCACACCATTTCAGCTACAGTAGAGCAGTTTTAACCACTAATAAATAAATAAATAAATAAACATGTTGAATCAGTATCGTCAGACAATGAACTTTTCATGTAGCATTTGCTCAGTTGGTACTAAGTCAGGGCCAAACTAGAGGTTAACGTCAGAGCTACGAGCTACATCTCCCCCGCCAATACTTATTCTAGAATTAGCAGAGGATTGACACAGACCAGGGATCTAGCTTTCATCATCCATTTCCTGCCCTTTTGCAATCACATTCTGAATCAGGGGCTCAGACAAATAGATATGAGTCTCCTTCTGTTTCTATGGCACCAGGTCACCACTTACTCTACTGTAGTAAAGAGGGGGAGGGAGAGAAGAAATGTAGCTACTTGTGTCATTTGTGTTAACCATTTGCCTTGCCGTTGGTATTCAGCGAGGAGTACCTGGATGAGTAGACATCTCTGCAATGACACTCCACACAACTTGCGGTTTTCTAGCTGTTTGGATACTACAACACCCACTGGCCTGGCAAACTTATACTAAAATGTGAGGGATCCTTTAGAATAAAGATGAAATGGGCCCATTGAGATGTTTTCACACTGTAGCACCCATGACTACTTTGAGTCCTCCTGAGCAACATAGCCAAGTGTAAGGGAATGCTGGGAGTTGTAGTTCAAAAACATCTGGAGGGTTCATCCCTGTTTGAGAAGAGTGACAACTTTCTTTTCACCACTCCTTTCCTTGCTTTGCTTCTTCCTCAAACTTCTTGTGCTAAAGAAAGTGATTAGCACTTCTGCTACCTGGCTTTTGAGCAAGGCCAACCTTTACTAAGGTACATCTTCTTCTGAAGATTGTCTCAGAACAGGGATCCTGGTCCTAAAGTTTTCTCTGTAAAAAAAATGCAAAAAGCATTGGCAGGGGGGGAATTCATACTGACAGTAAATCACTTAACCCTCTCTCTATTTTTCAGTTCTCCCTAGTAATGCTCTCCTATGCATTATGCAATAATATTCTAATCCTTTTTGGCACATCCATGAAAATAGAGGGAAGTGATCTGCCAGTGCCATAAGAGAGCATGGACATTCCTACATATACCTTAAACTCATATTCCCCACTTCCGTGGCAAATGTGAGGCAAGAAACATTATAGTTGCAGAAATAGTGTGGAATGTGATCAATACAGAATCAAAGTGAGAAATGGAGCAGATTACTACATATTCCCAGGTGCTGGAAGCAATTTGTTATGGACTTACTCGTGATCCAGCCTGCACCATAAATCTAAATGTGTGGTTCTGCAAGATGTGTTGATGAAGTTAAAGATCTTGTCAGGTCCACCTGTGATTGTAGGAGCGTGAGGTGATATCTTTACAGTTCCCACTTAGTTCAGTATATATCAGAAACCACTAGTGCCATGTTATGTTGACTATGTCACTTTTCCCAGTTGTATATATATATTTGTATTTGTATTTGTATTTTCGACTTATATGCCGCCCCACTCGCAGAGCGACTCTGGGCGGCTTACAGAAGAAACAGTTACAATTACATACCATATTCCATAGCATAAAAATAATTACAGATAAGTTACAAAAATCACATATATCTACAATAGCAATTGCTATTACAAAACATCAAGACATCCTAAGGAATAAAGCAAAAATACTATAATATAAATAATTACAGAATCAAAATTCAATAAGCAACAATAAAAAAGCAATAACCCAAAAATTCAAAATATCAGTCCTGTTTACACAAAGATTACAAAAGAAGAAAACTAAACAATATCAGGACATCGTAAAAAGCATATCAAGACTATTACAAGACAATACATTGAAAATCTCAAAACCCACCCTCTCAGCCCTAGGAGTCCGTTGGGGGCGGAGGCAGGTCTTAAAGCCTCCCGCCCCGAGCAACACCTGTGCGCGGTCTCTCCGGGCCGGACGGACGAGAGCCGGGAGTCTGTTGGGGGCGGAGGCAGGTCTTAAAGCCTCCCGCCCCGAGCAACACCTGTGCGCGGTCTCTCCGGGCCAGACGGACGAGAGCCGGGAGTCCGTTTGGGGCGGAGGCAGGTCTTAAAGCCTCCCGCCCCGAGCAACACCTGTGCGCGGTCTCTCCGGGCCGGACGGACGAGAGCCGGGAGTCCGTTGGGGGCGGAGGCAGGTCTATTGGGAAAAGCCTATTCCTGAAAATCTGAACAACCTTCTGTGACGAAATGCATTATACCGTGCACTTTAGCCTCATCCAATATGGCAATTTCAGATATGGGGGGAGAGAATGGAATGTAAACAATGTGGGCCTCATGGTTTAGAAGAAATGAAACCAAATGTGTGATAGACATATCCTGTGAGATCATTGTTTGGAATCTCTTGTGGAGGGCCCGAAGGTGGACCCTGTAGGAGGAGATATAAGACAGAAGTCTGGCCGAGGAGAGACACTCTCTTGGATCTAACTGAATCATTTAGCCTTTTTAGCCAGAAAGGGGGGGATGGACTTTCCCCTCAAATAAGCAGCTTTCTTTATTTTGAAATGTTTTCCAAGCTTCTGAAGAGCTTTATTCTGTACTATGCTTTGTTTTCAATATACAGTGGAACCGCATACAACAATCACTCTGAATAGCAACGAAATCGCATAACAATTAGGTTTGGGGAGGGGGGAATGGCGTCCCGCATAACAATTTTCTCTATGGAAAAACCCGTACAACAATTTTTCAATGGGAAAAACCACTTAGCAAAAAATAAATAAATCATTGTACGATGCATCCCAACGGGAAAATCGCTATACGATGCATGCATCTTATAGCAATTGTTTCATACAACAACGAGCCCCTTGGTGGAATGGACTAAAATCACTGTATGAGGTACTGCTGTATTTCTAAAATACCTGGAGAGACTTGGAGTGATTACTTGGCTCACGTTACCTAAATCTATACTAGTTTCATGTGCGCCCTTTGCTCACCACCTGTATTTAGGTCTGGGGTAACTGAGCACACTGGTAGGAGAAGACTGAACAACTGGGTCTGATCTGGACCGAGGAAGCAGGATCAGTCGCAATCCATCTCCAGGAAGCTGGAGGATGCCTGAATCCTACTTGGGAATAAGTGGATTTTCACACCACAATTTCTTCAGTTTTTTCTATTTTAAAACAATCCTGAGAGGACATCATTCATATTGATATGCTTCATTAATTAAAATAAAATGAAACACTCAGGTTTTTTAAAAAGTGTATGTATTTTCTTTGTTTCTGATTCTCACATTTCAAGTGAAGGTGGTTCATGCTTTGAAATTATGGGAACAACTCGATCTATTCAAACAAACAAACTAAGAAAAAAGCATAACAATTAATTTAGAAGTTTTGGTTCTCATATTGCTCTTCATATTCTGGGCCATCTGGCTTCTTGATTTATTCTTCAGATGAGAATCTAAGTTGTCATTTATCCTTGCCAGAATAAATGGAAGAAGATGGCTGACATCTGGTGGAACGCCTTGAGACTTGCCTAGCTTATCTTCTGTTTTGTTGCTTCAAAGCTTGCCAAGTAAAATTAGGAGAACACAAGCTGTGAGAAAGAATAGGGAGGTTTGCACTCCTCAAGGTTGTTTTGATTTGTTTAAGACCACTTGATTTAATACACAGTGAGAGCTGAATTTGTTTCCCCTCTCCTTGACATTATTCCCTGCTTGGACAGCAGTAAACTGCCTGCATTATCTTGCTCCAAGGATGACCTCTTTGTGTGTGGGGAAAACTATTATTGTACACATGCCATTTTCCACACACTAAAATCTACTAAATGTGATTGAGAACTCACTTTGACGTTAAAACTAATGTAAAATTAATCAACAATCTCAATTGCTTTTGAATAATCCATAGATCATGAAAATTATTCTTATCTTAGAAACCCTAGACCAGTGGTGGTGAACCTATGGCACGGGTGCCAGAGGAAGCACTCAGAGCTCTCTTTGTGAGCATGCGCACCATTGCCCCAGGGCAGAGTTTGCCCAACCCTCTGCCCAGCAGCCCAGTGGGAGTGCTTCCTGACTCCCCCCAGCACAGAATTCACCCTTTCTCCCTTTAGCGCAGACAGCAGCCTGTTGCGTTTGGGCACTTGGTCTCTAAAGGTTTGTCATCACTGCCCTAGTCATTTATTATTAAAAGGAAAAAGGGCCATCCCAAGATATTCTGCATGAAGCAGAGCAACAAATTATATGGTCCCTCTCTTAGTGCCAAATTCAAAGTACATAATGCACTAGGACAATCAAGTTATTTATTATTTATTTATTTATTTCCTTCGACTTATTATCCCGCCCAATCGGGTAAAAAACCCAACTCTGGGCGGCTTACATACACAATTTAAAAATACATAGCTAAACCACAACTCAATATAGCACTCGTGGTATCAAATCTCACAGGGGCTTCCTGAGAGGAAAATTCAACTCAAATAGGTAAGAATTTGCTTTCCTGTGAGATTTAAAATCTGGTGCTAGATGAGGCTAGCTCGCTATAACACAGAACAAGTAACATTCTTTCCTCTTACTTTTTTGAAAAGTAGGAGAGACTGCATTGAATTCAAAATTTGTTCCATACGACAGATGTATGCAACTTGTCTTGAATGGCATGTTGCTAGTTTAGTGGGGATTATGAGCATAGAAAGAAGCTGTGTATCACATCCTGTATTTATAATGCTACTGGTCTAAGAAAGGTTATATTATCAAGATGATGATGTGCTGGTCTGCTCAAAGGAGAGGATCCTGCCACTCAGCATGCAACAGTTTCCTTCATTTGGAGGAGAAGAATGGCTACTGTCTTCCATTACTCCTTGCCAGTTTTGTGATAGAGAAGTTAGGTTATAAAGACCAATTGGTTTACCCAGATCATGGATGACTGTCTTCTGTGGGAAGGATTGGTCAACCATGGGCAAGATCTCAAGATTCACACCCAGCTGGATTCAGAGGTTCCCCAGCACATCTGGCACCTGCACATTTGCTTTTGCTATATTGTATCATGCTGCACTCCTATCCACCATCTGTACAGTAAACTCTCAGGAAGCCCCTGTGAGATTTAACACCACAAATGCTAAAATAACCTTATTGTCCTAGAGCATCATGTATCTTGACTTTGTAACTAAAAGAGGGAACAGATTATTTATGGCTCTCCGTCAGGCAGCAGAATATCTTGGGATGGCCCTGTTTCTTTTTAATAATTAAATAAGGCACCCACAGTTTTTTGTCTTCATGACAGAACCTCAAAGAAAAGATGTTCATTGGAATTCTGTCTGATACAAAACTACAAAATAAAATGGTGACTAATAGTTTAACAGAACAAGGTTTTATATCATTAGTAAACATTACTGAAATCCAACTACATGCTGAATCAAGCTCTCCCCAGTTACTAGTTGTTGTCAGGACAGATGTAGAGGAAGAGTGTTTGGAATGAATCCTTGTTATCCACAATTTATGGTTCAGTGGTAGGAACTGTGCATGGACCATACGCATGGAGCCACTAACAAGATGTAGTAAAGATAATTACAGGTTGTCAAATCAATTAGGATTTATAGTGACTTTTTAAAAGATTTTATATGAATAGAGTACTCAGGAGAGGTTCATCTTCCCCTTTTTCTGATGGTGCCCTGAGACCTGTGTAGCTTGCCCAAGGTTGCAGAAGTTCACTCTTCTCCAGAGAGGCACAATGGGGAACTGAACTCCCAACCTCTGGCTCCGCGATCAGATAACTATCTCACTAAGCTATCCATCAGTTATGACAGGTTAATTATAGCACTTGTTTATATGGACATATCCCAACTCAATGGTGGGTGAGTGCAGATAAACACCACTAGAACTGTGGTGGCGAACCTATGACACACGTGCCACAAAGGGCATGGAGAAGCCTGTCTGTTGGCATGCACACTGTCATCCCAGCACATTCACCCGCCCCTGTGTACAGCAGTCCAATGGGAGTGCTTCCTCCTTCCCCCAACACAGAGTTGGCCTCGCCCTTCTGTTTGGGCACTCTGTCTCTCAAAGATTTGCCATCACTGCCTTGAATAAATTGAATATATTTCTCACTCCCTTCATTGTGCTCTACCTTTCTTTTTATTAATCACATTTCTATTTCACCTCTCCTCAAATGAGCTCAAATGCTTCTCCTCCATCCTGTATCCTTTGAGACAGTGCAAGCTGAGAGAGAAAATGACTAGTTTCATAATTCATTGAGAAATTGGATCTCTCAAGGCCTACTCTGGCACTGTAACTGCTACAAGACACTGTCCCCTGGATTTTAATAAAGTGTTGTTTCCTTCAGCTCTACATTTTCTGATTTTGCTGTTCTTTTCTTGATTAAGCCAGTGGTAAAGCTTTGGTAATGATAAGTTTACCGAGAGCTTCTGAACATGGATTATAAGCTTTCCACATTTTAAGCATAAATGCATGGTAGAAGAAGTAGGAGCATTGAAGGTGAGTTATAAGCATTTTGGCGGGAAAGAGTTGGGTTCTTATTTCCTTTGGAAACAATGTTATGAAGAATATTTTATTTATTTATTTATTTATTATTCACATTTAATACCCCGTCCCACTCGGGTAAACCCGACTTATTTATCTTTCTGAAAAAACTACTTAGAAGCAAAGAAGCCCACGAGTAAGGTGGATTGTCTGGTAGACCTCAGTCATTCATGCTGTACTTTTACAGCACAAGCAGATATGTTGTATAAGAGAAGTATGTCCTGTGGCATACAATGGAGCTTAAGGTAAAGGTTACTCTTGCTTGAAAGCCAGTCATATCCGATTCTAGGGTTTGGTGCTCATCTCCATTTACAGCCAAAGGGACAGCACTGTTTGCATTTGCAGATGTTTCCATGATCATGTGGCAAGTATGACTAGATGCCAGAGTGCACAGAACACTGTTACCTTTCCCACCAAAGTGGTACCTATTTATCTACTTGCAATTTCTTGCTTTCGAATTGCTAGTTTGGCAGGAACTGGGGCAGAGACAGAAGCCCACTCCACCTTGCAGTACTCGGGTCTCGAACTGCTGACCTTCCAACCTTCCAGTCATTAAGTTCAGCGTTTGAACCACTAAGCCACTGCAGTCCCATACAATGGAGCTTACTCCCTGGTAAATGAGAAAAGGCCTGCAACCTAAATTGTCAGGATCATTGAACTTCAACAGGCTGACTCTCCATGAAACCATACTTTTAGCAGCCCTGTCTTTGAAGTAGGCTTGGGACTTTGGATAAACCATGTACAGTATGTGCAAATTAAAACCCAGAAAGGAATTACCACAACCCCCACATGGTTTTCCCAACCGTCACTGCAAAAACTATTGTGAGATAGTTAAGGCTGTGAGGGGTACTAAGAGTTGAAGGACCAAATGCCCTAGACTCTAGCTTTTTTGTTCTGTCGCCTCATCATTGAAACATATACTTATTTATGTCTTTACTATGACCTTCATAGTGCATCCTAGCAACAAGCAAATAACATCTTCCTGAAGTTCTTTTCCACTGTCTTCTGAGCAGATTGTTTTTTAAAATGTGCAGTGTCAAAGGCCCTGTTGTTTAATTTACACTTTTTATGAATCTGTGTCATTTATTAAACATTCTTCTTGTTTTTAGTGGAATATAATGAATTGACTTGGGAAGAATATAATCTCGTGGGGGGAAAACATGCTGACACAGTAAGTCATTTCATCTTGAAAGGCATTTTAAAAAGCTGATTGTGTAGATCAGGGATTCTCAACCTGTGGCCCATGGGTCAAATGCAGCCCATGGCACCATTTCATGTGGGTCCCCCCACCGCTTCTACCACACCTGGAAGTGCCACGTGGTGCCATGTGGTGGATGAAGGGCAAAATGGCCGTCCAGCCCCAAAGCTGTCTGAGGGAGCATGACCCAGCCCCCAGCCTTAAAAGGTTGAAAACGTCTGCCTTAGATGTTCTTAGACAGAGGCGTAGCTACCGCCGTATCTGCCGTATCAATTATTCGGGGGCCCCGGGCCACGGGGGCCCCCAACGTGCGTAAGCAAAACAAATCTTTACCCTTCCTAAGGGCCCCCAAACAAATTTGTATACGGGGCCCCGCCAAGGCACGCTACTCTTCTGTTCTTAGACCCAATTTTTGTACAGAATTTAGGGTGCTAAGGCAAATGTGAAGTTCTTTCTCTTGCATTATCCCTGGAGGCATACAAATCTTTTAGAACAGGGGTCCCCAACCACCAGGCTGCAGACTGGGCCACGGGCTGTCCTGAACCAGGCCGTGGGGGTTGGTGGTGCTGGGAACTCTGATGGTAGCACTCTCCCCCTAAAGCCCCGCTGGGCCTGCCCAGTGAGTGGAGCGAGAACATTGGCTTCAGAAACAGCAGAGAGGCAAGTGGCCGGGCCCCTCCTCTATGTTGCTTAACTATGACAGGGCTCTGTCCCCTGCCTATGTGCAGTGTGATACCTCACTGCCCGAGTTGAACTGTCTGGCTGGCAGGCGGCTGGGCCCTTCCTCCTTGTTTTTGAACTTTATTTATTTATTTATTTAAATTTTTATACCGCCCTCCTCACCGAAGGTGACCCAGGGCGGTTTAACACATCCTAAAACACACAAAAAGGCTAAAATCCGGGGGGCGGAGCCAAGATGGCGTAGGGGAAACATCGTCTCTCGCTCGCTCTGCCATACCAATGTGGAATCAATGGGATAAATAAACACAAAATAGAAATAAATATACCTAGCGGTCCTGCTCCGAAGTGCAGAGGGGGACGGAATTGGTGAGATATCCGGAGAGCAGCTGATTGTGAGCGGGGCACGGAAGACTGAGCCCCCGGTGGCGGAAGGGGGGGGTCGGAAGACTCAAACCTCGCCGCTGCCTGGTGGAGCTGTGGAAATAGTTTTTTTCTGTGCCGGAGCTTGCTTTGTGACGGAGGTTGGCGGCTGAGTTCCCGGAGGTTCTTGGAGGTTTTTGGGACGAAGTGGAACGGAAGGACGACGTGGATGGCGGAGAGGAGGCAGGCCATGGTGAGCCGGGGATCGGAGGCGCGTGTTCCGGGCAGCGGGTGGAGGTGTGTGTGTCCCGCTGCCTGTTGAGCCGCGCCGGGATCGTTGGAGCAGCGGGTGGAGGTGTGTGTGTGTTTTGCTGCCTGCCGAGCCGCACCGGGATTGCTGGAGCAGAAGAAAGGCAGGGGAAGAGGAGTGAAGCGCGAACTGAGGGGGCAGTGCTGAGAAGGCAGCCTGAGTGAAATCGCACATAGAGCTTTATACATATATACTTTTAAAACATAGTTGAAGCGGGATTAAAGTGCTCTTGTTGGGTCATCGCTGTGGTGTTTGGGCTACCGATTTTTTTTTTTTTTTGAGAAGTAATGGCGGATAGTTGAGCCTGAAAGGGGCGGTGACGAAGCGGTTTCTTTGTACTACAAGCCATGCCCAGGAAATACTGCGGTGGGAAAAGTGCCTTTTAAACTCTGTCAGCAGATTCGTTTTCAGGTTGTTTCTCTGTTTGTTCTTTCGGCTTTGAGAGATAGTGCAGGCCTTCAAGAAAAGACCTTGGAACTTTGATAAGAACAGTAATATTTTGACTCGGGGGCTAAACGTCAACTCCTTAATTAACAACAATATACAAGATCTTATATATAAGTGCCTTTGACTTAGACCAGGGGTGCCCAAACTTTTCGGCCCGGGGGCCGGATAACATTTTATCAGAGAGGGCCGAACTATCTTTCAATATACAAGATCTTATATATAAGTGCCTTTGACTTAGACCAGGGGTGCCCAAACTTTTCGGCCCGGGGGCCGGATAACATTTTATCAGAGAGGGCCGAACTATCTTTCATGTGTAAATTCTGATTGCCATAGCTTGAATTAAGACACTGGGGTGTTTGTTGGGAAGGGAGGGGAAAGCAATGGAGGAGGTTGTGAAACCAAAAGGTCGGAAAGGGAAAAGGGGCAAAGAGCAAGAAGTGGGTAAAGAGCAAGAAGAGGAAGAGCGGCACACTCCATCACCGAACATGGAGCCTACAACGGCAGCAACGGATTCCACAGCAACAGAGCAAGGGGGCTCCCTCGACCTGGCCCAAAGGATGGACAATATAACGACAATTCTTCAACAGTTGGCCAAAAACATGGCTGATACTCAGGCAAAAATGACAGATACTCAGGTGACAATGCAAAAACTGGATGCAAATCAAACTAAATTGAATAAAACAGTAGAGGCCAACAGTGAAGAAATGAAAAGGGACAGGGAATTGGCCAGGCTACAATATGAAAGCCTGGCCAAAGCCCTTACAGACGTGAAGAAAGATGTGGTAGTAAATACACAAAGGATTGATGAGATTACAAATGCAATGCAGAAGGAAGTTAAAAATGCTATAATATCTGTAAATGAGCTTTATATTCAAGAACATGTAATGGAAAACAAGATGGCTGCGCAAGAGAGGAAAATGATGATGATGGAGGAGGGGTGGAGAAAATCTAACATTGTGATCCGTCACCTGCCTGAGAGGACGCCAGACAAGCTGAAAGAGAGAGTTTTGGAATGGTTGAACTCACTAAAAACGGGTAAAGATTTTGGATTAGACGATATTGGTGCTGTGTACAGGGTGGGGGGAAGGAAGAATAGGAATACATCCAGAAATGTTCTAGTTAAATTTGCAAATTGGGCGGATAAATTGAAAGTGATGTCCTTTATTAGGCAAGCTGGGTCTGGCGCCCTAAAAATAGAAGGGCTGGATGTGGAGGTCTACAACGATATTGCGCCCGAGGAGAGGAGGTGGAAATACAAAATGAAACCTGTTACAAGATTGTTGGTAGCAAAGGGCGTTAAGTATGGTTGGCGATTTCCACAACAGCTGAGATTTTTTTATGACAAAAAATGGCATGTTCTTGATGTGAATACTGATGCATTGCTGTATTTAACACAAATTGGCTTGATCAAGGAGGCGGACGCGGATTGGATTCTTTTGAGAACAGAATTGTATAAGGTCGGTGTTATGGGATCGGTATTGGGCCGGGAGGAGGAGGGAGCAGTGGGAGGAGCAGTGGGAGGAGCGGACATTCCAGGGACAAGCGTGGAACAGGTGGGACGATAAAAAGTAAAATTTAATCATGGTCAGAGTCGGAGAGCTATTGGAGGAAGTATATGCCATCTCTCTCCGGGCCCCCCTCCCCTCTTTGGAGAACAAAGGTGACATCGGGAAGAAAGATGTGGGGAGGGAAGAAGAAAGGGAAAGATTAGGTAAGTCTGTTTTTTATTATTTTTTATTTAGTGAAATTAGTTTTTTGATATTATTATATTTTGCTTTGTTTAATTTCTTTAGTAGTAGGGAAGCAGGAGGGTTTTTAGGGAGCACGTCCAGGGAAGGAAACGAACAAAGGGAGGTGGAGTTAGACACAAATGGTTAAGTCACTGAAAATAATAACGTGGAATGTGAAGGGAACAGGGAATGCCCTGAAAAGAAGGAGATTGCAGATGTCGCTCAACAAAGATAGGGCTGATATAATTTTTTTGCAAGAAACTCATCAAAAATCCGCAGATGTCAATAATTTGGTGGTGAGGGGAATCGAAATATATGAAAAAGCATATGGGACATCCAAAGCTAGGGGAGTTGCAATCCTGATTTCGGAAAAATTGGGGTTTACGGTGAATAAAATTATTGCTGACCCAGAAGGAAGATATTTAATAATAAAAGGAAAAATAGAGGAAGAAGAGATAACGTTGGTTAACATCTATGCTCCAAATGACAAACAGCAAGAATTTTTAGATAAAGTGGGGAAAATTTTGAATAAGGAAGGGACTAAACGCATGGTCTTATGTGGAGATTTTAATATGATGTGTTCAGATATTGACAGTACAAGTGTAAAAAAAAGAGGTAAAAAGTACATATTAGAAGAATGGAGAAAATTCATGGGTATGAAGGATGTTTGGAGAGAACTTAAAGCGCAGGAAAGAGAATATACTTGTTATTCACACGTGCATGATATGTACTCACGGATAGATTATATTTTTGTAACAGAAGAATTAGTCAAAACAATTGAGGATATAAAGATCGGGACATTTAGGGAATCTGACCATGCAAAGGTAACAGCAAATATAAATCTTAAAGAGATAGAAAAAGGAGGGTATATTTGGAGATATGATGCGAAGTTATATCGAGAGGAATCAACGAGGAAACAAATTATGGAGAAATGGGAGGAAAGTTGGAAATTTAATGAAAATAATGAGGTCAGTCGGGGAGGAGTTTGGGATACAATGAAGGCAATCTTTAGAGGGGAATCGATAAAACTGAATAGTATTAGAAATAGACAAATTCAAAATAGGAATCAGGAATTGGAACAACAATTAAAACACCTTCACATGGAATATGCTAAAAAGAAGGATCAGAAAACATTTCAGAAGATAAAAAAAATTAAGAAAGAGTTGGATGGGAAAGATATTGAAAAAGTAAAGAAAGATTTGATCTTTCTTAAGAGAGAATATTTTGAATATGGCAATAAAAATTCTAAATTATTGGCAAAAGCAGCAAGAGATAAAAAGAGTAAAGGGCAGGTTGGTGTCTTGGTAGACAAGAATGGGAAAAGATGCAACAAAAAGAAAGAAAAAGCTTTGCTTATTGAAAACTTTTATAAAAATTTGTATTCAAAAAAAGAGGTAAACCAAAGAAAAATGCGACTAATCTTTGAACAGCAACAAAATAAAAAAATTACAGAGGAAGATAGGAATAAAATGGAGCAAGGAATATCTATGAAGGAAGTAGAAGATGTAATAAAAAAGTTGAAAAAGGAGAAAGCACCTGGGGAGGATGGTTTACCAGCTGAGTTTTATAAAGATTTTATGCCTTGGATTGCCCCGAGATTATATGAGTTATATAATGGGATTTTAGAGGGAGATGCAACTCCAGATTCATGGAACAGGTCGATTATAGTTTTGATTCCCAAGCCTGGTAAAAATATAGAAAAAATTGAATCTTATAGACCAATTTCCCTGATCAATCAAGATGCAAAAAATTTTACAACGATTTTGGCAAACAGATTAAATGGTTTCATAGCCAATTATATTAAGAAGGATCAAGCGGGATTTGTTAAAAACAGACATATGGCGGACCTTATAAGAAGAGCAGTGGACATACTGGATTTAGCTGAAAAAAGAAAGGAAAAGATGGGATTCTTAGCATTAGATATTTTCAAAGCCTTTGACTCTTTACAATGGGTGACGATTCATGAGTTGATAAGATTATATGGATTCGGAGATAAATTTCAAGGGGTTATTGGAAAGTTATATAAACAAGGTTCGGCAAGAGTCAAATTCAATGAATCTTATACAAATGAGATTAGGTTAGAGGCGGGTACGAGACAGGGCTGTCCATTGTCACCTTCATTGTTTATATTGGCTATGGAAATGTTGGCAAATACAATTCGTCAAGATGAGGACATAATTGGAATGGAAGGTACCAAAGTAAGCCTCTATGCAGACGATACACTGATAACGGTGAAACATCCAACAAAAACTATAGCTAAAATAAATAAACATTTGAAAGACTTCGAGGAAGTAACGGGACTGAAAGTTAATTGGGATAAAACAGAAATGATCTTAGTTAATGGGAACAAAGAAGACGAGGAGTCAATAAAAAGGAATTATAATGTGCAGATTACACAGAAAATGAGGTATTTGGGAGTAATGCTATCACATAAAATTGGGGAACTCAAAGAGTTAAATTATGGAAGACAGAAGAAGGAAATAGAGAAGAAAATAGCACAATATAGTAAATTAAATTTGTCATGGTTTGGTAGGATAGCCATATGCAAAATGATGTTAGTTCCTAAATTGAATTTTTTGTTTGATGTTTTACCATTAAGACATACTGACAAGGAGTTGAAAGGATATCAGAATATGATCAATAGGTACTGTAATGGAAATAGAGGAGCTAGAATAGCCAAATCACTGTGGTATCTCTCACAAAAGGAGGGAGGACTAGGGATTCCCAATGTTATTAAATATTATAGGGCCTTTCAAATAAGAAATGTGATAAAGATTTTAATTAGGCAAGAAACAATCTGGGAAAGAATTGAAGGGAAAGGATTTACAAAGGAGGGTAAGGCGCAGTTTTTATGGGATGGAAAGGAAAAAGGAAAAAAGGAGATTCAGGTTCTGATGTTAAAGACAACAGTGGAGACATGGAACAGAGTGAGGAATGAGCTTACTCCGGGGATTTCACCGATTTTAGAGGTGGAAGATTTTCAGGATTTTCCAATTAAAATTGATAAAAAGATTAGGGATATATTGGTAGAAAAGAAGGTAAAATTATTAAAAGATTGGGTTAACACTTGCAAAGATCAGGAAAAAAGGCATGAGCTGTACACGCAACTACAATTAGACTGGTTTAAGATCCTTCAGATAAATAATTGGAACAAGAAATTCCTAAGGGAAAATGGACTAAATAGAGATTGTACGGAATTTGAGATACTTTTGGCTAAAGTCAGGAATGAAGAAATGGGTATTAAAGGATTAGTTAGTAAAATCTACAAGATCCTGAATAATAGCCAAAGTATACAAGAGGTGTTAAGACAAAGTTGGGAACAGGAACTAGATATAAGAATACCAACAAAAAAATGGCAAAAGATGTGGGAAAGAAGGATAATGAGAACAATGTCGGTCAGAATCAAAGAGCATAATTACAAAATAGTATGGAGATGGTATAGGACCCCAGTCGGCCTGCACAGAATGTATAGTAATCTGAGCGATATATGTTGGAGATGCAAAAAAATGAAGGGAACATATGAGCATATGTGGTGTAGCTGTGAGGCATTAAAATCTTTCTGGGAAAGAATAGAAAAAGAAATAGAGAATATATTAAAAGTGCAGATCGGAATGGGGTCAGATACAATCTTGTTAACAGATATAGGAGATTATGATATGAATAAGAACAATAAAGAGTTATTGACTATAATGTTGACCGTTGCAAGATTATGTATAGCCAAAAAGTGGAAATGTAATGAACAAATCAATATTCAAGATTGGTATATACAAATGTGGGATTTAGCGTTAAATGAAAAGCTTACTTGGGAAATAAATTGTAGGAAAGGAAAAATGCAAAGTAATAATTTCTGGAGGATCTGGGAACCTTTTATAAATTATTCTTTGGAGGAAAAAAAGGGCATACCCCCTGTACAAGAACAGAATGACTTTTGGAAATTGTAAAGGTACAGAACTCCCTGGACAGTGTATATAGCACGAGGGTGGTGTTAATGGGCTAATAGAAAAGAAGGTGTAGAAGATTATGTCTAAAAAGGTGGTAAATGTAACACGTAATATCGTTATGCATAAAATACTTTACATGATCTTCATAAGTCTAGATATTTCTGTAATTGTCTTGTTATGTATTTTTGTATTTTTGTACTTTTGTACTTTTGTATCCTTGTATTATTTTTTTTAATACCTAATAAAAATTATAAAAAATACAAAAAAAAAAGGCTAAAATCCTAAAAGTTCTCAAAAACCCTCAGTTAAAACCAATTAAAACTACGACTAAAACGTTATATGATTTAAAACTTAAGAACTTAAGGGAGCAGGGGAGGAGGTCAAACCAGCCAGCAGGCTGAGGTCGTTGTGCCTCCAGTACCCCAGACCTGCCCTGCCAGCCAGGTTTTACACCCTTCCGGAAGGGCAGCAGCTCTGCCTGGAGGCGCAGCTCAGTTGGCAGGAGGTTCCACAGGGCCGGAGCAGACACAGAGAAGGCCCTTCTTCTAGTGCTAGAGAGATATGCCTCTCTAGCTGATGGTACAACCAGAGAGCCTCTCCGGTCCGCTCTAGTGGGACGGGCAGATGTCCTTGGGACGATGTGGTCTCTTAGGTAACCTGGCCCACTACCATATAGGGCTATAGTGGGTCTCTTCCCCCAGCCTGTGCACAGTGAGGTATCACACTGCCCATGTTCAAGCTGTGGATGGCAGACAGGAGAGATTTTTAAAAAGAGATTTTAGCAAAACTGAAATATATTTTCTTCACTTATCGGTCCATGGAAAAGTTGTTTAGCATGAAACTAGTCCATGGTGCAAAATGTGTTGGGAACCCCTGTTTTTGAGCCCTGTCCTTGACGAATGTCTTTGACAGATTAAACACAGAAACCCAGCTGAAGTTATCTCCCAGTGACTTATTAGAACAAAACAAAAACAGGCTAATTTACCAAATGCATAAGACAAGCTTGGATCAGAATACAAAGACTATCTCTTTCTCTAAACGAAGCTTTGCTACAAAGGACATGTTAACTGGATTAACTCATTTGGTCCTCTATTTAATTTGTAGACTTGACTTTGACCTCTAAAACCTATGCTGCAGGGATGGGCAAGTAGTGATCCTTTAGGTGCTTGGGTGGTGACTCCCATCAGTCTTTGCTAGTGCAACCAGTGGTGAGGGACCCAACATGTTGCAGTGAAGGACCACAATTTGCTCACCCCCTGCTGTGGTTTACCTAATTTATTAGCCATTTCTTGTTTGGCTGTGACATGTTCATCATCCTGACACCGCTGGCAGGGAGACATTTCTTAGCAAAACCAAGTAACAGTCAGGAGCCTTACTCTTGAGCAGGCCCCATTGTTCTTCTGAGTTGCAGCTCCCTGACTGGACAACCCAGGCCTCAGATATGTACAAAAAAGGTAGCATTAGGCCAAATAACCTCTTGAAGTTTCTTCAAGAAATGTATTGAAAGCATAGTAAAATACAGAATACAGTCCATCAAAAGATCACCAAGCATTTCAAAGCAAAAATAAGCAAGCTAAAGGTTCCAAGGAAAGCCTTCATCCTCCCCCCTTTCTCAAGCCACTACATTTTGCAGAATGAATGCACAGTACTCCAGAGAATGCTTTTGTGTGTGTGTCTGCATCTCTGGGTTACCCCTCTGGCCCTCCCCCTTATGGATTCCAGCCAATTATCATACAGCAAAGCATTTCAATCACATATTAAGTTCCATTTCTCCAATTCCATGAAGCACATATTGTTTACATTCGTCTTCCTCCCCCAGATTTGGAATCGCCATTTTGAAAGTACTAAAACACATTTAGGTAGGTAAAAATATAACCAAAAAAAAAGCACTGTTTAAAATGGGGCTTTATTTGTTACATAGGTTTAGAAATGAAACATAAGAAATAGAAGGAATGTTTGATTTTGATAAAAAAAATATATTCAAGGATTTGTCCACAAATACTGAAAGGAGAGCTTGTAGATAATGCTTAGATATTTAGCAGATGACATATGTTTTTGATGGTAAATTGTCCATTGTAAATAGAACAGTAGATGTTTTACAAATCTTCATACCAGTTCAGAATTGGTTTTTTATTTACCTAAGTGTATTTTCTGTCGCTTCCCCCTTCTTTATAGCAGAACTGCAGCTCCCCCAATGGCTTAGTGGTAAAGATGCTGAGCTTGGAGACTGGAAAGTTGGGTTTTGATACCCAAGGGCTGAACTTGGGGACATGAAAGGAGCCTCATTCAGGTGTCCCCTGAGCAGAGTTTTTTTCAGCAAAAATCCTTTCAACCCAGAGTAATCTCTGACACAAAATTGTTATTATTACAGTAAAACCTTGCATAAAGAGCACCTAACTTAGAAACTAACTCACTTAAAGAGCAGAATTTTCTCTGAATGGTCGCCTCACTTAACAAGTAAAACCAACCAAAAACTCACTTAACAACTAAATCAGGGTTTGCAATCCCCCTGCCAGAAGTAATAATTGGTCACTTACAATGGTATTTCTCTTAAAGAGCAAACTTGCTTAAAAAGCAATCCCATGGTACACATTATGCTCTTTAAGCGAGGTACTACTGTATAGCGGAAGCAATACGGTGGTTATAAATAGCATTTGCTCTTATCTGCAGTGTTTTGTAATGTACAAAGGGCTGAAAAAGGAGGAAATGAAGAGTTTTAAAATCCGGAACCTCCATCTAGAATGTACCCATTATTGTTACTTATCATTTTAAACTCTGTTCATGGAGGGACCTGTGAAGGAAAAAGGTACCCTGCTTGAAGAAGGCTTCAAGATCTTCAAGATCTTCTACTACAATAAACAACTGAACCAGGTCTTTCAGGAAAAGAGTAGCTACATCTAGACAGGCTGGGTTCCACCCAACCTATCCAAACAACCCCCCAATAGCTAGATATCAATCTTGTCTGGATTCAACCTCAACTTGTTGGCCCTTGTCCAGTTCATTATTGTGGCTAGGCAGCCTTTCAAGAGTTGCACAGCATGTATTGCCAAAGATGAGAGGGAAACATAGAGTTACATATCATGAGTATATTGCTGATTCCACATTCCAAATATCCAAATGACCTTGCCTAGTGCTTCATGTAGATGTTAAACAACATAAGGAAGATATCAGGCCCCTGGGGCACACCATAATACTATACCCCAGGGGTCAAAGTCACCCAGCCCAGTGGCACTCTGTGGTCCCAGTGAATGAGGAAGGACAGGAACCAGTTTAGAGCTGAAACTTCCAACTCTTAACTACTAACCTGTCCAGTAAGATATCATTATGGATGGTATCAAAAACCACTGAGTGATGTAACAGGGTAAGTAGAGTCATATTATGGAGGAGGACATTTAGCAGGGCAACCAATGCCATCAATGTCCTGTGGCAAAATGGATCCCGACTATTGGATCATCCAAGAATGACTGCAACTGATCCACAAGCACTCTCTCCACTAACATGCCCATAAAAGGGATGTTAGCAACTGATCTGAAGTTGTTAGAATCCCTGGTCTTAACATTCAGCTTTTTCATAAGGGGCTTAAAGGTTGTCTCCTTTAAACAGGAAAGGAACTATGCTTCCCACAAAGAACTATTGACAATCTGAGCGGCCCACTCTATTGTCACCTCCCTAGTTGCTTTCACAAGCCAGGATAGGGTCAAGTGGGGCAGTTGTGGTCTTATATTGTGCAAGTGCTTTGTCCACATCATCAGGCCTCTTGGGCTGAAACTGATCCACCACAACCAGACTGGATGGTGCACTGGATATCTTTCTAAGATTAACTGCCCAACCAATGGAGTCCAGGTCCCTAAAGATGGCCTCTATTTTTGATCTAAAATTGACTTCAGATTTTTCACAGGTACCGACATCAGTTTGATGTTTTGCTCTCCAGAGGCAATGAGGTCCTTCAGAACTTTATAATATTCTTCCTGCTTGTTGTTAGTCTCATTAATTCAGTTTACTGTATGTCACCTGAAATTCAGTGTACTTCTTAAGAGGGTAAAAATGTGTAAGTACAGTATACTTTAAAAAATAATAATTGTGGGCTGTCAAGTCAACTCTGACTCATAGCATCCCCTTCCAGCATTTTCTAAGTAGAGAATATACAGAAGTGGTTTACTACCATTCCCTTCTTCTGGGGACATCCTGGGACTGTGTAGCTTGCCCAAGACTACACAGGCTGGCTCTTCTCCTTGGAGGCACAGTGGGGAATCAAATTCACAACCTCTACCTGAGCCACTGAGCTATCCAGTCAGCTTAATAAAATGTGTTTACATATTTCAAAAAATACATATATTCCAAAAAATACATATATTTAATGTCCTGATGCAAACCCATGTTGCAAAATGTGTGTGTACTGCAAAAAGGAGTTCAAAACAAAAACTTCAAAAAGATCAGAACAGTATAATTAAATCTGCAGCCCACTAATAAGCTCCAGTATAAAACCACAAGGACAAAAAAAAAAGGATGTGGCAGTGCTCCTGGGTTAAATAGACTCATTTTTTTTCCTTTATAGAACATCTCACTTTGACATCATTGCTAGACTGTGGTTTTGCACATAGCACCAGAAGGCACTCTAATTTTTTTGGCTACTCTCTCCTTTCCCGCATGCAGGATAGGAGGTAGCAACCTTACCTGCCTCCTCACATTCCCATTTCTGTCTCCAGATGTGTAGCTCTCAGAATTGACAGGTGTGCTATTGCCCTCTTGTGGCAGAAGTTCAGAATTAAAACAGTGCACAGGTAACAATAAGAATACAATATATGAGAAAATTTTGTAGCAGTTATTTCCAGACTAGCAAGACTAGGGTTAGGGCAGATGATCTGTTGCTCCAGACATTTTTTTTCTCTGACATTCAGAAAGGAGTCAGACCCAGCAACATTTTGTTGTAGTCATGCTCTTGTACATGCATCTGAGCAAAACAGTCAACGATAGAACTTTTTGTGAGTCACTAATTCACTGCTGCTGTAAGTTGGAGCCAACATGACAATAAATACAGTACAACAATATCTGTGAGCCTGAAGAGTGGCTTAGAAATATTTTTCAAATTACATAAATGTGGCAAGAATTTCACTATGCAACAGCTATACCAATGTGCGGGCTTGTTCATTGGATAGAGGTAACTCTTGCTCAAAAGCCAGTCGTATCCAACTCTAGGGTTCAGTGCTCATCTCCATTTATGCCAAAGAGCCAGCACTGTCTGCAACTGCAGATATTTCTGTGGACATGTGGCAGGCATGTCTAGTCACCGGACTGCACGGAATGGTGTTTACCTTCCTACCGAAGTGGTTCCTATTTATCTACTTGTAATTTATTGCTTTTGAACTGCTAGGATGCAGGAGCTGGGACAGAGATGGAAGCTCACTCCATCATGCAATACTTGGGTCTCGACCTGCTGAACTGCCAACCTTCCACTCATCAAGTTCAGCATCTTAAGCACTAAGCCATTGCAGTCCCTGACTTGTTCATTACCATTTAGCATATCCTTCCCCAACCTGGCATCTTCCAGGTGTGTTGTACCACACGTCCCATAATCCAGGCCAGCATACTGATGACTGACATTGAATTATAGCCACCCTTCTTTTCTAGTTATATCTTTCAATAAGGCATGTGCTGTGGTGATTTTCTTTACTTTAGACGTAAAAAGAGTCAACCACATCGTTGAACCCTGTATCTTTCAAAGCATTTTATTTTGTTTTCCTATGTCTTTCATTTTGTCTGTGACATAAATTTTCTAAGGAGTTGAGCATCATTAAGCCACATTAGCCCATTTCAACAGAAGCAATGTTGTTTGTTTCTTTGTTTGAATTGTTTATACCTTGCCTTTCTCCCCAGGGCAGCTGCAAAGAGTCTTGTTGTCTCTTTAATGTGTTTAACTGTGGCAGAAACTTTTGTAGACAGCAGCCCACTTCTTCAGAAGAAAAGAAATTTCACAGTTGAGATGCTATGAAACCCCATTTTAGAATTTTTCAGTGTGTATCTGCATTCCTAATACAGCTGTTGCAGAGAATCTATACTTCCTCCTCTCATCATCGTGCTGGTTGCTGGGGCAACCATAATATCCCAATATTCACAGCACTACATCTTCCAGCTTGTCAACTTACCATCTAGATGAGTTGCAGAAAATGTATGTGAGGAAAAATAAACTCACAGGAACTTAGTTAGCTCTAGCCTGGAGTGGGACTTTTGTCTGTAGATCAAGGAAGTACTTCTGAGCCTTAAATATGTTTCCCCGCTAGCTAAAAAAACATTTTTGCTAGCATGGAGAGGCCCTGATTTGCACAATATGGAGGCTTAGGATCCAATAGAGCTTCTTTTTCAGAAAGGTTACATCCTTAGACTGTACTGTATTCTTAATGAGGAGGTATGAGCCACAGATCCATTGTGAAAATTTCTGCTGAATAAACATATTTAGGATCCTATTAAAAAAGCTTGGTTGAAAGAGTACTGCCTCTCTTTTCAAGAATTCATGACTTTACACAAATGTTATAGCAAAAATAGTTTCAGTGAAATCAAACATGAAAATTATAAGATCGGTAAGAAACTAAAGGAAGGACATATTTTGGAAAGCTTCTTTCATGCAGCCAAGACACTCCAGAATCAATCAATCAATCAATCAATCAATCAATCAATCAATCAATCAATCTATCTATCTATCTATCTATCTATCTATCTATCTATCTATCTATCTATCTATCTATCTATCTATCTATCTATCTATCTATCTATCTATCTATCTATGCTCATCATCATTTTTATTCATGGTTATGCCTTGCTTGTTTTTCAGAATTATATTTGTCTATATTAATTGATTTGCCTCTTCTATGCCAAGTTTCTAACTATTGTGTGAGCAGCACTTTTGTTTATGAACAAGATTTGGACCCAAGAAAAGATTCAAAGGTACTGTGTGTAGAGAGCCTCTCAAGAGACAGTTGACTTTTCAGAACTGCAGGTATGAATTCTCTCCATGAAATGCAGAAGTGCTATGAAAATTCTGTGCATGATCTGTGATGGCTGTTTCATCCTTCAACTGCATCATTTAATTTTATTGGGGTACAGTGAGAAAAATACTGTATAGCATTTTGTTATCAGCCACATAAAGTTTTGTTCTAAAGTACTTTTTTAAAAAGTATGAACCATAGTTCCAATAAGATATAAAAAGTGTATGAAATCATAGATCTAATAAGATAAGATATCACACGATCAATTAATGGCTATCTTCTTACAGGAACCATGAACAATATCCCTTAATTGGTGTTGATGTGCCAGATAGTTTTTTCTTTTCTGTTGAAAGTAATCTGAACTGGCTACGGCATGTAATACATCTGTTTCGAGGTATAAGAGAGAGAGGCATACAAAGGAGTCAATTGTACTCTTGCTTCCTTTATGGTGCAGAATGGGGTCTAAAAGCAGAAGCTATTCCAAAGTGGTATACACCAAAAGAAGCATTTTGACCGTTGAATATGGTAAACTTTGTAATTATAAATTTATTGAAGATTTTTAGAAGATCAGTGGATGAGCCTTGTCCAAGGGGAGGAGTAAAAAAAAAAGCTGAAAACCACACCATATACTTTTGATACTTAAAGAAAATGTGTATGCACACAAACATGTATTGTTGCAAAGTGCAGCATTCAATAGTATGAATATTTGATTGCTATGTAATTCTTGTAACAAAGCACTACTTTAAAAATGATAAAGAAAAGGGAAAAGTAGTCTTGCAATTTCTGAAGTCGAGGTAAGCAAAACAAGCTGTTTTCTAAAATCAACTATAAGGTAATAAATATTTAGTATACCATATGTATTATGCTGATTTTCTCTTTCTAGTACAGAGGCTTATTTTACTGATCCTCTAGTACACTTGGCCTCTGTGTCATGAAAGAAGCCGTCACTGACACACATGATCTAAAATGAAACAATATATAATTTATGAGGAATTAGATTGCAAAGCAAACCACATCTGTAGCCGGCAGCCAAAACAAAACAATTTTTCTTTCTTTTACAAAAAAAGAATCAAAGTTCTTGCTGCATTTCACTTCTTCGTGACCGAATAATATTACCAGAGGCGTAGCGAGGGGGGCTATGGGGCGGCCAGCCCCAGGCGGCACTTTGTGGGGCAACGATGACACTGCCCTGGACTTCCTGGTGGCCAGGGCGGGTGCCAGGACCCTCTGTCACCACCTGGAGGGCGTGGGCCCAATGGCGCGGTGGAGGCCAGGGGCACCACTCCCCTTCCTCCATCCCCCTCTTCCCCAGGTGCCCCCTCCTTACCGCCTGCTGGCCTCTGGTGGCACAGCGTGGCCCCAGCAGAGAACCCACTGTTGGGGTCCCAGGTGCGTGGCTGCCACGCCTCCTAGCCCAGCAGGGAAGCAAGGTCAGCAGTTGCTGCGGCCCAGCGCCGGCCAGGCAGAGGACCACCATCCCCACAATGCTTGGCTGGTGCTGCTCTGGCTGCTGGGGCACAACGACTGCCCTCCTCACTTCCCGCCTTCCTGGGCACCACCGCCAGGCTAGGAGGTGGTACGGCTGTGCGCCTGGGACCCTGATGGCGTGGACGATGGTCTGGGGCAGTGTGGCATGGGCCCAGCAGTGAGCCCACTGTCGGCATCCCAGGCGCACGGCTGCCCTGCCTCTGAGCCCAGCGGCGGCAGCGTGTCCGCCTTCGGTGGCAGTGGCGCCCAGTGGGGCAAGGCCGGTGGTTGTTGCAACCTAGCACCCGTGGCTGGAGCAGCGCCAGCCAGGGCGAGGACCTCCCCCCACAATGCCTGGACAGCACTGCTCAGCTGCCAATTAGGAGGTTCCTAGGCCTTCACAGAGAATCCAGTGATACTAAAAATATAATTTCCATAACATTGTATATATTTAAACCATAAATTTCCTATTGTGGAATAAAACTTATGAAAGAGGAACTTGATAGTTATTTCTGTGAATTGTAGAAGAAAAAACCATACCCATCCTTCTGGTTAGAAATAAAGATTTTTTTATGAAAGGTGAGGGTAGTTGTATCTTGGTAGATTTATCACAATATGTTGTGATCCTGAGATTTTCATGGTATAGAATTGAATCTAAGGAGAAATATGAAGATTTTCTTTTCACATGGCTCATTATATACAGTGGTACCTCGCTTAAAGAGCATAATGCATTCCACGGAATTGCTCTTTATGTAGGACACTTGGAAAAAGCATCACCGCTGCCATTGTAAGCGACTGGTTGTGATTTCTAGTGGAGGGGATTGCAAATTTGTTAAGCGAGTTTTTGGTTGTTTTTAGTTGCTAAGTGAGGGTGACCATTCAGAGAAAATTCTGCTCTTTAAGCAAGTTAGTCTCTAGGCGAGGCACTCTTTATGTAAGGTTTTACTGTATTTTATACGTCTCATTGCTGTCTTCTATGAATGTCACAGAGTTGCCGATGACTATTCATTATGGTTGAAGAAGAATTCATGGGGAAACTTTGTCACCTAATATTGCTCTATTTGCAGTTTTGTCCATTTATCTAATTTACTGGTGGACAGTACGCAATTGCCGTTAAGTGAAATGTCTTGTTTATTGCCAAGAGTCATATGAAATTCATATTTGCACACAATTGTTGAAGAAACACTTTGAAGTCTTCACATGAGTGGGAAAGCCAAGGGGCATTAGTCAGTCATATGTCAATGAGCTTCCACTATTTTTAGAAACCAAGAAATAAGGAAGCACATTCAATCTTACAGCAATGCTGACATTAGCATGCCAAGTTTGGCCTCTAAGGATTAAAGGAATATAATTTTTCCCTCCAGCCATCTTCCCACCCTCTTAGAATTAAAGTTATTAAATATAACTCACATACAGTGCGACCTCATCCAGATGGAGAACCTTTTTCCTTCTTTCCTTTGTGCTGGTGTCACTTGGTACCTACCAAGTGTGGATCTTACCAGAGTTTCTGATATGTAAGATCAGATCATATTTTGACTACTGCATGTCTCTCCTCTTTGAGAAATTAACCACTCATCAATAAATGATCTAAAATACAATAAGCATTTTTTAAAAATAAACTTTTCAAGAATTTTATTTTTGCTGGAATTTATGTTTTGTTGTTGTATTAGTATTTTACTGCTAATTTGAAAGTTTCTGGTGTGAGATGTTCTCACTGCTTGAACTCTACCTCAGGCAAAAAGTGAAACAAATAAGCAAACAAATATTAAAAATATATTACAGAGGAATAAAAGAAATCCTAGAAGAGTTGCTTTTTTTGTCATTCTTTGATGTTAATTTAAGCCTTGTTTTCTCTAGATGGAGAATACTTATATTATTATCACATTTGGGTATAGATAAGAAAACAAAGGTGCATTTTGAATCATTCTTTTCTGGTTATTTACTGATTTTTGCATTCAAGTTATTAAAAGTATTAAGCAGCATTTATCATTTTATGAAAGTATGGGTAATACCCAGGGAGAGACATTATTAGATATAAACCAGCAGGCCATACAAGTTGTATTGTGACTATTAGCTTAGATGGCTTTAAAGTCAGACACATTCATGGTAGTCAAGCCAGTCATATATGCATTATTCAATACTGTACTGCATTCATATTGTTAGTGTGGACATACACATAGTTATGAGTGTCCACAAGTTCACGTGCAAGGTATATATGTGCAGGAAAACATGAATAAATTTGTGGTAACAACCATTTATTAAATTACAGTCACATTTACTGCATTATGTGCTTATGATTTATGAGCTTTCACATACACAGAATTCAATATTTGTTGAGGTCATTGTTAAAGTTGGTCTTGGCAGAGACCTTTTAGGTAAATTCATTCCTGAGTTCCTTTGTTTTGATCTAGTGTGAGAAAGATTAGCTGGCAAAACAAGATTGACGTTGTGTAGGGAATGCCCGATTGTGGTTAACAAATGTAAAATATACACACAATCTAAGAACTAAGTAAGAGAATGACCCTCAACAATCTCTGAATGAATATGACGCCTCCATGTCTGCTGACTCAGATCCAAAAAGAGAGAGAAAGAGAGATATGCAGTGGTGGGCATCAGCAGGTTCGCACCAGTTTGCCAGAATCAGTAGCAGAAATTCTGGCTGGCCCCACCCATCCATGTTTTGAAATAAAGTAGTCCTAATTTGGGTGCAATGCAGGGCTTTCCCCCTGGCCATGCCCACCATACCACACCCACAGTATGTGTGTGTGTGTGCGCACGCGTGCATGCGTGTACATGTGTGTCACCAAAACATATATATATGAGACTTTATATATGTGTACTGTGTGTGTGTATATATACATATACACACATATGTATATGTATATGTATATGTATATGTATATGTATATGTATATGTATATGTATATGTATATGTACACTAATACCTCAGATAACGTTTACCTTGGATAACACTAAAATCGCATAACGTTAAGTAATCTGGGGAGGAGAATTGGATCGAATAACGCTAAGGTCCTATGGGATGGATCGGATAACAACCGCTAAAGCCTGTGCGGTTACAATGTATCTCTATGGAGCTTTAACGTTATCCGATCCATCCCATAGGATTTTAACATGCATTGGATAACACGGAAAATCGGATAACAGAAAGACTTGTGGAACCAAGTCTTAGCGTTATCCGAGGTATTACTGTATATGTATATGTATATGTATATGTATATGTATATGTATATGTATATGTATATGTATATGTATGTGGACGTTGGCCCAGCCAGGCAAGGAGAACTCTGGACAGGAGTGCCTTGACTGCCTCCCCTGCCGGTGCTCCTGAGCCCCGTCCCCATGCCGGGTTTCAAAAGACCGTTGCAGCAAGTCACTGCCACCGCTTCTCGAGCCTACTTGTGGCTAGGGTGAGAGGCCTGATATTGTTGGATCATGTATTCTTATATTATATTGAATTGTATTTTTTGTACCTCTGTAACTTTGTTTTGCAGTGTGGTTTTGTTTTATTGCACTGCTGTATTATATTGTTATATTTATTGTATTATACTGTATTACTTTTGATTATGTTATATGTATGGTTTCTGTGAACCATCCTGAGTCGGTTTTTACCGAGTAGGGCAGTATGTAAATCGAATATAATAATAATAATAATAATAATAATAATAATAATAATAATAATAATAATAATAATAATAATAATAATAATAATAATAATAATATGTATATGTATATGTATATGTATATGTATATGTATATGTATATGTATATGTATATGTACAGTAGTACCTCGCTTAAAGAGCATAATGCATTCCACGGGGCTGCTCTTTAAGTGAGTTTGCTCTTTAAGTGAAATACCATTGTAAGTGACCAATTGTGACTTCTGGTGGGGGTATTGCAAAACCCGATTTATTTGTTAAGAAGGTTTTTGTTTGGTTTTATTTGTTAAGTGAAGCGAACATCCAGAAAAAAACCTGCTCTTTAAGGGAGTTACTCTCTAAGCGAGGCGCTCTTTATGCGAGGTTTTACTGTATATGTATATGTGTACACACACTCTCTCCCTCTTCTTGGATCTGAGTCAGCAGAATATGGGGCGCATATTCATTCAGAGGTTGTTGAGGGTCATTCTCTTGCTTAGTTCTTAGATTGTGTGTATATTCCCCCCCCCCCCCAATCTGATCTGAGTTGCTTATACTGCACCTGGGAATAACCAGTGTGAGACTTTTGTTCAGGAAATTTAGCAGGGAAATATTTATTTCAAAGAGGGACATTCTGAATGTCATTTGATAACTACAGAGCCTCAGAGATGTCCTGTATGCCACTTTGTTTTGGTGACACACAGAGATAAATATCTAATTTCACCAGCTTGTTTCTACTTGCTGTGAAACTGAAAAGTTAAAAGGAAAGCTGTTTGCTTTGAGGTACACTGGGAAAAAGAAAAGGATGACAGCAAAGTAAGTTCCCAAATAGATGATACAATGAGCAGATCATCAAAAACAGAGCTCTCTGAATTTTTATAAAAGACATCTGGTTTTCCAAGCTCAAGTTTGCCTCACTCTGCCCTTTGCAAATCAGCTTGTTTATGCTTTGTTGGAAGGTAAATGCAGGCTTCGTTTGCATGCCTGGAGGGATCTTCTTTGCATTAACAGCAAATATGCATTTTATTGATTATTTAATTTGTTCCTGAAATGTCTTAGGGCAGTTCACCTGCTATGACAGAAGTATTATGAAAATACGTTCTCTGCAAGAAATGAATGAAAAATTGTGTTGTCTGTTATGTTCACAACATGGTAATAGATATTCTCCTTGCTTGCCTTCCAACTTGCAGGTCCATTCTGATATATGATGAACGTTTCCAGAGCTGCCTGGCTAGAGAATACACAAAAGTGGTTTACCATTCCTTTCTTCTGGGAGAATCAAGGGACTGTATAGCTTACCCAAGACCACAAAGGCTGGTTTAACTCAGAGGAAGCACAATGGGGAATTAAACTCCCAACATCTGACTCCTGAGACAGATACTAAACTACAGTAATACCTCATATAACATTAGTATCGAATAACACGAAAATCGCATAACATCAAGGAATCTGGGGGGAAGAATTGCATCAGATAACATTAAGATCCTATGGGATGCTTCAGATAACAACCGCGAAAGCCTGTGTGGTTACAATGTATCTCTATGGATCCCATAGAGGATCAGATAACACTAAAAATCATATAACACGAAGACTTGTGGAACCAGGTTTTAGTGTTATATGAGGTTTTACTGTACTGAGCTATCCAGCCAGCTGCATACATATCCCTAAATCATGGTGTATTAAGTCTTATGCTCAGGTCTATTCTGTTCAGTATTGTCTCTTATGAAGGGTGGGCTTTCCATGGTTTCAGGCAAAAGATTTTCCCCAGTTCTGCTTAAAGACTGCTACATACTACATGAATGTATTTGATCTTACCTCATTTGAGACACTAAGTAGGGATTTGGATGATACTTTGATGGGACACTAAGAAAATAAGAAGCATCGCCATGAATGAATGATGCATGAAATCCTGGAACATTGTTGCAAATCAGATTTTGCAGTACTGAGCTAGATTGACTAATAATTTGACTAGGTTTAATGTAGTTTCTGATCTTTTTATATGACAGTATATGAGATCCGAATTCACTTCAAATGCATTGTATTTTAGCCACTTTTCCACTTAAATTTAGTTTTGTTGCCTTATAGAGATGAATATGTATTCCACTGTGCTTTACTGGAACTCTTTTTATACCCTGAAGAACTAGGAGTTTACAAAGGCCTAGTATATACAGATTCTGTATTATATATGGTACTCATAACTTTAAAATGTTACATTTTGGGTGGCAAAACCCAGAATCCCTTGACTGGCATGGCTAGTGGGATTTAAGGAGCCATAGGCCAAAAAAGTAACTTAACTGAGCTTTGGAATAAAGGCACATATACATTTTCTTTTCTTTTTTGTAATACTGCAAAAAAGTGAGCTTATTTAGTTATCTTGTATACTACTTTCTGGATTCTTTTTTTAAATAGAAAAAAATGTTTTTGAGCCCATATTCCTTTGGGGTTTTATCATTCTCTCTGATAATATCGCTTGACTTTCTCCAAAATGTACCTCATACTTTGAAAAAATAAAAATAAAATAAGTCTGCACACAACAAAATGCGTGTTAGAGATGTTTCCTCTTGATGTGTTCATACCCATATCTATTCATTGATTCTCCATATGACACAGCATGCAGCTGTAAAGGGCTATCAGTTTTACACCCATGGTATGCTCTTTGTGATATTTTCTTCGATGGAACAGTTATATTCCTGTGCTTTAGTGATTAAAGAATAGTCAGTAACTTAAATGTTATCTTATCTGCCACCTATAAGTACTAGTATAATGAGTTGTCTACTGCTGAATATTATTATTGTGATTCCAAGTGTATTGTTTTAGCTAATCGGAAATCACCATGTGCTTGAAGCTTCATGTTTAAACTCACAGTTGTATTCATGTTTCTGCTTCACTAGCATTTTAAATGCAAAGCATGATAGATCATCAACGTGTTTTTTTCACTTTCGAATAGGTTACCATAAATCAAGGATGTAAAAAGCAAGCAAGAAATTACACTTATATAACACCCTATAGTGCTTAGTGCACTCTCTGGGCAGTTCACAAGTTAATTAGCGACATTGTTTGGACAGGAGAATTAGTTTGCCATGTGAAACTTTTTAATACATAATCTTAACAAGAATATGCCAAGAAATATGAAAAAAAATACAATAGCCCACAGGCTGGCAATGTTCAATATACATTCCAATCTTCAAGAAAGGAGATGCCAAAGAGTTTATAAAATATAGGAGCATAGCTTTACTCTCCCATGCAAGCAGGTGGTGCTCAAGATGTTGCAATAAAGGCTTTTACCTTATATGGAACAAGAAATGCTGATTTTTCAAACTGGATTCCCAAAAAAGAAGAGGCCACTCAAGAACATATTGCAGGTATCCTCTGGCTAATGGAATATACACTAAAGAATTTCAGATCAGTATATGTTAATAAACTACAGCAAAGTTTGACTGTGTGGATCATGAAAAATTATGGACTGTCCTGAAAAGAAATGGGTGTGCCTTAAAACTTGATTGTCCTGATGTGTAACCGATATTGTGGACAATAATATGTAAAGTTAGAATAGGCAAAGGTGTCAGACAAGGGTGCATTTTATCCCCTTAGCTGTTCAATTGGTAGACAGAACATACCACTATAGTATAATAAGCTGGATTAGCTTCAGATGAAGGAGGAATGAAAACTGGTGGAAGAAACATCAAATAATTTAAGATGGACAGATAAATAATAATAATTTTGTGTCAGAGATTACTCTGGGTTGAAAGGATTTTTGCTGGAGAAACTCTGCTCAGGGACGCCCAAATGAGGCTCCTTTCATGTCCCTGTGAAGCTTTCCAGTATCAAAATCAGACCTTCCAGTCTCCAAGCTCAGCATTTTAACCACTAAGCCACTGGGGGAGCTGCAGATGGACAGGTGACACCATATCACTGGCTGAAAGCAACAATGACTTGAAGCCTTTAGTGAGAGTGAAAGAAGAAAGTGCCAAAGCTGGACTGCAGCTCAACATGGAGAAGGCAAAAATCATGACTAGAGGGAAATGATACAACTTTAAAGAAACTGAAATAGAGAAAATGTTTTATACTTTGATTCAATGATCAATCCAAATAGAATTTGTAACCAAGAAATCTGGAAAACAAAATCAGTGTCTCAAAGTGGCAGCAATGGATGAATTAGAAAAGATCATCAACTTTAAGGATATGTCATTGGAAACTAAGAACAAGATTATCTACGCTTTACTGTTCAGTTTTTATAATTCCGATCATTACATATGGGTATGAAAACTGGAGAGTAAAGAAAGTTGACAGGAAAAAAAAGTTGATCATTTAAAGTAAGATGCTGGAGGAGATCTTTCAGAATACCCTGAACTGTCAAAAAGATTAACAAGTACAGTACAGTATGTCCTAGGTCAGTGTTTCTCAACCTTGGGAACTCCAGATGGTTTTGGACTTCAATTACCAGAAGCCTGATCAGGGATTCTGGAAATTGAAGTCCAAGAACATCTGTGTTCCCAAGGCTGAAAAACCATATCCTAGAGCAAATCAAGCCTGCACTATCTTTGATGGTAAAACTGATGAAGCTGAGGCTGTCATACTTTGGGTCCATCGTGAGAAGGCAAGACTCTCCAGGAAAGACAATAATGGAAGGGAGCAGGAAAGGAGGAAGACAAAAAATGAGATAGACTTATTCTCTAAAGAAAACCATCGCCTTGAGTTTACAAGAGCTGAGCAGGGCTCATTCATAGAGTTGTCATAAATTGGAGTGACTTAGCATGTAACAACAGCTGAAACTCCCCCTCTAAGAACAATTGTTGCAAACAAGTGTGATTCCCCTCCCCAATCCCCATGTACCTGTTTAACCTCGCCTATGGATTTTTTCCAAAAACAAACAAACAAACAAACAAAAACAACAACAACAAAGATGTTGACTTCTCTTCATACCTGACTTGATTTTCAGGGAACAGTGCTGCCCACGACAGGGGCAGTCAGCTGAATATTGGTTTCTGGACCTTTTCCACTTCTACACAAGAGTCTTTGTTGTTGTGTTTCACATGTGGTGGCACATAAACACTGACCTGCCACAGGTAGGTCTTGCCTTTGAAGCAGCGGGGCTAATACCAAACTTTAGGCTATGGAAGGACAGCTGAAATCAACAACTGAGGGATCATGTGCTAAAACTACCCCCACCAGGTCCTGAGAAGTACATATTCTTCTTGCACATATTGGAACAAACCCAATTAGATGTTTTAATAGAATTTGTTATTTCACTTCTTGTTATTGTTCATTAAGAGATTAAACAGCTAGACTTGTTTATTGCACAAAATGAAATTGCATGCAGCTTAAGAAATATTACTGGCTCTGGACTGGTTTTTTTTTAAAGCACTTGATATCTGAGCCAGACAAAAAAGCAACACCCCAGCTTTTATTATTTATGAGCAAAAGAAAGGCATATTAAACTGTGCCGTGTGTTGCAATTATTGTCTTCGTTTCTCTTTAATTTTTCATTCTGGTCACTAGAGAAAGAAAACAAGACAAACAAAGCACCCTCCCTGAGAACATTTTAATATGCTGGCTGACATCAATGCCAACAGTCTTTGTGCTCGGTCTAAATCAGGATTTCTCAGCATGTGGCCTTTGGGCCAGATACGGCCCATGACATCATTTCATGTGGCCCCACCACCACCTTCACCACACCAGGAAGTGCCATGTCCGACCCCTGAAGCTGTCTAAGAAAGTGTGACTTGGCCTCCAGCTTTAAAAGGTTGAGAATTCCTGGTTTAACTTATCTTAAAAGAAGCAGTGTCACAGCTTCTCTTTTGAAAAGAAATCTTTGTGTAGTTCAGATGCACATTTAGAATGAAGAAAAGGTGCCATACAATTTGCCTTATTACTCAGAATAGCAAGATAAAACCTGGATTTATATAATCTCAGGCTGGGCATGAGAATCCTGTCGTCATCACAGCTACTATTGCCACCACCACATCCCATGGGTATGGAAAGCTGCAGCATTCAGCATGTGTGTCACACACACCATTACCCATAATGGTGAACCTTGGCAATCCAGATATTCTTGGACTTCAATTACCAGAAGCCCAAATCAATACTCCTGCTGATCAGGGCTTACGGGAATTTAAGTTCAAGAACAGCTTGAGTGCCAAGATTCGCCATCACTGTGGCCTATACAGAGGAGCTTGTATCCTTGTTAATGGAAAGCCATGAAGAAGTTTTTAATTAAAAAAAAACACCCCACTGTCTTTCTAAGTGTTGTTGTTATCCACTTGAATCCTCCAAAATACAGTCACTCCCTTGCAGGAAAACTCCATGTGGAACAAGTCACTTACCCACCCAATGTGAAGCTAACAACTCAAAATATCAGGCCACAAATACGCATACACAGTTAGGAAGGCAGAGAGCAATATTTATTCCTTGAGACAACGTGGAGCATGCAGGAGAAATATAATAAGCAATTGGGGACAGTAAAGGAGGGATCATTACCAACAGAGACATACCCTGTTGTCTCCTAGAAAGATTATGACAATATGAAAATACATTGAAGATCGCCTTGCTGCTGTGATGGTTGCTATCATTTCTATTGTGGCTGTGGTGTAAAACTACTGATAAGGAGGAAGGCTCTTCTGTCTGATATTCCTAAAGGGCAGAAGTTACCAGTAAATGTTCTGTTAGTTGAAACCAATGTTTTTGTTTCTCTTTTCCACTAGAAAAGGACATCAAAGACATAGAGAAAACTTGGCTGCTATCCGGGAACCAGTAGAATCATAATTATGAATGCACAGTGAGATAAGAGACTAATTAGGAAATATTTGATCATTTACACCTGGTGTCCTCTGAGGCTAGATTAGCTGTTGTCCCTTTCCATTTGGTCCAGGGGTGATGAATTTCAAGAAGTATGATTCATTTATTTAATCAGAGCTAAGTTTGCGTCATTTGTCTACTGTGTGTACTGTTCACTCATATGATGGCTGTTGATGTGATTGTTTTGGGCAAGAGGTTGGAGAAACCACTCGTGGATGAAATTTCATCTTTGCTCCTTCTGTTACGGGTTTGCTTCTATTTACATAAAAATAATTTTTCCCATGGGTTTGCTTCAAGTTAGAAAAAACCAATTTAAGCAAAAACTTACGGAACTGACTTTTTTTCCTCGTAAGTAGGGGTTTTACTGTATCATTAAAAAGAAACTAGAAGAGGCTGGGTAATTACTCTGATTAGGCTGGTGGGGGCTAAATAGCCTTTTTTTAAAGGACATGAATCATGTCATCCTATGGGCAAAAAGAAGGAAAAAACTTTTCCCCTCATCCAACTCCTGGGTGCTGCAGTGCAGATGTCAGAGGTTAAAGACTATCACTTCCTCCCTCGCTGCAGAATCACAAAAAGATCTTCCTGACTTTCATATTGAAAGAGGTCTCTTTTCCACATGTCAAACTCTCAGAATTTCCCTTTTTTAAAATTAAGGACAAAAGAACCTAGTTTTCTGAAGCAAAACTGTGTCTGCTGTGCATTTTGCACAGGGACAGTTTCCCCTCTTTGGTCCATAAGGGCCCTGGCAGAAACATCTTCAATCATATGTGCATTCAAGTGTTTTCTTTTGCTTTCACACAAAAATACTCTTCTGAATCATCAAATTATCTTTTTTAAATTTCAGATGAAACATTCTAATTTATATGGAGCATGGATTAGACCAGCGTTTCCCAACCTTTGGTCTGTGGTTCAGGCATATCAGAAGAAGTGGACTTGATCCACGAAAGCTAACAATAAAAATATAGCAGTTAGTCTTTAAAGTGCTACAGTGTTTTTTATTTTGTTTTGTTTTCTGCCAATGTACTGATTTAGGCTTCTGGGAACTGAATGAATTGGTGTCAGGGCCGGATCTGGCTCATAGGGATTAGTTGGGGCATTTGGGGCTTCTTATTTTTTTAATCGGAGTCAGAACATATTGAAATAGTCCCCATCCCCACCCCCCACGTCTGCTTTTTCTTTTCTTTTCTTTGCTAAACTAGTCAGACTGGTTTTGCAAGCTTTTGTTATTCATATGTTGCAAGCTTGAGATAAAGAGAGCAGGCAGCCCCTCCCTTTCTCCCAAGAGAAACTGGTGAGTCACAGCCACACCTCAGGGAGGTTGAGGCAAACATTAGCCTCAGAAATAGTTCGGTTATCTGATGGATCGGATAACGTTAACATAATGGTTAACATAATGTTATCCGATCCAAATGTTTGGCTCAAATTCCCCAACATTAGACGATTTTAGCGTTGTCCGATCCGATCGTTATCCAGCGTTTTACTGTAATCAGAAAATCTAGAGGTATACAATTAATCCAAAAAGTCTACCTTTTATATCTTTCTATACTACATATATTTTCTCAATAATTTTTAGTGACCCCATAATGCCATATGCAATCAAAATATAGTCCAAAGTTCACAGCATCCTCTTCTCCAACCATTGGAATTTCTTGCTCTCCGTGTTTAAAACATTAATCATGTTTTAATCATTATTTCCTCCTGAAGAGGCATAAGGAAGTGCCATTTGCAGTCGTTTTGAAATGGAAATCTGTTCTCATAATCACAGATATCTCAGCAGGAGAAATGCAAAGGAGCTCTTGGGTCAAAGGACATGAATGCTGATGAGAGTGACTGTGTCCTTAGCTGGCCTTGTATAGTTTGTAAACCTGTCCTAAGAGGAAGAAAAAGCTAATCTAAGAGTTGTTCTATAGACACATTTGTATAGTGTCTTTGTTTCTTAGTTTGTAATGCTACCATTCTATTTATGTCTGCTTTGTTAAAGTGCCATCCAATCACTTCTGACTTATGGCAACCCTATGAATGAGAACTCTCCAAAATGTCTGTCCCTAACAGGCCTGCTCTGGTTTTGTAAACTTCCTTTAGACAGAGTGTGATAGTCAATCTGTCTTATATTTCGTCTTTTTTTACTGCTCCCTTCCACCTTTCCCAGCATTATTGCCTTTTCCAGATATTCTTGCCTCCTCATGATGTGTCCAAAGTATGGCAACCTCAACAATCATTTTTGCCTCCAGAGATAGGTCAGTCTTGATTTGGTCTAGGTCTAGGACCCACTTGTGCTATCTTTGTAATTCCAATAAACGTGGTCTTTTGGCCAGCGTTTTCCAAACTATATCCCGTGTAACACTGATGGACTTCAATTCCCAGAAGCCAAAGTCAGTCTATTGGCTGATCAATGTTTTGGGGAATTGACTTAGGCTTCTGGGAATTGAAGGCAAAGAATCCAAAGGTTGGAAAACATTGCTTTTGGCTATGATTTTTGTTGTTCAGTCGCACAGTTGATTCTGACCCTCCGCGACCCCATGGACCACCACCCGCCAGGCGCCTCTGTCCTCCACCATCCTCCTCACCCCACCCAGTTCTGCCCCCACTGCATCCACAATACCATCTAGCCATCTCATCTTTGGCCACCCCCTTTTTCTTTTGCCCTCCACCTTTCCCAGCAACAAGGCCTTCTCAAGTGAATCTTCTCTTCTCATTTGATGTCCAAAGTACCTCAGCTTCATCTTTACAATTTGACCTTCTAGGGAGCAGTCAGGTTTGATTTCTTCTAAAATTGATCTGTTTGTTCTTCTCTCTGTCCATGGGACTCTCAAAACTCTCCTCCAACAGCACATCTCAAATGCATCTATTCTTCTCCGCTCAGCTTTCCTAATGGTCCAGCTCTCACAACCATACATTGCCACCGGGAACACCATTGCTTTGACTATACGAATTTTTGTTTGCAATTTGATGTCTCTACTTTTCACTATGCTTCCCAGATTTCTCATCGCTTGCCTCCCAAGAATCATTCTCCTTTTTATTTCATGGCTGCAATCACCATCTGCAGTGAGCTTCGATCCCAAGAAAGTAAAATCTGTCACTGCCTCTACTTCTTCTCCATCTATTTTCCAGGTACTGATAGGGCCTGTTGCCATGATCTTTGTTTTCTTTATATTGAGTCTATATTGGCTATGATAATATGCTTCATGTATCTCTAGTAAGTGTCACCATCCATGTGAAAATATACAGTGGTACTTTGCTTTACAAATTTAATGTGTTCTCTGGGACATTTCGTATTACAAAAAAATTGTAAAGTGAAACACAATGCAGATCAAGATGTATTACCAGAAATGGCCACTAGAAGCCACTGTATACATGTAATTTATAGGGAAACTTGCTTCATATTGTGAAAAAAATCATAAAGCGAGGCATTATTTTCAATGGATTTTCATTCGTAAAGCACAAATTACGTTAAATGAAGCATTCATAAAACAAGGTACCACTGTACTTTCTTCCTGGTTTTAGTTAATTTACTCTTCTTGGTCATATTTTTCTTCATACGTACATCTGTTCTACCTAGCTGTTTTCAACACTCAACTAATAGATTATTGCTTTAATCACATACTGTATACTTAACCCAAGTACTGTACAGTGGTACCTCGCTTAAAGAGCATAATGCGTTTCACTGGATTGCTCTTTAAGCGAGTTTGCTCTTTAAGTGAAACACCATTGAAAGTGACCAGTTGTGAGTATATATCTCTAATGAGTGTGATCTTGTTCTAATTCTTTGGCATTGAGAGTGCATGTTTTCATCACAACATTTTGGTCAAACAATATGAATCTCACAAATGACATGACAGACAATTTGAAACTATAATGCGTTCTCCAGAGGCTATGATGCTGTGATGGAAAGGAAGTGTGGTGTTATCATGAATTAACTTCCTCATCCCCCAGCCAGTGTAGGCATGTAGGAAGTGAGGCTGTTACATGAAGGGCAGTCATAGTGTGACTTCACTCATAGAGTCCCTTAACACAACCACATGGGATTGATACACATGGTCACAAAGTACTGTATAGAACATGGTGAGACCAAAAGAAAAAGGAGAGGGGAGGTAGAGAGGGAAGAGTAAGATCAGTGTAGAAAGTGTATGTGATAAGTTTCAGTACAACCAGAATGAAAGAAATTAGCACACAGTGGAAAATATCATGATAATCACCAGATCTCTTTTCCCTGAGAGATTAGAAACACACATGGGTAAGCATAGGATGTTGAAACTTTATTATGGTGCTGTAAGACCTTTTGTTGTTTTTATTGTGGTAATTCTCGACTGGAACGGCATGTATAAAGAGGTTTAAGAAGCTTATAAGAATAATCCTCTTAACTGGATGTTCAGAAAACCATATGGGAAATTTTCCTGAACATTAATACAAATATTCCAAAAAACAAATTTAGGGCCAGATCACGCAATGCATTATCCTGCCAGGCATGCTAGTCTTTTGGAGTATATGTTTGGAAAATCAGAAACACAAATGAAACCATGATTATCTCCAGTGACAAGTCACAAAATTAAAGAAGACTGATTTGTCAAATGAGGATTGAGGAAAGTTTGTGTTAAAGTAAAGAGACAGCAGTTTGCTACTAAAAAAGACCTGTTTCTTATGTTGTTTGTCCAGTTCAGCCCCTGGTAGCTATTCCCCCTTCAGTGCCTACTCCTGCCTCTTCTCCAAGAAGGAAAATACTTGTTGGGGGCCAGGGAGGGAGAGGAGAAGGAGATGATAAGCAAAAGAGGGTTCCCACTGGGAGGGATGTTGACCCATGATGCCTTTCTTTGGCTGCAAATTACATAGACATCTAGGGCAGGGGTGGCCATACTTTTTGGGCCATGATGGGCCAATCATGTGGTTCAGGGAGCCGGTCACTAAGACCAGGGTGCGGCCCCCAACGCCAATTCATCCAGACCGCGAAGCCCTCGTCGCTCCTGGAAGCGGAAGTAAAAAGCGCCCGTATGGGCGTGTTTTACTTCCGCTTCCAGGAGTGACGAGGGCTTCGTGGTCCGGATGAATTGGCATCGCGGGCCGCACCTGGGCCCCAGGCCTTAGTTTGGGCACCACTGATCTAGGGAATCATGAGGTTTGTAGTCAATTGTCTTCTCAGTTGGAGACCATTTCTTCTCCCACAGACATGAATCACTGCTTTTATGGAAAAATCTGAACAAGCCACAGCTATGGACACAGAGTAGGATCCTGAGAGCTTCCTTTGTTAAGACAAGGCTGGCCCCTTGCAGACAGAATTCTACAAGCTGGGTTGAGGGTGTTGTTGCTATGTGCTGTCAAGTGACTTTTGGCTCATAGTAACCCACTGAATTAATGCAAGAGAAGCCAGAAGGCTTATAGCACATTTAAGATTAAATAGTTCTCCCCGCCCCCCTAAGCTTTCATGTGTCAAGTGCATTTCTTCAGATGAAAAGAGTGACTGTTCTCTGGAGAGGGAGTGAGTTTGAAATTGTTGGCAGGGATTGTGGGAGGTAATTTTTCAGTGTTTTTAGGAATTTTAAGGGTTTCTATTGTTTTAAACGTTGGGGATTTTATGTACGCCGCCCAGAGTTGCATGTCGATTGGGGCGGCTATACTAATTGAATGAATAAATAAATAAATAAATTGTGTGTCAGGTTCTTTGGTGAAGAAAATGTTTGAAAGAGAATAGGCAGTGGTTAATTCTGTCACAAAGCTGAAGTGTTTGTCCACCATTTTCTGGGTACTGTACTTCTATTCCTGATGTCTGTTTTGTGCTCATTTGCTATCTTACCTACAGCCTGTCCTGTTTGTTTTATTTGCTACTTTTACATTCCATTCACGTATCGTATGGTTATCAGCACATCCTGTTTTGGGGTGTGATCAGCTCCCCCCCCCCCAACTACTGCACGAAAGCTCTCAATTTCTTCTTCTTTTTCAACAGGATGAGGATACAGTAAAATACCTCCTTTCACAGGACACAGAATGGAACACTGCTAGATATCTCCACTTCCACCCACATCTGTTTTGTCATTTAGCTAGCTATTAACTACCAAGACTGTACAAGTATGTTAGCTACATAAAAAAACATACTGAAATACATACTGTAACAAATTATTAAGATCAAGTGCCAGCATTTTCTAGAATGTGATGTAATCGACCCTTTAACTCACTCTGAGACATTTACAGAAGAAAGAATGAAAAACACTTATTTACGTGGAATAACAGATGTGTGCATGCTGCTTTATTTATTGCATGTATACATGCTACAAACCACCTGAACAGATCAACAGCAATAAACAACTGACCCCAACTGACAAAGTGAGGGAAAGAACACGGAGCAGAGAGAGGTGGACTCTCACTGAATTCAGAGGTTGGAAGGAACAACTGGTTAGTGCTGGATAGTCACCCCAACCCAGAAATGTCCCTCCCAGTCATTTCAACTACAGGCAGCATGTGAAGTTGTTTAAAAAAGCACCTTGAACAGAGTCAGGATATTACTGTGTGGTTTAACCCCAAATAATGAATTATCTGGTGTATCTGTAGGCCATACCACATTTTTGGCAGGAGAGAGGTGAATTACCATTGTGTTCTCCACCTCCTCTACAAGACTTGCTCAAAGTTCCTACATGATGCATCCTTCTTAGGCAAAAGCAATATGCTCTGAGTTCAGACACTATACTATTTCCCCACAGATTTCTTAGGGAATTATAAGTTAACTAGGCTTTCTAAGTTATCTTTTTATTATAATTTTACAGGTGGTACAAAAGGAATTCTAGCATATTAGAAAGTAAGCAAAACAAAACAAAAGACAAAAACAGTGGCACTTTAAAGACTAACCACTGTATTTTAATGTTAGCTTTCATGGATCATCCACTTCATCAGAAATTTTTAAAAAAGGAATTCTAGGTGATCTGTATTCTTTGTCTCTAATTATTTGGTGCCAACGTAGTACTAGCAAAATAAACAACTGAAGAAACATCAGCTATGAGAATATTAACATCTATGTAATTTTCTCTAGGAACCCTTGAGACCATTGCATCTTTCTTGTTGAATTCTCAAACCAATAAAGTAATATATTGAATTGCAGAAAAAGTATAAACATTTGAAACAAATTGGTCTGTCCACACAGGAGTATTTGGTTAACTTTCTCTTGGTTTAAAAGCAGAAATTCAATTTCTCAGGCTAGCCAGCCCTTTTAACTCGAAGGCCCAAAGTTCTTAGGCAAAAAGCCTTGCCCCAGTTCTCTCAGATAGAGATCAAGAGAAGCAATAACAGTTGAAACAGAAGTTCATTTACTGAAATAAAGATCAATACATGAAGCCTGTACCAACAATCTTCCCTAAAGCAGAAATATGTCAGCTCATAAACAACACAGATATTTATATTGTGCACATGGCAGTTTACACATATGTAACATGGTGCATGCAAACAAATTAGGCTTTGTCTTCAGAGGGATTTAGTGAAACAATAGGCATAATGGGTCTTTGTCCAGAACATAATGGGTATGAGACTGCCCTCAGGAGAAAGGGGGTTATTATGTCCAAACATATGTTTAGTTTCGGGGGTGTTGGGTGGGGTGTGGGGTGGTGGTTGTCCTGCAGTACAGGTCAGAAGAAAATATATGGCTCTCTGACCGACATTTACTGTTTAATTGTTTCCTTGAAATTCACTCAGGGAAGCAAGGAAATTGACCAAGACTTTATTACAGCTCATAATCTGCAGTGCTAAATCGTGGACATGACCAGGAGTAAACCCAGGTAGCACTGGTTTATTGGCTGACTGGAAGTGTTCAATAGGGCTTATGTAAACAGCACTACCAGGGACAATATAAAGTACAGTACATTACTGTATAAGGAATACACCACATGAAAGGGATTAATGATATGCTTTGCCCCAGTGCTGGATGTGAGTCTAGAATCAATTACCACCTACAGCATTCCCATCTATACTTTATTTGAGTTAAAATTCATTTATTTTACTTACACTCTCCTTCTTACTGAATTCTGGTTATTAAAATATAGAAACAACAGAGAACAATACTTTTACCACTGTGTGCTCCCTCAACACTTTTGGCTGAGGACCTGGTTTCTTATCGGCAGATCAGCAAGCTGCGTTTAGCTCAGCAATAACAGAAAACCTCACTGGCTGCCTTTGTGAAGAAGTGAAGGAACACTTGGCATACATTTCTAGCTTCTTCTGAGTTTGCCTCCTTCTGAAGCAGACCAATTATTGGCCACTTTTAGAGTACCTTGTGCCAGAGTGCTGGCTTGCTAGTTAGGAAGCTTATTTACTTGCTTAATTTATTCTAAAACCATCCATGAACCAAAGTTCTCAGATTGATGTCCAATCTATAAAATGTGACAATAAGAAAACAATTGCTATAGATAGCAGAATATAAACCCAAATAAAGCCTGCACCAGAGAATAGAATATTCCATTAAATACAACCAGGATTTCAGGAAAACTTGCTACAGGGAAAGAAATCCATAGGAAATGGCAGTCCGCTTCAAGGGGAAAAAATCACAAGAAAATCGCTTTACAGAATGGGTTTTCCCCCATGGTTTTCAATGCATTCAATGCATTCTTATGGGGAACTGCTTAAGAAAAAATCGCTATAAGGAAAACCCTAGGGAATTGATTAATTCCTTCAAACAGGGGTCCACTGTAATGTTTTACAAGGAATATAACTACTGATAACACTGAATTTTAGGGTAACAAAAGTATAAGAAAGCAACATTTCAAGCAGCATTAACAAGTTACCTTGTTAATGCTAGTTTTCTAGTTACAGTACTGTGATTAGTTGCTTTTACAACACATTTTAGAGTCATTTTAAAAGTTTAATTCCCCTCAATTTTAATTTTTAAAAAATAGCATAAAATGAGCAACTCCACAAACAGCATATAACAATGCTATTTCAACAGTATAAAGGGTAACATCAACAAATTGTTTCCCAAACTCAGTGTAAAACTATATTACAACTAGTGCAAAGATATGGAAACAGCAACAGTGGAAAGTGACTGGAAGCAGAGCAGAATTTCAGGGAAACTATCAAAATTTCTCAAGTAAATGAGTGACAATATTAGCTTGCCAGCCCTGCATAGCATGATTTCTTCTTACTGTCTTTGCTGCCATTACGGTTGCCAGGCGAGTAGTATTATATGCTACAATACTGAAATCTAAGATCAGCGCTGGTCACTGAAACATCCCAGAGGTGGAAAATGCAAAGGCTAGTGAGGATAGAAACCATTTATGGACCAGATGATTGTCAAAGCAGACATGAGGTGGGTACTAATACATGAGCTCATAATTGAAGTAAAACTGCTAATATAAGTGGGGCATTCAGAAGGCTCAGCCTAGCCTACTGGTATTTCACCCAGTCAGATTATGATTCAACAAGGCCAGGGTTTATGTAATGTGAAGGATCATCAGTGACAACACTGGCGTGCCAATGCTTGCTTTGCCTGTTTAGATTTACATACCATACCAACCCACTTTCCAGTTCTTTCCCCTTTGCTTCTGGCTGTTTGGTGCACTGAAGTTGCACAGATACAACACATAGCAAAATAACAGGGAACAGGTGGGCTCTTGGCCTTGAAAGTTACTCTCACACTGATAAATGCAAATGCTATGTCTCTTCTGTCACTAACAAACATTTCCATTCCAGGCACTAACTACAAAACTAGTTTTCCAGTCTCTTGACAATCATCTTTCTGCATTCATTGTGCATGCTCTGTCTCCATATGTATATATCTATTTGTAAAGTTCACCAGGAATGCCAAAATCTTTCTCTTGCTCATGGATAGGCTGTGTTGTCTGCATGAGGATAGGTACTTAGAGATCAATTTGTTGCTAGGACATAGCACTTAAAATATTATGCAATGAATTATCGTGTCTACACCTATTAGAATAAGGTCTCTTCACAGTTCTCTGCTTCCTATGGGTTAAATAAAGAGAAACACACTATCCACCCCAACCCTCTCTGGGCAGTAGTGAAAATTCTGTGAATCCACATGTATGAATTTCAGTGCCAAGGAAGACTAGTTAAGATTTAATGCCAGATTCTGCTGGACTATTCTTCATTTCAGTTGATGAGTTGCTACTTTCTGAAAACAAGCCTGCTTTTGTTACCAGAGAAGAACAAGATTTCTGGGAGCTTGTTTTTAAGAGGAATTAGCAACTGTCTGATGCACAGAGTTGTATTGGGCACTTGGGCTGAGTAACTCCTCCATCAAACTTTGAAAAAGAAGTGCACACTTGATAGGAAGCCAAGCTTTTCAGCGTTAATACATCAGTCTAGTTTTGTCAGGAGATGAAGCAATACCATTGTTGAAGGCAACCATAAACTTCTGTTTAGCCACTGTGGGGACAGAATAGTGTATGATGAGAGAGCCTCCCCCCATTTTGGAATCCTCTGGACCATGCTGGGGAAGGCTAACAGTGAAACTGGAGGATACAGTTAGAACATCTTCAGAAATTGAATGTCCTTCAGGGATAAACAATTTCTCTTTAACTCAGTACAAGGTTGCTTTTGTTTTGTGTTTGGTCATCTGAAGGTAAACATGAGCTTCATTTGTAAGAGCAATTGTGCAGGCATAGAGTGGAACCACCTCCACCAGCGCACAGGACTCACTCTTGGCTGGAGCTTTAAAGCCACTGTGGTGGCAGGACCTTGTTGCTGCCCTGCCGCCGAAGAAACACCTGGGTCCGGAGCTGGGACGACACCATGGCAACCGGTGCTGGGTCCACTTTCACCAGCGCATGGGACTCGCCCCTTGCTGGGGCTTTAAAAGCTGCCATGGCAGCGTCACAGCCACCCCTGGTCTAATTGTGGGTGGGGTGGAGAGGCTGTCCAAGTAGGGCAGTATATAAATCAAATTAACAACAACAACAATAACAACAACAACAACAACCATATTTGCCTAATCACATAATGTGTTCCTGAAACAGGCCTTTGGTTTCAATAATCCTCAAGGTCCTTCTTATTTTTTTTTTGTCTGAACTGAAATAGACTATGTCTCTTCTGGACAGCTTCTGAATATTATACTTCACATGGAAAATGCAGTAGATACTAAAAATATCCTGAATCCATCTTTTGCATGGGAGATATCCATGTAAGTAGATACCCATGCAAATTTCAATGCAAATACATCATTCACCTGCCAACACAGTCTCTAATTATTTTTTTTTTTTTTTTTTTTTTTTTTTTTTTTTTTTTTTTTTTTTATAAATTTTATTTAGGTATATTGAAAAAAAGATACAGAAAAACACAAAAAGATACAAAAATACAGATCTATAAAAATACAGAACAAAACAATTACAAAAAAAAAAATATATATTGAAATATGAAGACCTTGTAAATTATTCTATTCAACAATATTTCTTTTACCACTCTACTATTAAACATGATCTTCTCCACTTTGTATTCTACAACATCATTAACATCACCCTGGTGCTATGTGTAATGTCCGGGGGGATCTATACCTTCAACATTTCCAAAAGTCATACTGATCTTGTGCAGGGAGTATGCCCTTTTTTCTCTCTAAAGTGTAGTTTATAAAAGGTTCCCAGATCCTCCAAAAATTGTTGCTTTGCACTTTTCCTTTCCTGCAATTTAAATCCCATGTAAGTTTTTCGTTTAAGGCCAGATCCCACATTTGCTTATACCAATCTTGAATAGTTGCCTGTTCATTACTTTTCCAGTTTTTCAATTTGAACAACATGGAGCAATTTAAAAAAATGTTCAGAAATCCAACAATGAAATAGAAGGAAAATAAGAGCTGGATTTCGGATGAAAATGCAGATGGTGAAACATCATTAGGAAAAATGTATTCAAAGAGTTATTCATTGGAAATGAAGTAAAAGGTGATGCTAGGAAGCTAGACACCAAAACTATGATTGAACCTTTTTTAAACCTTTTATAGAGAAACACATTCTTTGCAACTGAAGATTGATTTCTGTTCTCTTGCTTTTCTTCTCTCTTGGAGCCAAAATATAGGACAGAATACAGAGCCTTCCAGAGGTAGGACACAAATTTCCCTACCCACCAGAAAATGCTGCTATGGCTTCTACAGCTGACACTGGTTTCGTGTCAACAGTTAGCACTGGGACAACAGAAGAAGCAGGCATACAACCATCTTTTGTCTTGGTTCCCCAACTACAGTGAGATCTATTGTATTTCTTTTTAATGTGATGTGGAAGATAGTATTTCTTTTTCAACTATAGTAGATGTGTTGTGTTGTGGATAGAGTGACAAACTGGGACTCAGGGTTAAGTTATCTGTAGCAGCTGCACAGCAAAGTGAGGGCAGGTTTTAGGCAATTTTATGTTCAAATGCAAGTCTCCTAGTTCTCCCACTTTTAGCCCAGCTAATAAACACACTTCCACTAGATCCTTGAGAGGAAGATAAATATCATTTACTCACAACATGAATCTTGATGAAGTTGATTTTAGAAAGAAGTAAAGTCTTTCTTCTAGCCATGTGGCCTAGAAGATGGAGGAGCTCAAAAGGACATCTTTCCTCTTCCAAAACAGAAAGTAAGAGAGAGAAGGCCAGAGTAAAACAAAGGCCTTAACACATGCAAATAGGGTCAGGAGATCTCTTAGGCAGAAAATAACCTTTCTAATTGTAATTAAAGGCAAACAATGCAAAACAACTTCCTTTAGGACAGATTAGTATTTCCTGTCTCTCTGGCTACTGCATGCTGGGGTTACACTAGAATACAGAAGAAGTAGGTTCAAATTCCTGCTCAGCTCTGGATATTCACTGGGCGAATGGAAATAGTAAAACCACTCCTGAAATTGACAATTGGAAAGGGCATTGATGCTTAAATATTGAACTGATTTAGTTTTACTGAACAAAATTTTGCAGGGATAATGCTTGAACGTGAGATAAGGGGAAAATATTTCTAATTTTGATAAAGCAAATGTATTTAATGTCTATTTAAGCTTTTGCTTTACAGAACCTTTCTAAATGTTCACTTTGAGGGTTATTTTCTTCTCTGTTTCTCTCTTATCCCCCCTTCTTTCCTTTCTCTGTAAAAGTTGAGCTAGATTATCTTTTGTTTCTCTAACAGAAAAAAGCCATAATGAAGACAAAGGTAAAAATCCTAAACTTTTTTTTTAAAAATGAGGTTTTTACCCAAACTACTCATCAATGAAATCTGATGCTAGGTTTACAATTTTTCAAGCTGTCCAAATATTACTTTGCTGCCCCTTTAATCCTGAATGCTGAGGTCGATTAATGCAGAATAATACTAAAGATACATAATTACTTGGCAACTCCTTTGTAATATTTATAGTTGATGAAACTGCAAATACAGGCAGTTCCTTGACCCCCACTGTTTTAAAATTAAGATTCCAGACCCTGTTTTTAAAGTAGCAGCCACAGCAAAAGATTGCCACAGCTCATAGACAAATCATATTTTTGGATGTTAAAAGTGCCAGGCTTAGTCCCCTATATGACCAGGTAAGGCTAGGCAAGACTCTGAAGAGTTGCTGCCTGTTAGTGTGAGGAACAAAGAGATTAACAGACCAATAATTGGAACTGGTAGATTGGTTAGATTCCTATATTCATATATGGGGGGAAATTGGGGGGGGGGATTTACCAAAAAAAGCCTAAATTATCTTTTTTTTTTTTTTTTTTAAGAATGGATTTTATATAGGGTTTTAAAAATCTCTGCTGTTACTGTCCCAGTTTTTTGTGTATTGGTTTCTTGGAACTACTGCTTAAATATTTTATTTATTTCTCTTTTGGTGGCCAGATTTTATTTGCTTCACTTATTTATTTTATTTATTTGTGATTTGGGGAAATATCTGGGCCAGTCTCCATTTCAGATTGTGCTCGCCAAGACACCTAAGGGATGAGGTTTTCACTTTGGGAGACAAGATGGCAGTCTTGGAGGTTGGTGTGTCAAAAGGGGCCACTCTTCCAAGGTTCAGATTTTCAACTTTGAAAGAATAACTCCCTGATCTTTAGAACACTTCTCAGCCCCAGTCTTTCCTTTAACCTGCCTCATGCCCTCCATTTTACAAATGAAAACTGGAATGTACCTCTGAATTTGAAAAGAAGATGGCAGATCAACAGAGAGGCATGACTGAGAGGGTATGGCCAGGGAACATGAGGTCATGGCCAACTATGTGGCCAGAAAAATCAAGCACATTCACCAAGCACTTGTATTTCGACTTTTCGACTTTGAAAAGTCGAAAAAGTTGGTGTGCATGCATGTCTATAGTGCTTGGCGCGTATGCACGGCCTCCTTACTGTCCTCCTTGCTGTCCTTGTGTTGTTGGTGGGTGGGTGGGTGGGTTGAGGGGTGTGTATGTGTGTGCGTGCTTATTTTTATTTTATTTTATTATTATTATTTTTCTTTGGCTCCGCCCACAATGTAATGATGTCATGATGTTGGCTCCACCCACACTGATGACATCACAGTGGGGTAGTAAAAAATTTGACATCCCACCACTGCATTCAAGCAACAATTATTAACAAGAAAGAACAAAAAAAGCCCTGTGATATTGTAGACATAGAAATCTCCAAAATGTGTGTGTTGCATTTAGAGAGCCCTGAGAAAGGAAGGAAAAATGTTTAGTATTTGCTCAATATTTTCTGAGCCTACAGTAGTCCCATGTTCACCTGGGAAACTGCAGCTTGTCTCATTTGGGGAAACATTGGGCCAATATGCATTTCAGTATTTATGCAATGTGGAACTCCAGCAGTAGAAACTGTTGTGACAGTCTGACAAGTTTCCTGGCTGTACATGACAAGAACCTACTAATACAGCCACAGCAGCTTCTGAGGCTAAGCGCTATACCAGGGGTCAGCAACGTATGGCCTGCAGGCCTGATCCGGTCTGTCAGAGTCCGGCCCTGACAATTGGTGTGAAAGAATTGAGACTGCAGTCTTGGATATGGTGCTTAAAAATCAGTCTGACTCTCTCTGTGAATTTCTCTGCCTGCCATCTAGCAGGGCATCGATTCTTACTGAGCCACCAAAAAAAAAAGGGGGGGGGGTTACATCAGAAGAATGGGAGTGGTTAACATTGGAAGGGTGGGACACACCCATCTAATAATTACAAAACACATTTGTTTAACAGCGTTTCTGCCTTGGAATATATCTTGCAAGCTTAGAATTGTTCATTAGTTAGAAATTCAGCTAGAATGCTTATCATATTGTACACAGCTGATTGCTCTTGTGGTCTGGACATATCCCATTATCACTAGTTTACATCCTGCTTTAACTATTTCTGTCACACAGTTACAAACAGCATTTGCAGAGCCTGACAATTGATACATAGGCACAAATAAGATACAATTAAATCTATACACAGGTACATATAAGGTACAATCACAATTAAGGCTACAAATGAATTTCCACACCGGTCCATGGTGCCAAATTATCCAGCGTGTGCCCTCACTCCCGCTGCCACAGCTGCTGCCATAATTGGCCGCGGACTCGATTATGGCTGCCGTGAATAGCGGCAGGACCACCACTTTGGCCCCCTCAACTGTCTGAGGAAGCATGACCTGGCTCTTGACTTTAAAAGGTTGGTGAGCCCTGCTCTATGCAAATTATTGGGCAGTATATTGGCCCAGACTTCATTGTGCTTTGTGAAAAATAATGAACCATTGTGACTGAACAGTGATGCCAAGATGGAAGTTGACATGCCTCGGACCTGTCAGTACCTTCACTATCATTTCCTTATCTTTGGTTGAATCCTCTCTCCAGAAATTTAAGATTCACAGCAAATATCTGTCTCAATAAAGTTCTATTCTATCCAGCCACTAGTTCACTTTCCAAAACCCTGGGGAACATGAAATAAAAGCTCCCCCACCCCTGGGAAATCCAGTAAGATGCATAAAAAATATGTCGTGTGAATTCTCTTGCAACAAAAATATCAAAGAGAGTCTTCAATAGTTTTAAAAACTATTCCTGGCTGCTTTTATCCTGTTTTTAACTCCTTCATTCCTACAGCTACGTTGCCTTCTATGCTCTGTAAAACAGATTTCAGATGTCTGCCGTAGGGGTAGTTTCCCCCACAATTGCAATGTTTACCCAGGAACTGGGAAAGAATAGGTTGCCTTATAAATCTATGGTTCTGTCAATGACTTCATTCAGAAAGAATCAGACAGGAAAGTAACCACATGCTTTGCGGCATATCTTGACTTGTAGCAGTAGCGGGGATTTGCTTTTTTTGTTTGTTACTTTTTTAAAAAAATTAAGCAAACAAACAATTTGGGAATCCTGTATAAAACAAGGAGGAAAGAAGCATGAAAGCTGTCCAACAGAACTGTGTCGCAGTAAAATATGGACTATTTTCAGGAACAAATTACTGTCTTTGCTTCAAGGAGCCAGGCTGAAAAGACAACCAGAGAGAAGAGGTTTGCCATTGTATTGTAATCAGTTTAGGCTTTGCCCTAGATACCCCAAAAAGTTTGTAATAAGAAAGAATTCCTTCAGCGGAGCATGTCACCTTTTCTGCTGTTCTCACAGCATAACAGATAACTTTGGCAAAATCACCAGGCGTGCCATAACAGTTCAACTAAAGTGGCTTACATTTACAAACTTGAATATACATGGATATAAATTTTGATCTAAATCAATCAGAGTCCAGTTCAAGCACTGGGTTTGGAGTGTTTCCAAAATCTAATGCTTGGAAAAGTTACTTTACTGGCTCACAACTCCCAGAATCTCCCACTTACCATAGTCAATGGCGAAGACTGAATGATTCTGAGAGCTAAAATCTCAAAAATGTTTTCCTAATTCTGAGCCAGATATGACTAGAAGGAATCTGATGCTGTCATCTGAAAAAGCAATTTTTCCAGGCTCTGCTCTTCCTAAGGGTTATTTTGTAATTGTCTAGCTTTATTTACATACATTTATGAGCGTCTCATAATGCCACTTTCCACCTATGTAAAGGTAAAGGTCACTCTTTCTTGAAAGCCAGTTGTATCCAACTCTAGGGTTCAGTGCTCATCTCTGTTTCTTAGCTGAAGAACCAGCACTGTCTACTTCTGCAGACATTTCTGTGGTCATGTGGCAGGCATGACTAGACACCAGAGTGCACAGAACACTGTTTACCTTCCCACTGAAGTGATCCCTACTTGCAATTTCTTGCTTTTGAACTGCTAGGTTGGCAGGAGCTGGGACAAAGACGGAGCTCATTCTGTCTTGCAGTATTCGGGTATCGAACTGCTGACCTGCCACCTTCTAGTCAGCATCTTAGCCACTTGAGCAGCTGCAGTCTCCTATATAGTACTCTACAAAAGGAACTTTAGCAAGCTTACAAGTTGCTGCATTTCTTGATTTGGTGGGTTGGACCCAATAACTTTCAGGGCTCTACAAACTTATTCTATGGCTGAAATCCTATTGTTTAATATAGACAGTTATACTGGGGTAGGCTTATTATATCAGGGGGGATTTCATGAGTTAGCTTATCCACAGCTTCCATTGATTCAGCTGGGCTTAGTCTTGGTATGAGTTGCTGTGTTAAAATAAATTGTAATAAGAGAAGCCCATTTGAATCAATGCAACCTATAACAGAGTTGACTCAACAAATCCCCACTGATTTAATGGGTCTACTCTAGTGTACCACACTAAGTAATAGGATTTCAGCCTCTAGTGTGCTTCACCCCCCCTTGTATCTGTTTTTATCTGCTTCGCTGTTTTAATGTTTTAAATTTTTTATGAACTTTTAAGGTTTTAGATATTGATATGATTATAGTTTATCCATGATGGTAATTTACGCTGTAAGCAAGCCGCCCAGAGTCGGGTCTACCTAATTGGGCCGGGATACCAAATGTGAGCCATAAATAAATAAAAATAAATAAATAAATGACCTCCCAGAAGTATCCATTCTATTTAATTTTCCACAGACTTCTAAGAATTTAACTGGGACTGTGTGACTGAACAACACATTAGGTAGTTGCACAGTCCCACAGGTCCTCCAGAAGAGGGGAATGGTAAACCACTTTTGAGTATTCTCTACCTAAAAAAAACTCTGAAAAGAGTTGGCATAAGTCAGAATTGACTTGTCGACACATTATTATTTTTGTTAGTCCCAAAGAAAGGAAGAACTGGAGAGAAAAAAGGGGGTGGAATAAATTATTAGATTTTTTTTTGCCTTATTGTTGCAGTTCAGTTAATGGTTGTTCTAACTATTAATGTTACGAAAAGAGGTTTAAATATGATAAGAAACTAAAGTCCTTTTTGAAGAACCAAGTCTTCATCCATTTGTCTTGGGAATATAATATAGCTCTTCAAATTGCTTACTCAGATACACAGAGGGTGCCAAAATGTTATCTATGTCTTACTTTTTGAAATTTTTGAAATGGTAGCATGCTAGTTTCTGTTTCAAGCATATCAAAGAAAAGACAAAAAAAAACCCAAAAGTCTTTAAAGTGCCACATTTTTTGTCTTGTTTTGTTTACTTTTTCAAGTTGAATTGAATTACAGTAGCAATGTAGTATGATGTTTGCTCAAAAGATTGAATGCTAGCATCATCATGGGACAGTGGGACAGCCAAAGAAAATGGCAGAAGCATGGTTGTAGTTTGAGGAGCAGAAGACCATTTTGAAGTAGTGTTTGAAATTTGAGCACATTGTGGAAATACAACCACTATGCAGCAGAACCTCCAACATGCTTAACAATTGCACGGAAGAAGGCAGTAATTGAGGTAAATAACCAGAAAGGTGGTTTGTTGATATGCTTCTAGGGCTGCATCACCCAGAATTTTTAGGGAATTACCTAGGGCTGGATTTTTCAACCTTGGGCCTTCAGGTTTTCTTGGACTTCAATTACCAGTAGCCCAAGTCATCACATTTGCTGATCAACAGTCCAAAAGCATCTGTCAGCCCAAGGTTCAAAAACCCTGGTCTAGGATATTTCCGGAGATTTCTGGGAGCTGCAGTCCAAAAAATTCAATACAATACATCCATAAGATTTACCTAATTCTGTTCTCCGTATTTTATGCTAAGCAACTCTGTAAGGTAGGTTGAGCCAAGAATGCCAAGTTTTGAGACTAAGCTTGGATTTGAATATGAACATGGGTCTTCTTCTGAAACCATCACAAACCATTATACTATACTGGTTGTCTGAGAGCAGCAGTTACTACATATATGATGTCAAGACTGAAACATATTGGTAGCAAAACAATGCAACAGGTTATTTTTTCTTAATTTGCATAAAATGGAAAAGAATATTGATTTGCATAGCATATGGGTTTGCACTCCTATTATAAAGTTAAATCCCACTATCATGCAAATAAAGCTGACTAGTAATAATATATATGAGTAATCGAGAAATTATGCTTTGGGGGTTTGAAGTAAAATAGGGCAATGGTAGAGACTGTTTAGAAACTGTTTCATTTCATTATATTTAATTGCACTTTGGGGACATCGTGTGGTTGTTTGGAAAATGGCAATCAGCAGCAATCATTCTACCTACTTAATGATTGCAAGATGACAGTAAGGGAAGCAGAGGATGCTTCACAAAAAGATAACGAAGCTCATGTGAGTATGCAATATGTATTCCATTTTTTAAAAAAACCTTTCATTCAATAATGCATTTAAACACTCTATGACAAAAAATAAACAAGTGAAAGAAAGGCTCAAAGCTAATTTAAAAGAACCATCTGTTTAATCTACCACACTTGTCTCTCATTGATTCTAAACACATGTCATTGGATTCATAACATGTTGTAAATTAACACAGTATACATTTATTTCTATTTCATAGTCAGAAGGGGACAGTGATACTGGAAGACATTAATGAAGTGTGACCCCCCCCCCCCCCAATATAAAGGATAAAGAAAAGGCCAATGATGCTCCAGAACCTCTGTGGAATATGACTGGTTATTCCAACCTAAAATAGCCTCCCTCTGTGTTATAGGAATCTCACCTAGGTCTTTCTGGATTTTTCTATAGAAAGATCATAATCAGAACATCCTCAGTCATCTTTAAATATCAGCATGTAGGCAATTTTTTTAAAATTTCTGAGATGCCACTGAACTTGTTTGTTGCATTATTGAGAATGTTCCAGCTAGAAGTATCACAAGAAATATGAAGCTGTTCATATCCTGTGTACATTTCTCAATAATAATATTGGGTTGAAAAGATTTTTGCGGGATAAACTCTGCTCAGGGGACGCTTGAACGAGGCTCCTTTCATGTCTCCAAGAGCTGGGATAGAGATGGGCACTCAATCCATTATGCCGTACCCAGGTCTCAAACAGCCGACTTGCCAGCCTTCCAACTAACAAGGCAAGCTTCTTAACCACTGAGCCACCACAGTCCCAAATTTCTCAATGTTTTGGCAGTATATATTACTCCAGAGAGATGGGCCACTTCAGTAGGGCTGTGGGCAGAATTTTACCCCTGTAGGACTCATCATCGGCTTTGTCCCCTCAAATACATTTTTAAAAGGACCATACCTATACAGCCACTGTATTTTTTAGACTTCAGTTGGGGGATTTCTACTCTGACCTTTCAAAAGAAACAACTGTTATTCCTAGAAGTAGGAAAGTCAATTTCTTGTCTGAACGTTTACATTTTATTTCACTGGGAGCACTGAGGGGACTACAGGGGTGGAAAATTGTTCTGGGACAGGGGCTTCACGTGTCTTATGGCCTGCATGTGAATGATGGAGTGGTATATTGTGTAGACCTTCATTTTGATTGATGGATTAATTGGTTTTTAGAATAAGGATCAAACTAATAATACACTGAACATATTTCTAGAAATAATGCTCCTTAAAGTGATGAAAGAGATCTGTTTATTATTGTGGTCATGATTTTTCTTAGCTACGTATTAGCATGTTTTATTTAGTGATTGGCCATATGAAGGTAAGGTAAAGGTAAAGGTCGCTCAAACACCAGTCATATCCCACTCTACGGTTCAGTGTTCATCTCTTTTTATAGCCAAAGAACCAGCAAAGTCTGCATCTGCAGACATTTCCATGGACATATGGCAGGGATGACTAAACATTGGAGTGCACCGAATGCTATTTACCTTCTCACCGACATGGTACTTATTTATCTACTTGCATTTTCTTGTTTTTGAACTGCTAGGTTGGCAGGAACTGGGACAGAAATGGGAGCAGCACTCGGGTCTTGAACTGCTGATCTAAAGACCTTCCAGTCATCAAGTTCAGCATCTTAACCACTAAGCCACCACAGTCCCATAAGAAGGTACACACAACCACAACTTGAGAGTATGCCTGCTGAGGGACTGCTCTTTCTGTTTTAGGAGAAAAATGGGTTGGTAATGGTAGGGAATAGATCTTCCCCTTAACACCTAATTTGACCTTGCAGAAAGAATGAAATTTACCTTTCTACTTGATTGCTAGCGTTCTATGCCTTGGGATACAAATATCCGCCAACTCAGATTTATTTATTTACTTACTGAATTTCTATACTGCCCATCTGGATGTTAAATTATCTGCCTGACATTCATAACCCTGACACTGGTTTACCAGCTCAATGAGAAGCTGACCTCAAAGTCAATATTCTTAGGACCAAGAGGGTAGCTTTTAAAACCACAATGGAATATTTCAGTGTCCTCCAAAAGCAAACGATTGTTCTACTCCATAAAATTTGATATCATCTCCTGAAATGTTACCAAGTACAGACAGTGTGCACTGTTCTAGCTTGCTAGATAAAATCCTAGTTGTTGAAAAACCTTGAGTCAAAAGATACTTGTTTGGAATAGCCCAAAGGAAGGATCTTTATTTCTAAGAAATATCTTCTGAAATGACATCTAAAGAGTCTTTGCTTTTGTTTGATGAAAAGGCTGAAAGTCTGAGATTCAGGATTGTTTGCTTCCTACAAAATTCACGTACCGGTAAATTAGTTTGCTCTATAGAAATGTGAGAATAAAAGTTGTCTCTTTACCGTATTTACCGTATATACCATATTTGTGAGCATATAAGATGCACCAGAGTATAAGATGCACCCTGTTATTACCAGAATAGCCCACTATTGGCCACTAGATACAGTACAAGATGCACCCCACTTTCCCAGTGTATTGAACAGAAAAATATATACAAATTGGTGTTTGAGTATTATAACACAACAGATATATGTATAAAGAGTATATATTTCATAAATAAGTTTAAAAACGAGATTCTTTTATTATATTGAATTCAAGGGAGGTTTTCATTTTTATTGTATTGTTTTTGTATTGTTCTTATTGTATTGTAGTATAAGTACAGTATGGTTTTTTTGTATTGAAATGTTATACGTGTATTTGGTTTGAATTTCTTTTTTATTATTATATACTTTGAAAATTAATAAAACAATTAATAAATAAATAAAAAGAAAATGAAACCTACCATCATAGAACTGCAACACTTTTTTTGTTGCTGTTGTTCAGTCACATCAGGGCCGTAGCCAGGATTCTAGGTGTGGGCGGGTGAATATCTTTTTCAGTATGGGCAACAAAACCTCTTTTCAATGCATCCTTATGGAAAACCGTGCTTTGCCAGGGTGGCCAAAATGTTAACTCCAGGCACCCCTATCCTCCACCATCTTCCTAATCCCACTAGGATTTATGCATAAATTGGCAGGTCACCAGTTTGAGACCTAAGTGCTACATGCAGTGGTGGGCATCAGCAGGTTCACACCAGTTTGCCAGAACCGGTAGCAGAAATTCCAGCTGGCTCCACCCATCCAAGTTTTATAATAAAGTAGTCCTAATTCGGGTGCAATGCAGGGCTTCATCCCTGGCCACGCCCACTATACCATGCCCACAGTGTGGTAGTAATTTTTTTTGAGCCCACCACTGGCTGCATGGCAGCATGAGCTCCCATCATTCGTCCTAGCTCCTGCCAACCTAACAGTTCAAAAGCAAGAAATTGCAAGTAGATAAATAGGTACCACTTTGGTGGAAAAGGTAACAATGTTTCATCCACAGATTACCACTTATTGCCCCATGGGAAAACTTTTGGGGGCAATTTGCATGTGAAAACAGCTGACAGGAAGAAGGTTAGTCATTACCTGTTGTTGTTTTTTTAAAAACCTTATAAGTTCTCCATTTTAAAAAACAAAGGAGAACATTCCTGGAACTTTATATAGTCAATTCTGTGAAGTGTGTAACTTTTTCCCATGAACTTATTTTTTTGCCGAGTTGGGAGCTAATAAAAAGGATGATTCACACACACATATATAGCATCTTTCAACAAGAGGTTATGCAGTTTATTTGAAATGCAAATTAACAACATCTTTTAAAATGCTATGAAGTTTCACAAGTACCATATTGTTGTTCTCAGGACTCACTGACTGGTGTGGGGGCAGGCCTAGCAGCAAAGCTTGGGGAAGTTATTTTTTTTTAAAAACTATAGCTGCTTGAACACTCTTCAGTCAAAAAGTCCACCATGTTATGAGCTACAACTCGTAGAATCCTTCAGGAAAAATATGGCCATTGGCCATGTTAGTTGGAATATTCTGGGAATTGTAGTTCAAACAAGGAATTTACCTAAATTCAGTGATCAAAAGTAAGAGAGTAGAGGAGGAAGAAATGAATCCACACTATCCTCTTTGAGATGAGAACCTGGTGTCAGGTAATAATAGGCACGTCAACATTAATTCACTTTTTGTTTAAATCTAGGATATAATTTAAATTATACTCTAGTTTTACTTACACTAAGACTGTCACTTCTCTTTAATTTTGTGATTTGGTTTGCAACCTGTACATTTTGTCCATGCTGGAAAAAAGGCTCAGAAATGAAAATGAGGAAAAGTTTATTTTGCTGTTGCACTTCTTAAACTAAGGAACACCCATCTTATTAATCTAGCAAGTGGCCTTTATACAGCCTTGCTTACAGGCCTGGGAAAATGAGAATTATTGTGTGTGTTCTTGATCACTTATTTAAACAAGCCACAAATCAGCTATTTCCCCATGAAAACCATTCTTGTTACCTTAAAGTCTTTGGATGTCCAGATGAACTTCAACCCTGAAGAAACATTTGGGTGACAGCCAGCAGATGACAGCTGCAGTAGCAAAATGGTATAAAAGCTGTACTTGGCATCAGAGAGCTTTTGGTAACCTGCTTTTTTTGAAATTGTCTGGATTTATCTATGGATTATTTATATGAGGAATCAATCATCACTAAAGAGAGCTTCTGATTCAACGATGTTGCTTGCACAGCTGGTATCTAAAGGTACCTCATTTGTTTTGTCGATGGGTGATTATTTGCTTTGGCTATTAATGAGACTGGTATACCACCATAGGTTTGAATAACAAGAGATGGCACAGCCCACAGGACTTAGATGTGCAACATTTCAGAGTGCTCCTGGACTTAGTACTAACTGTAGAACCGTGATGGTGAACCTTGGCACTCTAGATGTTCTTGGACTTCAATTCCCAGAAGCCCAAGCCCCCGTGAATCCACATGAATGGGTTTGCTGTGATTCATCCAGCCTGCGCCACCCTCATTGCTCCCGGAAGCGGAAGTAAAACACACCCTCCTCAATCTTCCTTATCATTACATTGGCTATTCCTTTTTTTATTTCCTTCACAGTTACTGCCTCCTCTCCTTCATGAACATTTGTCTCCTCTCTCTGCTCTTCTCCAACCACTGATATTTCAAATGCCCCAGCCACCTTACTGGCCTCCTTTTTCCAGTTTATGAGAGAGCTGCTGGTTCTTCTTCTTCTTCTTTCATGTCCTGATCAAACCCTGGACTGCCAAAATGAAGCCACTTTCTTGGCTTTGTTGTTACTTAAGCCCTCATTGGTGCATGTTTCTGGCAGTAATCAGGAGACCAGTAAATGAAGTTTCTGGTAAGAAATCCTCTCCTTGTAGTTCTTTCTCACCATGTCCTTCTCACAAAATAACATCTGACAGAGTGTTCTGAATAGAATTTTTCAAGGTAAGTGGTTTTACCAGTAGCAATGCTCCAGTGAGTTTCCATGGGGACTCACATCCATGTCTCCTGAGCCCTAGTCTGTCACTCTGTCCACTATACCACACTGGCCTTAACACTTGGGGGCACAGATTACTCCAAGTCACTTTCCCCAGTACCAAACTGCCTGCATTCTGAAGGAAATGTATATTTATTTCTCTTTTTGTCCTACTTTTTCTCCTACTGCCAAGGAGAGAGTCCAGGGTTAATGAGCCTATTCAATTTCTAATTACATATTCAGTTTACCCTAAATATGAAATTCATTTTAACATAAGGAGCTAGACAGAATCTAGCCCTTCCCCCTGGTTTGCCGGGTGCAAATGAGTGGATGGTTTAAATGCTAAAATCATACTATGACAATTGATTTATGAAGATAATGCAGTAGAATACACACCATGTGTGAAAAATAAACAAATAAACATGACTGTGCCTTTTAAGTTTTATATTAAAATGATTTATAGGTCCAAAAAATAGTCAATGTTCCCTGCCAGGAATCAAGGTTACCTGTCAGGTGTCAGCCAATATTTAACTACGGTACTCAGCAAGATTAAGTATAAGAATACATTAACTTTAAAGATAGATTTCTACCAGGCAGGACAAGGTGGAACTTTCTTCTACTAGATGGTTTCCGGGTTCTGGTCAAGTGTTTGTACATTTCCTTTGTTGCTGTGAATTTCTGTTCACAGGAGCACCAAGGTGGCAGGTCTCTGGTAAGTGAGACAATATCTATCTTCCTTAAATTGTTGCTAATTTTAAACAGAATTAAGTAGGAAAAGAGGTAGATGAAATGTAAAAACAGAACGTACAAGATAACCACAGAACTGAACATTAGATTTGATCTAGAGCAGAGCCACTGAAATCAGCGAGACTTTATCAATAATGATCTCTTGATGTCCCACTGATTTGGATCCATTATAAAGAGAGATGTTATCTGGAATCTGAAGTCAAGGAATACAGCACTGAAGCCACAGTAAGGTCCAATACTGAAAAATAAGTTGTAAGGCAAGGTGAAGTAGACTAAGAAAGATTTGGTGCAAAACAAAAAGCCAGTTCTTACTCAGAGGCTTAATTCTATTATTATTGGAGATGTTTCACTCACAATTAATATAAATAAATGACATTTTAAATACCACCATACAGATTATACAACATTTTTACATTATTTGTTTGTTTACAAATCCATCTATATAGAATAACTAATCTATTGGGAGAATTGTTAAGACATTCTATAATCTGTGTTATATAGGCAATAAAAACTAATTACAGTATTTCAAATATACCAAGCAGTCATTCATTCATTTCCATGTCAGAGATTACTTTGGGTTGAAAGGATTTTTGCAGGGCACACCTGGATGAGGCTCTTTTTATGTCCCCTATCGTGCAGCTCTCAGGAATCGAACACGTCTTTCCAGTCTCCAAGTCTAGCATCTTAAGCACTAAGTCACCAGGCAGTCAAGATTGCCATATTAGCCTGCTGCAGCAAAACCAGGAGAGACTTGTGACACCCATAAAGGTCAACAAGTTTTGTTGGACGTAAGCTTTCAAGGACTGAAGCCCGTTTGCATCTAAGCCAGAAGAGTAACGTGCCTTGGCGGGGCCCCGTATAAAAATTAGTTTGGGGGCCCTTAGGAAGGGTAAAGATTTGTTTTGCTTATGCACGTTGGGGGGCCCTGTGGCCCGGGGGCCCCGTATAATTGATACGGCAGATACGGCGGTAGCTACGCCTCTGATCTAAGCACTGACCTTGACCAGAGTCCTGGTAGTGCAATGGTTAAACTGTGGTATTGCAGCCAAAACGTGGATTTGAACCACCCAGAAAGTGCACCAAGTGCTATGGGGTGCTATAGAAGTGTAATTGTTATAACTGCTGATGAAATAAGCTACAGTCCACAACAGCTTATGCCAAACAAAACTTGCTATTCTTTAATGTGCCACAAGATTCTTTTTTACACATTCCTTAATGGCAATGACAGACATCAGATTCCTTTCCTATCCATAATGTGGGTGTTAATTGCCAATATATTAGCTATACTAATATAAGCCCTGAAGAAACCCCTATAACCTTCTACATTGTGTATGCATGCAGTGAGATCTGTGCTAGATGGAATAAGTGAGAAACTTGGAGATCTGCACTAGAAGCAAAACTTCCCCCAAATGCTCAACATTCATATTTGATAATTGTGGACAATGTTATGAAACAATGGCCAGTGTTATTATCCCCACATGAGGGCTAAGGATAAAAGAGTACAATTCTGATTTCAGCTCATCAGGGGCATATTTTAAGCTGTGTTAGCCTCATGTCCCTTTCCCTGATTCTATACATTTTATTCTTGTGTTTGTTCTTTTTCTGCATTGTGTTGAATCAACGTCTGACCTATTGATCTAATGGAATTGTCACGAATCAATTCTCCTATTTCTTATTTTATATTAACTGTTAGGTTTGCAACAAAATTATGGAAATAATGCTACCTCTCATTCTCATAGCAGTTTTTACTTTTAGACTTCCTCATCATACAAAATTTCAATGTCTTTTTAATGCATTTTAATTTTCAAAGTAAAAGAACAAGCTGTTCCTTAGTTTGTTCTGATGCCAACCACCTGCCTAGGTCTTGTGTAAAATAATTTCCCATAACTTCAAGTACTATAAGCTGAAAAAGCAGTGTTTGTAATGAGACCTGCCTACATGAAGGCAAAATTCTATTCCTATCAGCATACCCATAGATGAAGAAATCCATTATTAGTTCTCTGGTTTTCCTATATTGTAGATAAAGTTTACTTGCCTTCTCTTAGGACACTTGTCTGTCCATGATTTTACCACCTATAGCTGATAGATATCTCTTGTTTTAAATGACAGTTCATTGGAAATATGGCTGGTACTACTCTACAGAATTACACGAAGGCTTTGGAAGATACTTTCATGAAGTCATTCCTCAACTATATGAACAGTTGGCAAAGAAACACAACAACAGAAAAAAACTTGTTGCAAGAGAGACTTAAGGCTGAAAACCTGGATTATGTCATCTTGTATCTCATTGTAATGATTGGCATTTTCTCCTTCATCATTGTGGCAATCTTAGTGAGTACAGTGAAATCAAAAAGAGGAGAACACTCCCAGGACCCCTATCACCAGTACATTGTGGATGATTGGGGTGGAAAGATGAAAAGCCAGGTTCTGCTCCAAGATGATCTTAAAGCCACCATCCATGAAAATGCCGGAGCAAAGGGCAAAGGGAGTCCCTCATTAGCTTCATCTGGGGTAGAAGCTGCTACAGTGTGAATTAAGCTGGAATATTGAGGTGGATAATGTTATTCTAGGTTATTATGTCATCACACCTTTCAAAATTAATTGAATATTGAAATATACACCAAATTGGGGACAAGCTTTTAAGATTTTAAGGAACCCCCCCCCCCCATGATGTTACAAAGATCAGGATGGAGGTGGGGAAGAGTGATGATGTTGAAGTCATGAAGACTCAAAGACCAAAGGCTTAAGATTGTAGGAAAAAGTACAGACTGAAATGGATAAGACTGACATATCAACATAAATTCTTCTAAATCAGTATTTTATAGTCTGTATAAGTATGTCAAATAGGACCCTTCCTAATTCTGTGCAGCTCTTCTCAGAATCCCAAATAGTCTGGCTGACTGAACCTAAACTGGACAATACAATTAGCAACACATCATTAGAAGGGGGGTTTCCTGAAGAGATACAGGATGTCTGATTATTCTAAAATATATTAATCTCATACCAAGTTTTGAAAATTAGGTTGCTTTTGTTTCGTGATTGTTTGTTGGAGAAGTAAACATGATTTTCATTGGAAACTATAATATTTTCATAGAGGGGGAAAAAGTGATGCTATCAGGAATTTTTGTGCAGTTTGGTCATGACTGAAGGTCTCCAGAAAAATAACTTTTAAAATGACTGCTTTTCTAAAGTAAAAGAGAAATGGCATATACCTGCCACAAATAAAATTCAGTTAGGTTCCCTTCCCATCCTTTTTTGCTTTGCAACTCATGATGAAAAATTGCAGAAGGAGCCAGTGAGATGAACAAGCACAGTTGTCTTCTTCGCCAAGCTAGAACCGAGCTTCTCTTCAAAAGAACTAACTGCCCTGGAAGCGGAAGGGAAGAACGGTGAATTCTCAGCATTGCTATCTTTTTAGAAAACATCGTATCCTTTTTATTGACCTTGTGTAAGCATTTCTAGATTTTGCCAGCTAAAAGGAAAAATACAAATGTTTAAAATAAACCAATAAACCAAGCCTTTATGAAACATTCAGTCTCTTTTTTTGTCTTTTGGCACTCAGACATGCAGAAGAAGCTAGATGCCTATTTTAGCTCTTCACGTTGAAGGAAATGAAAAGCTATCTCAGAATCTGATGCAAAGCTAGGACAGTATGTCAGGATTCAAACAATCTAACTGTAAATAAGGAACAAAGTAAACTACTGATATATTTTTCATTCCTCTTATTCATGGGTGCAAAGGCTAAAATCCTCTTTGCTAGCTTTGAATCCTAATGATGATGATCTTATCAGTTATGTTAATTTTTTTTAAAAAAATCTCTAATTACTCCCAAAGACCCCAGGTTCCCATGAATCCCTTTTCTTTGTGAAAAACACATCTGCAGCTGTGGGACAGATGTGTGTATGAGTCTTTAATTTCTGAAAATTACCAAAGTTTTAATAGCAGCTGCAATTTTCAGAAATTAAGGACTGCCTCCATGGACCCTGAGAACAAAAACCTTAGGACCCTTGGAAGAGGATCTAAAATTTATTTTCAAATTATTTGTGTGGCTAATGACATCGTCAAGGACTGCAGTGGCTTAGTGGTTAAGACGCTGAACTTGATGACTAGAAGTTTGGAAGGTCAGCAGTTCGAGATCCAGCTGCTCCATGATGGAGTGAGCTCCCATCTCTGTCCCAGCTCCTGTTAACCTAGCAATTTGAAAGCAAGAAATTGCAAGTAGATAAATAGGTACCACTTCAGCGTTTTGTGCACTCCAGTGTCTAGTCGTGCTTGCCATTTGCCCACGGAAATGCCTGTAAATGCAGATAGCACTGGCTCTTTGGCTATAAACAGAGATGAGCACTGAACCCTAGAGTTGGATATGGCTGGCTTTTGAGCATGGGCATCTTTGCCTTACTACAGTTGGTGCAGGTGACTTCACATCCATGCTGTGAAATTTTGCAATAGAAATAAGCTCAGATTTACACGTGAGAAAAGATGGCTCTGAAATATAATTTGCAGCCGAGAAAGCTGTTGATTTAGGTTTGCTCCTGAACTGAGCCGTGGTTTGACTATGTCATTGGAAAATGGCTAAAAAGGTAAAAATTACACCTGACTCTGCCCTTGGTCTCAGCCCTGCCTCATGCTGGAATGTGCTCCAAGACTCCCCAAAAATTGAAATTTCCCCCCCACTGATAACAGATTCCCCATTTTTGCTGTAATTCACAGTGGACAGCAAGCAGTTTACAGGTGGCATGTGGCCCTTGAATTATATTTCTGTGGGCTCCTGCCCAGCTCTTTAACCCACATTTCTGGTCAATGTAGGCAGCCATAGTTATAGGTAGGTCATTTTAGTAGAATGTTTTGTTAAGAGTTCAGATTCTACATGTGGAACCACCAGAAAACCTTCGTCATTACTATTATCATAGAACTGTAGAGCTGGAAAGGAGCTTATGGACCATCAAGTCCGGCCCCATCAAGGAAGCAAAATGTGGAAATGAATTCCCCACCTCTGGTTCCATAAAGAGATACATAAGCCAAATGTTTTCTGTGTAATGAGCCAAAAGTGAAGTAGCAGCAAAAAGGGCAAATGCTATTTTAGGCTGTATTAACAGAAACATAGTCTCAAAATTCCACGAGGTGCTATTCTCCCTCTGTGCAGCACTGGTCAGGCCTCATCTTGAGTACTGTGTCCAATTGTGGACACCCCACACTAAGAAGAATGGCAATAAACTGAAACAAGTTCAGAGTAGGGCAACAAAGATGATCAAGGGAATGGAAAGAGTGAAGGAATTTGGTATGTATAGTTTTTCAAAAAGAAGACTGAGGGGAGATATGTTAACACTTTTCAAATACAGTACCTGAAAGATAATCAGACAGAGGAGGGTCTGGATCTGTTCTCAGTCATCTCAGCATGTAGGGCATGTAATAATGGATTCAAATTACAGGAACACAGATTTAGGCAGAATATCAGAAAGTACTTCTTAACTGTTAGAACAGTACGAACATAGAACGACCATGGAGCATGCCCTGAGGAGACAGTGAGTGCTCCATCATTGGAGGCATTCAAGAGAAAATGGACATCCATCTGTCACATCTCTTTAAATTGGATTCCTGCACTGAGCAGGGGGTAGGGTTTGAAGACCTTATTTATTTATTTATTTATTTATTTATTTATTTATTTATTTATTTATTTATATTGCTGCCCACTTGCCGAGGTGACTCAGGGCGGCTTACAGTCAAAACAGCAACAGTACAGTAAAAATCATAAAATACAACCTCACAAAACAATCAAAGCAGAACACAGACTAACTCCCCTCTGGCCATTTTTGTGGGCCCAGAGGAGGGGGCAATGTCCTTAGCTGCCTGCCAGGCCATAGAATCTTCTCCCTCAGGCCGTTGTTGTGGGCCCAGAGGAGTGGGCGATGTTCTCTTATAAGCCAGGGATGGCCAAACTACGGCCCAGGGGCCGGATGCAGCCCCCAACACAATTCATCTAGCCCACAAAGCCGTCATAACTCCTGGAAGCAGAAGTAAAATGCACCTGTACGCAGAAGCGTAGCGTGGGGGAGTCAGGGGTGGTGGTGGATGGCCCCAGGTGGTGCTTTTCAGGGGGCGGCAAAATGTCCCCACCGCTTTGGCCTTCCTTTGCCTGGGCTTAGGGAGCTGGACTTCCCAAGAAGAAGAAGGCCCTTTTGTTGCGCCGGTGGCTGGGCCGCTCCCTCTTTGCCTCCCGCTGGCTGTGGTTGCCCTTGCTCTGCCTCCTCTGCTGCCTCCCCCTGATGGGCGCCCCGCCGCGTGCTCACTGCTCTCCCCCCCAGCTGGCTGTCAGGGGCTCTCCCTGCCCTGGGTCTGGCCCCAGGGGCCTTGGAACAGGCAGCGAGGGGTTAACTGGGTAGGAGGTGGCGATGGTGAGCCTAGATGGAGGGAGCGGCGAGTTTGGTCTTCGCCCCAGGCAGCTGAAGCCCATGCGATGCCACTGAGTATGCTCTTACGTAATGGGTTATGTAAAGGCAAAGTTAGCAAAAATGTAGTACAAACACTAGAAATAAAATGATTGACATTTGTTGTTGTTTCACAGGGAAAGTAGATGTTAACAATACACTGAGCAATGGAAGATGGAAAGGTACAAACATACAAAGTGGACTGTGGTATAACAAAGGAATTAAAAACTAGCATAAAACTTGTTTTTCTGAAAAATGGTTTTTAATCTTATAGCACAACAACACCAATACAAACAACAACAGGTTTAGGCACAAAGCAAGGAGAGACTTGTGCTGAAAACAGTATGTGTAACCTTCTCATTGAAGTTGGTGGAAACCTATCTAAGTAAACAATGCAAAGAAATAGAGGAAAACAACAAAAGGGGTAGGACTAGATATCTTTTCCAAAAAATTGGGAAAATCAAGGGAACATTTAAAGAAAAAATGACCATAAGGGACAAAAACGGCAAGGATTTAGCTGATGCAGAAGAGATTAAGAAAAGATGAGTACACAGAGGAACTCTAAAAAAAGGACCTCAACACCCCTGATAATCACAATGATGAGAACATTGAACTTGAGCCAGACATCCTAGAGAGTGAAGTCAGAAAGACCCTAAAAAGCACTGCAAACAAGAAAGCCGGTGGAAGTTATGGCATCCCAGCTGAATGTTATAAAGCCCTAAAAGATGATAGAATCAAATTATTGCAGATTGTGGCTCAGATCACAACCTATTGATCGCAAAATTCAGGCTTAGACTAACGAAAATCATGTGGCGTTCTGTGCATTCCGGTGTCTAGTCATGCCTGCCATATGACCTCAGAAAAATCTGCAGAAGCAGACAGCGCTGGCTCTTCGGCTTTGAAACAGAGATGAGCACTGAACCCTAGAGTTGAATACAACAGGCTTTGGAGCAAGGGCAACCTTTGCCTTTACCTAACTAACCATTTGAGGGCTACAGTGGCTTAGTGGTTCATGTTGTTGTTGTTGTTCAGTCGCATAGTCGATTCCGACCCTTTGCGATCCCATGGATGACTGTCCACCAGGCACCTCTGTCCTCCACCATCCTCCTCAACTTGCTCAGCTTTGTGCCCATTGTGTCTACAATACCATCTAGCCATCTCATTTTTGGCCACCACCTTCTTCTTTGGCCCTTCACCTTTCCCAGCATCAAGGCTTTCTCAAGTGAATCCTCTCTTCTCATTTGATGTCCAAAGTACTTTAGCTTCATCTTTACTATTTGACCTTCTAAGGAGCAGTCAGGGTTAATTTCTTCGAAGATTGACCTATTTGTTCCCCTTGCTGTTCAGGGGACTCTCAAAACTCTCCTCCAACACCACATCTCAAAGGCATCTATTCTTCTGCACTCAGCTTTCCTAATGGTCCAGCTCTCACAACCATACATTGCCACGGGAAATACCATTGTTTTCACTATACGAATTTTTGTTTGCAATGTGATGTCTCTACTTTTCACTATGTTCCCCAGGTTTCTCATCGCTTGCCTCCTAAGAATCAGTCGCCTTTTTATTTCATGGCTGCAATCCCCATCTGCAGTGAGCTTTGATCCTAAGAAAGTAAAATCTGTCACTGCTTCTACTTCTTCCCCATCTATTTTCCAGGGACTGATAGAGCCTGTTGCTATTATCTTGGTTTTCTTTATTCTGAGTCTCAAGCCAGCTTTTTCACTTTCTTCTTTCAACCTAATCAGCAGCTTTTTAAAGTCCTCCTCACTTTCTGCCATTAGGGTGGTATCATCTGCATATCTCAAATTGTTGATGTTTCTCCCAGTAATTTTGATCCCAATTTGTGATTCCTCCATCCATGCATTGCACATTATGTGCTCTGTGTAGAAGTTGAATAAGCAGGGTGACAAAATGCAGCCTTGTCTTACTCCTTTTCCTATTCCAAACCACTCTGTCCTTCCGTATTCTGTCCTAAATGTTGCTTCTTGATTCATGTACAGGTTTCTCATGAGGCATATAAGGTGTTCTGGTATTCCCATCTCTTTAATTACTTGCCACATTTTGTTGTGGTCCACACAGTCAAAGGCCTTAGTATAGTCAATGAGCTTAATGCCTGGAAACTGAGCAGGTAGCAGTTCGAGTCTAGTCATGCCTGCCACATGACCACGGAAATGTTTGCAAACACAGACAGCCTTGGCTCTTTAGTTGTAAACGGAGATGAACACTGACCCCTAGAGTCAGATATAACTTGCTTTTGGGCAAGGGAGAACTTGCATTGGGCGATGGACCCGGTGAGGGCGTTGCCTGCGCAAAGGAGCTTTGAGGAGGTGGCACCCACAGCAAGCAACTTCGTTCACCATGAGGCCAGCTAAAGTGGGTTTGCAGGGGCTTTTCACCATCTACAATCCCCCTGGGGTGGGTGTATTGGAAGCAGGTGCAGGACACGGTGGAGACCAACCTCCTAAAAAGTGAGGGTTTTGTTTTTGGGGCACCCTGATCCCTCCTTCACTCCCAAAAACAGTGGCTTGGGGGGGGCTCAGGTGGCATTTTTTGGAGATGGCAAAATTTGACACCGTCTGCGTCATGGGCCCATGGGGTGGCAAACTTGGCCTCCACCCCGGGCGGCTGAAACTCACGCTACGCCACTGACTCAACATCAAGAAAACCAAGATAATAGCAACAGGCCCTATCAGTCCCTGGAAAATAGATGGGGAAGAAGTAGAAGCAGTGACAGATTTTACTTTCTTAGCATCAAAGATCACTACAGATGGTGATTGCAGCCATGAAATAAAAAGGAGACTAATGCTTGAGTTACAAGCTATGAGAAACCTGGGGAACATAGTTAAAAGTAGAGACATCACCTTGCAAACAAAAATTCGCATAGTCAAAGCAATGGTATTCCCGGTGTTAATGTATATCTGTGAGAGTTGGACCATTAGGAAAGATGAGGGCAGAAGAATAGATGCCTTTGAAATGTGGTGTTGGAGGAGAGTTTTGAGAGTCCCCTGGACGGTGAGGAGAACAAATAGGTCAATCTTAGAAGAAATCAACCCTGACTGGTCCTTAGAAGGTCAAATTGTAAAGATGAAGCTAAAATTCTTTGGACATCAAATGAGAAGAGAAGATTGTCTTGAGAAGGCCTTGATGCTGGGAAGAGTGGAGGGCAAAAGAAGAAGGGGGCAGCCAAAAATGAGATGGCCAGATGGTATTGTGGACGCAATGGACACAGAGCTGAGTGAGTTGAGGAGGATGGTGGAGGACAGAAGTGCCTGGCGGACAGTGGTCTAGGGGGTCGCAGAGGGTCAGAATCGATTATGCGACTGAATAACAAAAAAAGGCAGAAGAATACTTGAGAAATATGCAAGAAAACTTTCCAAATAGCACCATTTCATGTGCCCCCCCCCCACTCCAAGGGCATTTGAGAAACAAAATGGCCACCCATTTGAAGCTGTTGGGACAAAATGCCCCCACCCCATCATGCAGGCAGTGCAAAATGGTCGTCCGGCCTACAAAGCTGACTGAGAGAGCATGACTCAACACTTGGCTTGAAAAGGTTGGGACCCCCTTACCCAAGGGATGAAGTCCATGATATAAAGTTCTAACACTTAAGTCTTCAATGATTATGCTGGCTTCTTTTTTTTAAGGACCTCTTAAATGATTAGGATAACTGTGATAATGACATGTTCACCCTGAGTAGGGGAAAGTATTTGGTGAGCAGACTTTAAAGCACTTTCTCAGATAAGGCTTTGATTGTAATGTGTACTCACCTCATTTTATTCGCTGAATTTTTCAATGGGTTCAATTTTTAAATTGTCCTTGTTCTTAAAAGAATCAGTCATTACTTAAATGAAACTTGCCATTGTCTGTAGTCAGTGATGGGATATAACAGGTTTGCACCAGTTCGCCAGAACTGGCAGTAATTTTCCCCAGTGTCCTGGAGAACCGGTAGCAGCTTTTTTTTGGAACCACCTTCTGGGCTTGCCTTTTCACTGGTTCTCCCACTGCGCATGCGCGCCAAGCACTTGGTGTGCATGCACGCCTACAGTGCTTGGCACGTATGCACAGCCTCCTTGCTGTCAGTAACAGATGTCTGTTTAAGCTTCATTTAAACGTCTACAGCAGTGCTTCCCAACTTTTGGGTTTTGGACTTCAATTCCCAGAAGCCTAAGTCAATTCCCTAAAGCACTGATCAGCCAGTGTATTGACTTAGGCTTTTGGGAATTGAAGTCCAAAAACCAAAGGATGAGAAACACTGGCCTACACTAAGGGAATCTACCACTCCATTGTTGCTCTTACTGTCAAGAAACTCTTCCTAAGTCCTAAGACCTAATATTAAGTCAAAATCTTTTTATCTCTTGTAGCCTGAATTCCTTATGTTCTTCTGGAACTGCAGAAAACAAACTCGCTCTATATTGGAATCCTTGTAAATGGGTCATGTCAGTTATGTGAGACTTCTATTGTTTATATCATTGTCAGAGCTTCAATGCTCTGTGGAAGAAATATTTCTACATCTTGTCACTGCTGCACAACTGAAGGGGTTGGTATTTGCAGTTCCGACTAATAGAGCCAAGGCATTCGCCTACATTTGAATCCTCTTCAAACAGAATCCAGTTCATTTCTCATGTTATTGCAAAAGTCAGAAGCAAAATCCACAAGCTTCAATTTCAGTAATTTACCTTTTTAATTGATCTGAGCATGTTCACTTTTTAGCTTTTTGATTATTTGTTTTATATTGTTTAAAAAAAGGCATAAGGCAAGCTTCACTGAGCGTCAAGAAGCTGCAGCCGGTTCCCTATTTCCGTTTAGAAAAGCTGAACTCTCTCATCACCAAAGCAGTGAAACTGCTGTTTTGCCCTGCTGACTGTGCTGGTAAATTGCCAGTTCAGGATTATCATCTGTTCAGATACATCATCATTATCAAAATTTCCATGGGGATACATAGCTTTATTATTTCAGAGCAAAAATCAAGAGTACTGTAATCTAGATCTATAAGGCTAACCAGTTCTATTTGGTATAGTTTTTTGTGAATGGCAGCCTACATCTTCGGATAGAGAACTTCTTTGATTTGGCGAAGCAGATTGCACAGCAGTTTACCACAGTTTAGCCAAAATAAAACTTGTTAATCTTTAAGATGGCAGAAGACCTGTTGTTTTATCTATGGTCAGGGCCCAAGGAAATTATGCACAAGCCAGGCAAGACTGAGAAAAATTTGCTCTTCTCATAGTCACTTGGAAGACCCTGAATAGATGAAGGTTGGAGTCCCTAAATCAGGCTTTCTCAACCTATGACCCATGGTGCCAAAAAAGCTGCCCCCCTTGCTCCAGCCGCTGCCTGTGGTAGAATTGGCTGTGGACTCATTTACAGTAGTTATAAATGCATTCACAGCTGCGGATTCATTTACGGCAGCAGTAAATGGCGACAACCAGTCCGGCACCCTCAACTGCTTGACCCGGACCCTGACTTGAAAAGATTGAGAACCCCCGCCCTAAATGCAAGACCAACATGCTCAAGAGGGGACTGCTGGCAGACAACAACACACAGTGTGAATGTGGAGAGACACAGAATCTGGCTCATTTCCTGGCCTGCTGATTGCTGGCAGAGGCATGCACCGATGAGGACTTGGGTTCGGGCAACAACGAAGCGAAGAAAGTGACTTTTTTTTTGGCAGTCCAGGGTTTGATCGGGGCACGGAAGAAGTTTATTTTTTTTTAAGTAAAAAACTGGGACACACTCATTTACACTCTTTAAAAAAATATTCACAATGAGAAAAATAATGACACTTTATTCAAGCAATATTTTTAACTGTAAACATTTGGAAATGTCTTATTCTTGTGTGGGTTGTTATCCATACACTGTGCTCACAAATCTGTCAATTCCATATTACCCATCTTCTTAGTCAACTTTGTGCCAGTACAATTTATTAGTGTAATTGAATGTTACGTGCTTGATTAATATTAGTTGATATTTGGACTTGGATGCCACACAGGTTGGCACTTCTCCCAGGAAGCAAGTGAGGAATCAACCTGTGGCTCTACTCCCAGATACCTGAACTACTAAGCTGCCCAGCCAGTTTATGTGTTATAGCAGGGATTTTCAAACTGCAGCCTGTGGGCTGGATGTGGCCCATGGCACCATTTTATGTGGGCTCCCCCACCACCTTCACAACACCAGGAAATGCCAAGGGGTGGAGGAAGGGCAAAATGGCCATCTGGCCCAAGAAGCTGTCTGAAGTAGTGTGACTCAGCCCCTGGCTTTAAAAGGTTGAGCACTCCTGTTATAATAATATAGTTTTTTTAAAATATAGCTCTATCTCTGTCTGTCTATTCCAGTACAATAAGCCCACATTTAATGTATATACTGTATATACATTTATAAGTTTGCAATCCTTTACTCTCCTGCCAACCTAGCAGTTCAAAAGCAAGAAATTGCAAGTAGATAAATAGGGACCACTTCGGTGGGAAGGAAACAGCGTTCCATGCGCTCCGGTGTCTAGTCATGCCTGCCACATGACCATGGAAACGTCTGCAAAAGCAGACAGCGCTGGCTCTTCGGCTTAGAAACAGAGATGAGCACTGATCCCTAGAGTCGGATATGACTGGCTTTCGAGCAAGGGAAACCTTAACCTTTACCTATAATCCTTTACTCACTTACTTGGGGACAAATACAATTGACTTCAATGGGATTTACTTCAGAGTAGACCTGCTTGTCTAGGCTTCAACATTTTTGTTGTTGTTCAGTCGCACAGTCAATTCCGACCCTTTGCGGCCTCATGGAGCATTGCCCTCCAGGCACCTCTGTTCTCCACCATCCTCTTCAACCCACCCAGCTCTGTGCCCATTGTGTCTACAATACCGTCTAGCCATGTCATTTTTGGCTGCCCCCTTCTTCTTTTGCCCTCCACCTTTCCCAGCATCAAGGCTTTCTCAAGTGAATCTTCTCATTTGATGTCCAAAGTACTTCAGCTTCATCTTTACTACTTGACCTCCTAAGGAGCAGTCAGGGGGGGATTTCTTCTAAGATTGACCTATTTGTTCTCCTCACTGTCCAGGACTCTCAAAACTCTCCTCCAACACCACATCTCAAAGGCATCTTATTCTTCTGCGCTCATCTTTCCTAATGGTCTAGCTCTCACAGACATACATTACCACCGGGGATACCATTGCTTTGACTATGTGAATTTTGGTCACTAAATATTTCTATTTTTACTGATAGTACAATTTTTTATTAACATTGATTGTCTCAGCATTTTTACACGTTGTAATTTTAGTAGATATTACATTTTACATCACATCCTTCTATATCATATTTTTAATATAATTGCATATACTGTAATGTGATTTTAGCTGAATCCTACTGCTTGAGTCTGATTAGAGCATTCAAAAATCTCCTTTGTAGTCCTGCTATAGTTGGTCAACCATGTTTTGGATGCTTTGTTTTTTATGCTGGTCTTTGACTGTAACAATAAATTGATTGATTGATTGATACTTTTAACTGTGTTCCCCAGGTTTCTCATCGCTTGTCTCCCAAGCATTAGTCGCCTTTTTATTTCATGGCTGCAATCTCCATCTGTAGTGATCTTGTATCCTAAGAAAGTAAAATCTGGCATTGCTTCTATACTTCTTCCCCATCTACATAAACATTTTTATCTTGTGCATTTAACAGTGAACATTGTGGCCTATGCAGGTTTTAATTTTGTGTATTTAATATTTTTAATGTCTGAATGTTTTAAATTTTTCTTCTTTTACATTATTTAAAAGTCTCTTGTGTTTTAAAACTTTGTTACGGTTTTGTAACCCGCCTTGAGATCCTGTGACATAGGGTGGGCTGCTATAAATGAATGAATGGCAAGATAAAAGAAAAACAAAACACAGCTGTCCCCTCTTTTCTTACTTCACCGGGAGCATTATCACCAGTGGTGGGATGTCAAAATTTTTACTACCCCACCATGACATCATCACAGTGTGGGTGGAGCTAACATCATGGGTGGAGCCAATGTCATGACATCATGATGTTGTGGGCGGGGCCAAAGAAAACAAATTTAAAAATAATATAAAATAAAAATAAGCACACACACACACCTCAACCCACCTACCCACAACAAACCTGTAAATTAATTAATTAATTAATTAAAATACATTAAAATACACCCACCCACCCACAACACAAATCAACCAGAGCTTTTAAACCAGAGCTTAAAGCTTATTCTGGCTAATCTTTCTCACACTAGGTCAGATGGAAGGAACTACAGATTGAACTCACCACAAGATGGCTTCATTTTGGCACTTTTCAACTTTTCAACAGTTAAAGAAGTTAGGTACTAAGTCTTTGCCTAACCAGTTCTCTAGGATATCTAGGGGAGCAGGCTATAGGGAGCTAGCAGCTTCTCTTCCTCCTCCCCGCTTGGGAGGACAGCAAGGAGGCCGTGCATAAGCGCCAAGCACTATAGGTGTGCATGCACACCAAGTGCTTGGCATGCATGTGCAGTGGAGGAACCAGTGAAAAAGTAAGCCCTGAAGGTGGTTCCCCCCAAAAGTTGCAACCGGTTCTCCAGGACACTGGGAAAAGTTACTACCGGTTCTGGAGAACTGGTGAGAACCTGTTACATCCCATCACTGATTATCACCCGCCAATAATGAGACCCCTCCCTCCCGCAAGAAAAGTGCACAGCTCCTACTCTGGAGCTTCTCGGGTCCTCTCCTGCTCGCAGTCAGTGAGTAAAGGGTTAATGAAGAGCTGCCTGTGTGACGTTGCAGGAAAGGCGTGGTTTCAACCAGCGAGGCTTCTGGGAGTTGTAGTATACAACCATTTCCTCTCTTTAATGAGTCTGTCTTGTTAGGGTCCTGTAGTTATTACTGTACATCACAAAATGCTTAACGTTGTTACAGCGAATGCTCAGAGGGATTAGGGGGGGAAATGAGCAATTTAAAATCTTATGCAAAGTGATAAAACCTTGAGGGTTTTTTTTTTTTAAAAAATAGCTGGACTTGGATAAAGAAAAATATATTTTTTTATTCCTGTTTTTCCTTCCCACGGTGTGTGTGTTTTTTTGCACCATCAGGCGTGGACTTTGGGCATTAAGCAGGCTGACTTCTGTGGCACCACAATTGGGTAAGCGTGCATAGGATCTCATTGCACTATCTTAGCCACATTAAAGTGGAATACAGTAAATACATTTTCTATTCCTGTTTGCATAGTTCTAATCCTTTTCACAGAGACCTGGTATTTAAAAACTGGATATATTTGTTCATGACTATCTGATCAGATTTTTCTTTTCTTTTAGGAAGCCGGTTTAACAGAATTGACTGTCATCGGGCTGTGATCCTGTACACACTTAGAAGGCAGTAAGTTGTTGCATTTGTCTCATCATCCATAGGATTTATATCAATTAACATGTATAAAGTTGCCTGCAAAAGTGCAGGTTTACAACTGTCTACTGCTCCTGAGGTTTTTACAGTCAAAGGAGCCTGCACTGTTTACACCTGTAGACATTTTGGTGGTCATGTGGCAAACATGACACCAGAACACATGGAATGCTGTTACCTTTCCCTACAAAATGGTACCTATTTATCTACGTGCAGTTTCGTTCTTTCAAACTGCTAGGTTGGCAGGAGCTGGGACAGAGATGGGAGCTCAGTCTGTCATGCAGTACTTGGATCTTGAACTCCTGGCCTGCTGACCTGGTCAGCAAATTCACTGCAGTCTGGGCCTTACCTCTGAGTAAAAATGCAGAGGATTATGCTATGGTAGTCATCAGAATTTTAGGCACACATAACACCGTGTGAGTTGGCTGCATAGCTCAGTGCCACAAAAGAAGGAAATGGTAAATCATGTCAGAGTGCTTTCTACCTAGAAAACCCTGAAAAGGGTTGCCACTAGTGATAGTTTGTTTGATGGTACTGTATATGATTACTGTATTAATAATCCAAGGTCATTCATGCAGCCTCTAATCTAATGCATCAGATTCTCCAATGCAAGTTTGCATTTTCATTTTGCTTGTTTAATTTTCCATGGAAGAAAATAGGCTAGAGATCATTAACTTGCAAATCAATACATAGTACAGTAACTCATTTTTTAAAGTCATTGGAGGATTGTGTAGTAGATTAAGTATGACCTTAATGCTAAATAGTATTTAGTAGCAGATTAATAGATTAATAGTAGTAGATTAAGTATGACCTTAATGTTAAATAATGATAAATGGGGACTACTTTGGTGGGAAGGTAAACAGTGTTCCGCGCGCTCTGGTGTCTAGTCATGCCTGCCACATGACCACAGAAACGTCTGCAGAAGCAGCTTGGAAACAGATGAGCACTGAACCCTAGAGTTGGATATGACTGGCTTTCGAGCAAGGGAAACCTTTACCTTTAATGCTTTTAGGGACTACCTCTCCTCTTCCTTAGACTATTTCTATTAGAAAAACCCAAGTTAATATGAAACAATGAATTTAATTTAAGACTAAAATCTATAATTATTCCTTTATAGAAAAAAAATCTATGTAAGTATAATTGCATCAAGAGACTAAATCTTTTGCACTTTTATTTTAGAATACTAAAGAAGTCCATTCTGCAGTTCCCTTTGCCTGACCTAGTGTGAGAAAGATTAGCTAGCAATACAAGGTTGCCGTTACCATGGTATGCCCGATTGTGATTCAGAAACACCTTTATCTTTGAGGAGTCTCTTTCTATGTACCCTGTAAGTGACGTATGACAGATGAAATACCTTTTTCAGTGGTGGCCTTGCAGCTATGGTAGATCTTGTTTGAGAGATCCACTTGGCTTCTACTTTAACATGTTTTTGATCATGGAGATGATATAACCGTAAGCTACATTTATTTTTAATTTTTCAGCTCTGTTTGTGTTTTGATCTTCTTTTGTGTTTGATTTTTTTCTTATTTTATAACTTATTTTTTTATTTTGTGAGATGCCCAGAGAACCTTTAGTTTTAGTGTGACCACTAAAGATAACAACTTTAACAGGGTATAATTTTTAGAGTAAAGCCATGAAAGGCACAGAGAAAAACATCCTTATTTCCCCCCTTGCTCAGGTTCTAAACATTGTTTGAGAAGTAGCAATAACAGTTTGCATTGATCAACCTGGAACAGAGAAGTGAATGAGCTGGAAAAGATTAAGTTCTCTTGTACTGCAGGGATGTGGTTGCTGGTTTTTCTCCTTCCTGAGGTGCCAAACCCAGTCAGTGTGGTTGGGAAGTGAGAGGTCCAGTCCGAGCCCCCTCACATGTGCTCGGTACTCTTATCCCTCCTGTTCAACATCTAAATCCATTCCCATGGGATGAAGTATCATGAGTACGGAAGTGCTCCCATAGGGCTGATGGGCAGAGGGTCGGGGCAAACTCTGTGCTGGGGCAATGGTGCGTGTATTCACAGAGATGGCTCTGGGTGCCCCCTCTGGCACATGGTCCATAGGTTCACCATTATTGTACTAGAACAGAGTTCAGCAAACTTGGCTCTCCAGGTGTTCTTGGACTTCAATGACCAGAAGCCCAAGTCAGCACTCTGGTTGATCAGAGCTTCTGGGAATTGAAGTCTAAGAACACCTGGAGAGCCAAGTTTGCTGACCCTGGTACTAGAACAATTCACCTATGAAGGAATTTTATTGTTCAGCTCAGAAGAAAGGAGTCTGAGGGAAGACAAAGTAGAGATGTACAAAGATATGTGTGGTTGGAGAAAGCAGGAAGGCCTCTCTTATCATACTGAACGTGGGGGTCAGCCTTTGTGGCTTGAATGATGGCAGATTCAGGGGACAGACAACAGAAGGTATTCATTCATATATTCCACAATTACTCCCTTGAATTCAAGATGCAGTGATAGCTGCCTCCTTGGGGACTGCATATATTCATGAAGCTACAGCGTCCCATGGCTACCAGTCAGGATGTCTGTATATAATCCCCAGTATCAGATGCTGTGTATGTACTTCTGCATAACATCCCTAAGCATGTGAGAGTGAGAGGAGGGAGACTGTGTGAATGTGAAGAGATACAGAATTTGGCTTATTTTGCTGGGTCTGCTGATTACTACCACAATCATGTGTTGATGAGGATCTAATTCTGGCCACGACAAAGAAGGTGGTTTCATTTTGGCAGTTCAAAGTTTGATCTGGACACAAAAGCAGAAGCAGCAGCAACACAGAAGCACTTCGGTTTTTCTGATTGGCTTCTTCAGGGCAACTGGCAGCCTCTTATGTTCTCAAAGCTCAGCTTGCACTTTTACTTGCCAGAGACTAATAAAACCACATGAAGGTTTCCCTTAAAAATGAACAAGAAAGAGCTTAAGGAAGGGGCCATTTAGAAACGAGAACTGGCTGTTTCTTCCTATTCTGCTTAACCACAGCTCAGTTCAAAGCTATGCTAGCAATAGAAATTACACTTCTATACCACCCCATAGCACTTTCTCTGGGTGGTTCTCAAAGGTAATTAGCTTTTTGCCCCCAAAGGAAGGCTGGGTCCAAAACTCACAATGTTTTGGCTGCAGTACAGCACTTTAACTGCTGTGCCACCAAAGTAGCGTAAGTTTTCTTATCCTATGACTTTTCCATTTGTGCAGCTCCATCCAATAACTTACTTTGTAAAAAGAAAAACTTTTGGATGTGCAATTCAACAGTGTTTATCTACTTCCTTCTATTATTTTGTATATTGTCAGTTTCAAAGAATCGTGAAAGGTTAGTAAAATAGGAGAAAACTTTCCAGAAACCTTGTTGGTTTTTTCTCAGCTTGTCCTTCTACAACATGATTGACAATTCTAGCTTTAATAATGTGTTCCACTATTTTACTTAGAAAAGAGATTAAAGTAATTGGCCAGTAATTTTTACACTCTTCAGATTCCCTTTTAAAAAATTATATTACCACAGAATATGAAAGCTGGCTATAGCAATAAGTTATATATTTTAGTCAGAAGATTAGCACTGTATCATAATTAGGTTTTTCAGAATTCTTGAATGGATACCATCTGGAGTTGTCAATATGTTTGTAATTTGTTGATTAAGTTCAAAATAGGAAAAGTCTACCCCTCAGAGTCCATAATGCAACTGTCAGCCAACCTTAGTCTTGTGTGTCTGTCTGTGTGTGTGTGTGTGTGTGTGTGTGTGTGTGTGTGTGTGTGTGTGTGTGTGTGTGTGTGTGTGTGTGTGTGTGTGTGTGTGTGTGTGAACAATAGAACCCCACATAATGAAAAAAAGTTGGTTCCACGATGTCTTTCGTTACACAATTTTTTTTGTTATACGAAGCATGCCTCGTATAACAAAAATCCCTCTGGGATGCATCATACAACGAAAATCTCTATGGGAAAAATCGCACAATGAAAAATTTTCGTTGTACGATTTTCCCCATAGAGATTTTCATGGTATGATGCATCCCATAGGGATTTTCATTGTATGATTTTTCCAATAGAAAAGCATTGCTTCATATAACGGAAACATTTGTTATATGGGGTATAGCGGTTAATGCAGATCCTTTTCGTTATATGAATTTTTTGTTATACCAAGTGTTCATTTTATGGGTTTCCACTGTACTGTGAATGTGTAGAAATTCAATCAATGTAGCACTTAAAAGGTGAAGGTTTCCCTTGCTCAAAATCAGTCGTGTCTGACTCTAGAGGGTGCTCATCTCCATTTACAGCCAAAGAACCAGTGGTGTGCGAGTCTGCAGATGTTTCCGTGGTTGTGTGGTAGGTATGACTTGATGTCAAAATGCACAGAATCCTGTTACCTTTCCCACTGTTTCTTCTTCTGCTGTATCCAAAGAGTGGTGATCATCGTGGCAATCAGCCATGATGACTGTCCTGAAAATATAATGCAGTGGCCTTTCATTTGCCTATGATATAAATTAAGAAAGAAAATGGGAATTAGGGAGGACATAAAAAACTTCTGATAAGCATGAAGGCCACTCTTCAGATAGCCGGTTGGGCTTTCTCCTTATCAATGGAGAGGAAATTGTACTGTTTCTGAGAGCTTTACACCAACATTCACATCATCAACAAACTGATTAGCACATTCTTAATGGCTCCAGAGAGGAGACCATATAGACAAAAATGGACGGGGAGAGCTGCACGTAAGCATAAATCTCTAGCAAAGTTCATTCAGAGTTACAATATGGCTCTCTTAGCTGCTATGGCCCAGAATTCTTGGTGTTCCCTTTTGCCTTGCACGACAGAGTAAGGTCCCGTCTTTGTCCCAGCTCCTGCCAACCTAGTAGTTCGAAAGCAAGAAATTGCAAATGGATAAATAGGTACCACTTAAGTGGGAAAGGTAACAGCGTTCTGTGCACTAGTCATGTCTACCACATGACCATGGAAATGTCTGCCTACATAGGCAGCACTAGCTATTTGGCTGTAAATGGAGATGAGCTCTGCACCCTAGAGTTGGATACTACTGGCTTTCAAGCAAAGAGATGATCTTGTTCTTGAAGATGTTCATTCTACATAATAGCAGAGAAGCAGCAAGATCACCGCAGCGGTGCTGGGATTCATGTTGGAATTAGGATACCACTATTACAGTCCTGAAAACCTTACCTAGCAACCCCATGAGCCTGGGTTCTTGCAATCAGCACACACACACACACCACACACACACAACTTCTGCCTAGCAGGCAGAAAATTATAAACTGAATAGCCTCCACATCCCTTTTGGGTATCTATCTTTGGGACTGGTGTTATGCTTTTAAAAAATATTGTGCCTGAAACACATAGTCAATTACGATAAGAAGGCAGGGAAGGGCTGAATCCATTCAAATTGAAGGCACTGATTCAGCAAGATCAAGGATGCATCAACTCTAGACTGCGCTAGCTTTTAATGAGCAGAAACTAAGTCTGGGGAGCCCCCTACAAATAGAGCTTTTGTCTGAAAATGCAATAAACAAGAAGTTGGGAAACTGGGAAGATTAGGTAGATGCGCCTCTGGAAATGCAAGAAACTCCATCATTCTGAGCCTTACTTAGAGTTAATATGGATATTCCAACTGTACAACTAGCTCTCGGCTTGATCATTCAGCCATCTCTAACTTTATGATCGGCATTTTAAGACCAGACATTTGGCACAAACCGAAAACTGATTTTATCTTATTAGTAAATGACAGCCGCAGGTACATTTGTGCATGCATGGGTGTGTTTTATGGCTGATGTAAACATGCCCACTTCCACTTCCAGATACAGTCCTGATTAGCAGGCGTGCTAACTTGGGTTTCTGGTACAGTAATACCTTGCTTAACGAAAAAGCTCCATTTAACGGAGCTTTTCGTTATGCGGTTTTTTCCATTATGTGGATCAGTGTTTGTTATTCGGGTATACCTCGCTTAGTGAAAACCCCATACAGTAAAACCTCGCATAAAGGGCACCTCACTTAAAGAGTAACTTGCTTAAAGAGCAGAATTTTCTCTGAATGGTCACTTCATTTAACAACTAAAACCAACCAAAAACTTGCTTAATAAATAAATCGGGGTTCACAATCCCCTCCACCAGAAGTCACAATTGGTCACTTACAATGGTGTTTTGCTTAAAGAGCAAACTCGCTTAAAGAGCAATCCTGTGGAACGCATTATGCTCTTTAAGCAAGGTACAACTGTATAACGAAAATATGCTCAGGTGGGGCTGGAGGGAACAGACCGACCCCAGGAGAGGGGAAGTGACCGAGGGACGTTTCCAAGCAATGATCAGGGAAGGCAGGGGCCCTTGGAGTCTGCTCCACCAAAAAATAATAATCATTGTACGGGGGATCACAATAGCCTAACGAATGCTTCATTATATGAAAGTTTCTTTATACGAAGCATTCATTATGCAGGGGTTTACTGTAATTGAAATCCAAGAACACCTGGAATGCCAAGGTTCACCATCACTGCGCCTAGGTAGACTTGAATACTGGGGCCTTTGGTCAGTGTGGTGTAAGCATTGATTGTTGTAGCCTTTTCAAAACTTAACTTTTAACGCGTTCACTTTTTGATTAATTTTAATTGATTTCTAATAATTTTAACTTGAACTTTTTATGGTGTTCTCTGATTTTGTTAGCCACTTGGGTTGCTGTTGAGTGGAGGGCGGCATATAGATCAGATCAAATCAAATCAAATAAATTAATAAGTAAGTAAGTAAGTAAGTAAGTAAGTAAGTAAGTAAGTAAGTAAGTAAGTAAGTAAGTAAGTAAGTAAGTAAGTAAGTAAGTTTCTGCTTGAAGTTTTTTCCAGCCACTTTTCCAGCCATTCCATCTGGCCTGTCGTTGCCTCCGCCACACCCAGAAGTGGAAGCGGGCATGTTTACATCAGCCATAAAACACACTTGTGCATGCACAAATGCACCGGTGGCTGTCGTAAACGCAGAAGTGGGTGCATTTATGACAGCTGTAAATGCTTCCGCTTCCGGGGGGCGAGGTCAGACCTGTGGCATTAAAAGGTTGACCACCCCTGACTTAGTGTATGCTGTACCAAAAGTACATTCCTACAGGCCCCCCTCCCTTTGTTTAGTAATTAGTGAAATTGGTAAAAGATTAATTCGCCTTCCAGTTATTGGCTCGCTTACCCATATCCTTGTTTTAGCTTCAGCTGGTGATTTATATACAGTTGTACCTCGCTTAAAGAGCATAATGCGTTCCACAGGATTGCTCTTTAAGCGAGTTTGGTCTTTAAGCGAAACACCATTGTAAATGACCAGTTGTGGAGGGGATTGTGATCCCTGATTTATTTATTAAGTGAGTTTTTGGTTGGTTTTATTTGTTAAGCGAAGCGAACATTCAGAGAAAATTCTGCTCTTTAAGCAAAATGCTCTTTATGCGAGGTTTGACTGTATTTCGAGGTTACCTGCATGAATGAAGTATATGCATACAGTATATGCATACATTTTACAGTAATACCTCATATAACATTAGTATCGAATAACACGAAAATCGCATAACATTAAGGAATCTGGGGGGAAGAATTGCATCAGATAACATTAAGATCCTATGGGATGCTTCAGATAACAACCGCGAAAGCCTGTGTGGTTACAATGTATCTCTATGGATCCCATAGAGGATCAGATAACACGAAAAATCATATAACACGAAGACTTGTGGAACCAGGTTTTAGTGTTATATGAGGTTTTACTGTACTTCATTCCTTGCCTAAATGCTTTAACTCACATTGATGCTTCTCTTTTTGTCATGCAATGCTTTCTCACTGAGCTGAGATACTGTATCTTCCTGCTTGGGCTCTGCCCATGCTCTGGATCAAGACTGCAGAACAAAACTTGCTTAAGTTGCAGGTTCTGGTTAGTTCCTCTCTCTGCACTACTGCAGTCAATTTGATAGCATGGCCTTGGTACAAAAAGGTCAGAAGGGGTGGTGGTCATTTTATAGCTAGTACAGGCTTCTCTTCAATGTAATAAGTTTTAACTTTATAATTGTCTAGAATTTATATGCAACTAGTTTAGATGGAACTGCAGTGGCTTAGTGGTTAAGATGCTGAACTTGATGATTGGAAGGTTGGCAGGTCAGCAGTTTGAGACCTGAGTGCTGCATGATGGTGTGAGCTCCCATCTCTGTTCCAGCTCCTGCCAACCTAGCAGTTGGAAAGCAAGAAATTGCAGGTAGATAAATAGGTACCACTTTGGTGGGAAGGTAAACAGCATTCCGTGCACTCCGGTATCTAGTCATGCCTGCCACATATCTACGGAAGCGTCTGCAGACGCAGACAGTGCTGGCTCTTTGGTTATAAACAGAGATAAACACTGAACCCTAGAGTCTGATACAACTGGCTTTTGAGCTTTACCTAGTTTAGATTACTGGTGCTATTTAGTTTTTTTATTCAGCAGCTAGTATATTGTAGTTAACTGCTGGCACTGAGCCAAGCTTCATTTGCTTAATCATTCTACCTATTGAGAAATATGTTACTGTATTAGTACTCCTCAACACAATAGAGTATTGTTAGCTTCAGTCTGCACTTTTATCTGACTTGTGGGAGAGGGGGAGGTCCTTGGAAAAACATGAAACAGCTTGCCTCTGCCATTTCAGCAGTGATGAGCGGCAGCTTAACCTTCAGAACTCAGAACGGGAGGTTTCTTTTCACGTCATTGGTATCAACATGAATAAATCATATTTCTGTTAACATATCAAAGGTTGAAAATAATGCTTATCAAATGTACCTCTTGTATCGTGTTGTTTTCCAGATACAGCCTTAGCCGAGACCTACAAACCAAGGTGGAAATAAAAAGACACAATACAAGGTTAGAGAAAGAAACTGCTGGAGGTTGCAAATGATCTTGTAGAATGGTTATTGACTACCCTGTTTTATCAAAGCAGACTTCTCTGCAGTTGCTAAACTACTTCCAAGATGGTTACCATCCAGTTGACACCTGCTGAAAAAATCTGGAGCAAAAGTTGGCAGGTTGGGTGGTAGTCTAGATGTTGTCTGACTGCTGTTGGTCCTTGGCAGGATAGCCAAAAGAGAGGACCAGAACTCACTGCACATCTGGAAGATGACACATTCTCAAGTCTCTTCGTCCCTCTTCTTTTATAATTAAAACTGCAGAGCTGGAAGGGTCTGTATGCATCCTTGAGTCCAGTCCCTGTGGTGAACCAAACTCCCATCCTCTTCTGTGTCTGGGTTAGACGTGAAGCTACCAAAACAAAGCCACCTTTTGGTGAATTCATTCTGCAATTCCTTTGGCTTGACCTAGTGTGAGAAAGATTAGCTGGCAACACAAGGTTACCCTTATTAGGGTACGCCTGATTGTGGTTCAGAAATAACACGATCTTCGAGGAGGTTCTTTCTGTGTACCCGTACCATGAAGACTGTCCTGAGAATATAATGCAGTGGCCCTTCATCTGCTTTCCACACCGCACCATGACACCCATACCATTGATCTAGTTCTGCTAGTCACTTTCTGGTCTTGAGCCCTTTTGGTACACAAAATCCTCATCAGGCCCAGGCCAGTATTGATGAAGATGGTTTCAAGTGGGATGTAATCCACTTGGGGACCATCACCCTTCCCTGGGGACTTTGGCACCCAAGGCACCACCGCCTGACACTTGACATTGAGACACTGACAGTATGGTCTACTCTATTATCATAGCAGGATAACCTGGCCAGACTATTTCCACAGCCAGATACGTAAACCACTGATCTATCCAGCAGTTACTTTTTTCTTCTCCAAGTTCCTTTGCACTCTTTTAATCTCTGCCTCTCTGCCCTTACACTCATTTTTGCACTTGCTTCCTGACTTCAGCACCAGCAGTTTGTGTCTACCCCAACAATCTGTGTGCTGATTAATTAAAGTAGAGCCTGACCACAACCTCTGGAGGTCTTTCATTTTACAGTATTTCAGTAGATTTACCTCAGGAGTTTTAGTTTGTTTTGGAAAGAATTAATCATCCCTGCTGAGGAGGGTGCAGGGAGGCAGTGACTGGAATATATTTCCAGGGGGATGACCAAGTGAATCTGAGTAGCCCCCCATTCACAAAGATCTTACAGTTCCTTAAAGACTATCCTGTTTTATTTGCCACCTGCTGTCAGGGATAGTTCACCAGATATGTGATAAAGATGTTTCAGGTATCAAATGAAGAAAAGAATCTCAAGTCTGAAACTCAAGCACAGCCAGTTCACAAATTAAATATTGCTATTGGTGCCTGACTTTTTGTGCTTGTTTTCAGTTTTTTCCTAATTTTTCCCATTCCGTGGCACATGACTTTTTGTTGTCCCCCCCCCCCCAAAAAAAAAAAAAAAAAAACTAAACACACACATTTTACATGTTTGGTTTCCAACCTCTGGCTTCTACTTCTGCTTCTTCCTTTCTCCTTTTTATCGCCAGCACCCATCAAATTTAGCTTAGCAACTAGTGCAGATGGCTATTGGCTGAGAAGTGGGTGGTTAGGTAGACACCCAACCCTTGGCCTACAGATCTCTTAGCATTTCATATGCCAAATTTGGAAACCAGGCAGTTTACCAACTGGCTAAGTGAGTGACTGGGGCCAAAAAATAAATGCAGCTCAACATTTTTGTAGCTTATGAACAGCTTAATCCACAACTTCTAGGGGCAAGTTGACATATTCAGAAAAAGATAAAAATATGTGGCTTTAATATGCAGTTGAAGGATTATATCTTCACAACCAGAGATCCCCTGTATATAGACGGTATACTAATTAGGTAAATGGACTCATAAAATCAATAGTTTTAATACAAATTTCTCTGTACGACACTGGCCGTCCATGCAAAGGGGCTTTCCTGTTCGGGTAGTCTTGAAATGTCCAGCTCATCACCTGTGTTTGAAGGCACAAATCAGTTGCATTTTGACATGATTGCTTCTTATTGGCACCTATGGAAGACGTTAGTTATAAGTAAAAGCACCATTGCTTTCGATCAGATGTAGTTGTGATTAACCTTAGTTGAACAGAAAGTTGTTGTGTATTTACAGTGGAATCATTGCTGGTTGCTGCATTTAATGTGGATTAGCTGCTTGAATCTTTAGCAAATGGATGGGGATAGCTGATTCCCTATAAAGCAACGACAGCTGTCTCCTACCCGTCAGTTCGCTGCTGCACGTTCCAAGTGGTGGTGGTTGTTCCTGTCACTCAGTGAGTGAGAGAGAAAAATATTCCTCCTTCAGTTACTAGGAGAGCATTCACGAATATTCTGTAAGGAACAGTGAATGTTGAATGGTATATGTGCATGGGTATTTGAACATTGTTGATATGGCTATATAATATTGTACAACATTGACTGGATATTATGCCAAAGGATTCTACCCTTTCTGGTTTTCTATAGATCTGACGCACAGTTAGACCGTCTCAATATATCTTCCTTTTTAGGTGGCTTTTTTGCCCTGCGGGTTCCTGATCGACCTCTCCAACATCGTTTGGCTTAGCCTGAGGCGTTAGCCCTGACGCCCGTCACAGAGATCAAGATGTGGATGTTGAACTGGAAGGTGAGGATGAAACCTCGCAAGATTTCCGGGCCAAAGTCTCTGGAATACATTTTTCTTTATATACTGGAGTGAATGAATGCTTCTGTTAAGAGGAAAACATTCTGGAACATTTTCTTCTGCCAGCCTCCATTGTGCAAGAGCATGGCTTTGCGAGTTGTTGCCATTGTTTGTTTTGATTTTTGTTGTATGCTGCAGGCCTTTTATTGTGGATGTCAAATTCTTACCATGGTTCTCAGCTGTCGGTAGATGACAGCTTGTGCTTCCAAAGCACCCACCAGAAGGAGGGACTGATTAAACCACTCTTAAGTTCTTTATTCAGAGGCTGTCATAGGTTGAAATAGGTTTGATGGCATGTAATCATTTTTGTTCCTAATTTTGCTGTTAGGATGATGCTGGTCACATGTCCATTGGGTGTTGATGCATGCAAAGAAGTACTTGTCATTGCTTGCTTTTTGAATTGCTGCATTTGGTGATTTAAAACAACAAATTGCATAATCATATACAGTAATACCTCGGATAACGCTAAGACTTGGTTCCACAAGTCTTGGTGTTATCCAATTTTTAGTGTTATCCAATGCATGTTAAAATCCTATGGGATGGATCTGATAATGTTAAAGCTCCATAGAGATACATTGTAACCGCACAGGCTTTAGCGGTTGTTATCCGATCCATCCCATAGGACCTTAACATTATTCGATCCAATTCTCCTCCCCAGATTACTTAACGTTATGCGATTTTAGCGTTATCTGAGGTAAACGTTAACCGAGGTATTACTGTATTTGTTTCATTAACACCTAACATTTCAGCTGATGCAGTAAAGGTGCAGAATATGTGCCTTACAGAATACTTAATGACATTGGCTCACTAGTTACCTAGATTTGATTTTTTTGGTTCCTTGTAATTGGTTTTCATTACAGAGATGCTTAGTGTATTGGGTTTTTTCCTGATTGTAAAAATGATGTATAAGTAGAACAGATAATAATGGTAAGGAGCAGTATCGGTTCTTCAAAACCTATACTTTTCTACTAGCTAATGAAGCAGGAGTGCTTTTAAGTGAGAGATGGGAGATCTTGGTCTTTCAGGATGGTTTAGACTGAACTTCTGTTCTGTATCCTTTAATATTTAGTTATGTTGTGTGGGACTTCTGGGAATTGTAGGTGGTCAAAACCTCTGGAGGACCAATTATATTTAGTTGTACTTATCTTGATTTGAGACAGGAAAGCAAGCAAGCTGATGTAGATATTTCCATAAACTGTTTGTACTTACAGGTTGATGGCTTTTAGGAAAACTACAAGTTTGATGCCATTATTAATGGAGTCTAACGTTTAATTTAAAAATGGCATCATCTCCCATAAGGTTTTGTGATCATTTACTCTCACCCTTTGCTTTTACTATTACACTGAATGTCTAATGATGGATGCAAACTATAATAATCCATAGTACATTGATTTCAAGGTTTTCCCATAGAATAAGTGCAAGTTGCATTGTGAAATGTTAGGCAAATTATGCTTGTTGTCACAACTAAAAATTTATGCATTGTTTCACAACTAGACAAAGTGGACTTGATCCATGAAAGCTAACATTAAAATATAACAGTTACTCTACAAAGTGCTATGGTGTTTTTGTTTTATTCTTTGATGCTCTTGTAACATGGTTAGCATGGTCAAAGATGCATGTTTGATTTACTGTTTTGAAGGCATACTGGTGGCAGTTGCTGCAAACAGGTTCTTGTGCATTCCATATACTTGTTAGCAATGCCTAGTTTATAATTAATTCAACTGCTTTCATTATTGTGGTTAAAGGTATGTGCTTACATACATACATACATATATATATTCTCTTTTATAGGCTCTGGAAAATTTTCCACTGCTGTTGTACATTCTGGCTGCCAAAACATTAATTCTTTGCTTAGCTTTTGCTGGAGTAAAAGTCTATCAGAGGAAAAGGCTTGAAGAAAAAGTCAAAAGAGAACAAGAAGAGAAGCTGAAAAGAGAAGGGAAAAAAGAAAACTGAGAAGGTGTGTTTGGACTTGAAAGAATGACCGCTAATAGTATGGAATTGGTTGTGTTTTTTTAAGGAGGGTGGGAATATAACCTCCCCTGAAGATGTCTGGCCAGGTTAAGATGTCTGGCCAGGTTAAGATGTCTGGCCAGGTTAAGATGTCTGGCCAGGTTATCCTGCTATGGTAAAAGAGTAGACCATACTGCCAGCGACTCAACGCTGAGTGTCAGGTGACGGTGAACTAACCTGACAACCCTGAGGATTCATGTCTTTGGGTGCCAAAGTCCACAGGGAAGGGTGATGGTCTCCAAGTGGATTGAATCCCACTTGAATCCACCTTGATGGAGGGCAGCAGCTTCATCAATACTGGCCTGGGCCTGAGGAGGGCTTTGGGTGCCAAAAGGGCTCAGGACCAGAAAGTGACTCTTGGAACTGGATCAGTAGTACGGGGGTCATATTGCGATGCAGATGAAAGGCGGCCACAGCATTAACACCACTGATTAAGATTTTAAAAATACAGTGGTACCTTGGGTTACAAATTTAATGCGTTCCAAGACATTTTTCATGTTATGAAAAATTTGTAACTCGAATTTCCCATAGGAATGCATTGAAAACTAGAATTAATAACTTGAAACAAGGTATCCCATAGGAATGCATTGAAAACTAATTAATCTGTTCCAGGAAAATTCGTAACTCGAGCCATTATTTTCAGTTGATTTTCATTCGTATTGTGAAAATTTTGTAATTCGAACCATTTGTAACTCGAGGTACCACTGTATCTCTTTGTTTTTGTTTTTCTTTTTTAATTTTATTAGGTATAAAAAGTATTACAAATCAAGAAAAATACATAGAACAAGAAAGAAAAGAAAAATATTACATAAATCCAAAGTATATGTAGAGAAAAATCAAAAAAGAAGATAAGAATTTCCATAATTAACAAAACTACATTTGTATCATCATTCAAATATTATTACCTCATAATAAAACTTCAAATTGTAAATTATGTCTCCCCATATCACCTCAAAACCAATGTATTTAATTCTCTAACTCTACTGTCATTCTTTACTTTAGAAACACCCTTGTGATATATACATTGTCCGGAGATTAATGTTTCCTTATTTTTTCCAGAAATCATTTTGCTCAGATGCAGGGAATATGCCTTTATTTTTATCTATTACATATTCAATGAAAGGTTTCCAAATCCTCCAGAACTTATTGCCAGTTACTTTACCTTTATTAAAATTTAACTCCCAGGTGAGCTTTTCATTGAGTGCCAAATCCCACATTTCCTTATACCAATCCCTTCTTTGTAAATTTTCATTATTTTTCCAATTTCTCGCTATACATTGTCTGACCGCCGATAACATTATCGCCATCAATTCATTGTTGTCCTCACTCATTTTATATTTGTCCACTTCAGTTAACAAAACTGTATTTAACCCCAGTTTAACCTGCAGTTCCAATATATTCTTAATTTCATCCTCAATATCTCCCCAAAAATTCTTCAGAACATCGCAAGACCACCACATATGCTCATATGTACCTCTGGCTTTTTTACATCTCCAACATTTCTCACTCACAGTTCCATACATTAAATGCAGTCTTACTGGGGTTCTATACCATCTCCAGATTAGTTTATAATTGTGTTCCTTCACTCTTACCGACATAGATCTCATAATACGTCTTCTCCACATTTTCCCCCATGTTTTCTCAGTGATTTTTGTGTTCAATTCCTGTTCCCAGCTATCTTTCAATATTTGTTGAGCTTTCCTCCCTTTATTTAATATTTTATAAATTTTACTAACTATCCCTTTTAATCCTATGTCTCCTTTTCTTAATTTGACCAGCAATTTTTCAAATTCTGTAAACTCCCTGTCTGGTCCCAATTCCAAAAAAAAATCTCTTATTCCAATTATTCAACTGGAGGATTTTGAACCAATCCAACTCCAGTTGCCGATAGAGCTCCTTTCTCCTCTCTAGATCCCTACAACTTTTGATCCAATCTTTCAACATAGAGACCCCATTTTCTACTATGATATCCCTAATCCTACCGTCTATTTTCATCGGAAAATTATTAAAATCTTCTAATTCTGTAACCAATGAGATCCCTGGAATAAGATCCTTTCTTGCTTTGTTCCATTCCTCTATTGTTGCTCCTATCATCTTACCCTGAATTCTCATTTTTTTATCCTTATCCCCACATAAAAAAAATGCCTTCCCTTTCCTCGAAAACTCTTTTGATTCTAATTTCCCCCATATTGATTCTTCTCTAATTAGTAATTTGATAACATTTCGTAATTGAAAGGCTCTATAATACTTGCCAACATTCGGGATACCCAGTCCCCCTTCTTTTTGCGACACGTACCACAGAAACTTAGATATTCTAGCTCTTCGTTTCCCATTGCAAAATCTATTTATGATATTTTGATATTTTTCCAATTCTTTATCTGTGTGTTTTATTGGCAGAGCATCAAATAAAAAATTTAGTTTAGGTAACAACATCATTTTACACATTGCAACCCTGCCAAACCACGATAAATTCAACTTATTATACTGTAGTATTTTTTGTCTATCTCTTTCATTTGTTTTCCATAATTCAGTTCCTTAAGTTCCCCAGTTTTTTTAGCAAGTATTACCCCTAAATATCTTAATTTATTCGGAGTTTGAATATTAAATTTTTGCTTTATTTCTTCTTCATCCTTCTTACTCCCATTAACTAAGATCATCTCGGATTTATCCCAGTTCACCCTTAAACCTGTCATTTCCTCGAAAATTTTCAAATGTTCATTAATCTTTGGTATTGCTTGTGCTGGTTGTTTAATTGTGATTAGTGTATCATCGGCATATAAACTTATTTTATTCCCTTCTATTCCAACTAATTCTTTATCTTGCCGTATTAAATTCGCCAAAAGTTCCATAGCCAATACAAACAGTGTGGGTGACAAAGGGCACCCCTGCCGAGTTCCAGCCTCCAATTTTATTTCTCCCGTGTAACTATCATTAAATTTCACTGTCGCTGTCCCCTTTTTATATAAGTTCTTAATCACTTTTTGAAATTTGTCTCCAAATCCATATAATTTGATTACCTCATGTATTGTTGCCCATTGCAAAGAATCAAATGCTTTAAAAATATCCAATGCTAAAAAACCTGCTTTATCTTTTTGCTTTTCAGCTATATCCAATAAATCCACTACCCTCCTTGTGAGATCTGACATATACCTGCCCTTTACAAACCCTGCTTGATCATCTCTTATGTATTTGGCTATGAAACTATTTAGCCTAGTCACCATTATTGTAGAAAAATTTTTAGCGTCTTGGTTAATTAGGGATATCGGCCTATATGATTCTATTTTCTGTAAATCCTTGCCCGGCTTAGGGATCAATGCAATAATAGATCTATTCCAAGATTCCGGTGTTGATTCTCCCTCTAAAATCCCATTAAACAATTTCTGTAATCTTGGAACAATCCAAGGCTTAAAATCCTTATAAAATTCAGCAGGAAGCCCATCTTCTCCTGGTGCTTTGTTCAATTTTAATTTATTATTATTATTATTATTATTATTATTTATTAAATTTAATACCCCGCCCCAATCGGGAGGACCCGACTCTGGGCGGCCCACAATCAGAATAAAAAGAATAAAACAAGAATAAAACTATCACTAAAACGTCAAAGTTAAAACAACCGAAAGATTAAAAACAACACAGGGATAGATAACAGTAAATCCCTTGATCCAACCCAGGGGGGCAGTCCTTAAATGAGCCACTTGGTATGGGAGCCCATGGTCCCGGGTCCCCAAATCTGTCCCGCCAGCCAGGTTTTCAAGCCCTTTCGGAAGGGGAGGAGCTCCGTTTGAAGGCGCAATTCGGTGGGCAGGAGGTTCCAGAGGGTCGGGGCGAACACGGAGAAGGCTCTCCTCCTAGTACAGGCGAGGTGCGCCTTCCTCGCAGAGGGAATAACAAGGGAGCCTCTCCGATCCGCCCTGGTGGGCCGGGCAGATAATCTTGGGGTGACGCGGTCTCTTAGGTATCCTGGCCCACTACCATATAGGGCTTTAAAGGTAATAACCAGCACCTTGAATTGCACCCGGAGACATACTGGCAGCCAATGCAGCTCCCGGAGCAGCGGCGAGGCATGAGCATAGCGCCCACACCCCACCACTACCCGGGCCGCCGCATTCTGGACCAGCTGGAGTCTCCGGATGGTCATCAGGGGCAGCCCCATGTAGAGCGCATTACAATAATCAAGTCTGGAGGTGACCAACGCATGTGTGACCATGAGCAGGGCATCCCGGTCTAGGAGGGGGCGTAACTGGCGAATTACACGAAGTTGTGCAAAAGCCCTCCTGGCCACGGCTGCCACCTGCTCTTCAAACAGTAGCCGTGAGTCCAGGAGGACCCCCAGATTACGCACCGGGTCTGTTTGGGGCAAGACTGCCCCATCCAGAACCAAAGGTGGAAGCTCCTTTGATAACACAGGACCCCTTACCCACAGCCACTCAGTCTTGCCGGGGTTCAGCTGTAGCCCGTTGTCCCCCATCCAGACCATTACAGCCTTCAGGCACCTGGAGAGGACTTCCACCGCACCGCTTGGGTCCCCACGGGCAGAGATGTATAGCTGGGTATCATCAGCATATTGATGATACCTTACCCCGTGGGAACGGATGATCTCACCCAGCGGCTTCATATAGATGTTGAACAGGAGAGGAGAGAGTACCGAACCCTGAGGCACCCCGTATTGCAGGGGCCTAGGGCTGGACTTCTCCTTCTCCAGGCACACCGACTGGGTCCTGCCCCTCAGGAATGAGGAAAACCAGGACAACACCGTGCCCTGGATCCCCAGACCCTGGAGCCTTCCCAGAAGGATGCCGTGATCGACCGTATCAAAAGCCGCTGAGAGATCGAGAAGAGCAAGGACAGACGGCTCCCCTCCGTCCCGCTCTCTCCAGAGATCATCCACCAAAGCGACTAGTGCGGTCTCAGTACCATATCCGGGCCTGAATCCTGACTGAAACGGGTCCAGATAATCCGCTTCATCCAGGACCTCCTGCAACTGCTGCACCACAGCCTTCTCCAAAACCTTACCCAAGAAAGGTAGGTTGGACACTGGACGGTAGTTGGAAATTACCATGGGATCAAGGGACGGCTTCTTCAAGAGGGGGAGCACCAAAGCGTGTTTAAGCGGTGCTGGAAAGTGCCCCTCTTTTAGAGAAGCATTGATTATCGCCCCGATCCAACCACCTGCCCCAGGCTTGGAGGCTTTAATTAACCAAGCGGGGCATGGGTCCAGTGCACAGGTCGTGGCACGAACAGATGCAAGAAGCCTGTCCACTTCCTCAGGGCCAACAGGATTGAACCGATCCCAGGTAACATGGCTAGACTGTGCTATGGTCAACCCCAGCTCCATATGTTCCACGCCGGGATTAAGCCTCGAGCGGATCTGAGCGATTTTCTCCGCCAGATAATCAGCAAAATCCTCAGCCGAACCCTGCCACCCAGGGCCCGGCCCCCCTCTGCCGAGAAGGGACCTGGTCACCCGGAACAAGGCAGCTGGGCGATTATCTGCGGAGGCAATAAGGGTGGTGAAGTATTGGCGCTTCACCACCCTCATCACCACTAGGTAGTCTTTAATAGCAGCTCTAACTAGTGTTCGGTCGGACTCACTCCGAGTCTTCACCCAGCGGCGCTCTCGGCGTCTCTTAGCCCGTTTAAGCTCCCTTAGTTCCTCTGAAAACCAAGGGGCAGATCGATCCCCACGGACTCGGAGAGGCCGTAGTGGTGCGATTACATCCAAGGCTGCCGTCGCCCTCCTATCCCATGCATCGACAAGAGCCTCAGATGAAGCGCTTTGCAGGTCAAGAGGACAACACCCCAGCTCCCTCTGGAATCCTTCTGGATCCATTAGTCGCCGGGGGCGGGCCCACTTAATCGGCCCTGCCTCCCTGCGGCGGAGTCCAGTCCCAAGGAAGTCTAGAGCCACCAGATAGTGATCTGACCATGGCACTGGAGTGATATCTAATTTATGTAAATTCAGATCACTCTGCCACAGCTCCGACAAAAATACTAAATCCGGGGTGTGGCCACTGCTCCTGGTGGGACCCTGAATTACCTGAGTCAGGCCCATGGCTGCCATGGAAGCCATGAACTCCCTAGCCACCTCCGAGCCGGTCCCCAACGATGGCAAATTGAAGTCCCCCAGGACCATCAGCCTGGGGGCCTCCAATGCCAACATGGAGACCGCCTCGAGGAGCCCGGGCAGGGAGTCAGCTACTCTGCAGGGAGGCAGGTACATGAGCAAGACTCCCAACTGACCCTTAGGGCCCACACGCAAGAACAAAGCCTCACAACCCGGAATTTGTGGTGCCGTGGCCCTGGTGACTCCCAAAGACTCCCTAGCTATTACGGCGACTCCACCGCCCCTTCCCCTCTCCCTAGGCTGGTGCCAAATACCAAAACCGGCTGGGCACAATTCAGACAGAGGAACCCCATCCTCCGGCACCAGCCAAGTTTCGGTGATGCATGCCAGATCAGCACGCTCCCCCAAGATGGCATCTGCAAGCAGTGGGGCCTTGTTGCAGACTGATCTGGCATTCACCAGCAGCAGCCTAAGGGGGGGGGTCACTCTTGACCGGCAGCTCAGGACCTAGAGATGTAGCCGGGGGGCCAGAACACGGGACAGCAACCAAACATCTGTCCCGCGTTCTCCGAGTGCGGCCCGCCCCTCGGCTCCCGCTGTAACATCCCATGCCCGTTACCACATTAATTTGCGCCCCACGGCAACCCCCCGCCCTAACAGGCAGGGCCCCCTCCCCACTTCCTGGCTGGCAGGCTCTACTCTCTCGTCCCCTGAGTCCTCCTTCTCGTCCAGCCTCCGGCGCAGGTGGGAGCAATCCCGGGGCTGGACGCGGCAACGGCCTCTCTCTCCCCGTCGCAGATGTCCACTGTGGCGGCGGGGGGAGGGCGAAACAACGGGGCCGGCGTCTTCGGGGCCGGCATGGCTCCGCTGCGGCTTTTAAGCCTGGTCCTCCTCCTCGTCCAGCCTCCGGCGCAGGTGGGAGCAATCCCGGGGCTGGACGCAGCAACGGCCTCTCTCTCCCCGTCGCAGATGTCCACTGTGGCGGCGGGGGGAGGGCGAAACAACGGGGCCGGCGTCTTCGGGGCCAGCATGGCTCCGCTGCGGCTTTTAAGCCTGGTCCTCCTCCTCGTCCAGCCTCCGGCGCAGGTGGGAGCAATCCCGGGGCTGGACGCAGCAACGGCCTCTCTCTCCCCGTCGCAGATGTCCACTGTGGCGGCGGGGGGAGGGCGAAACAACGGGGCCGGCGTCTTCGGGGCCAGCATGGCTCCGCTGCGGCTTTTAAGCCTGGTCCTCCTCCTCGTCCAGCCTCCGGCGCAGGTGGGAGCAATCCCGGGGCTGGACGCAGCAACGGCCTCTCTCTCCCCGTCGCAGATGTCCACTGTGGCGGCGGGGGGAGGGCGAAACAACGGGGCCGGCGTCTTCGGGGCCAGCATGGCTCCGCTGCGGCTTTTAAGCCTGGTCCTCCTCCTCGTCCAGCCTCCGGCGCAGGTGGGAGCAATCCCGGGGCTGGACGCGGCAACGGCCTCTCTCTCCCCGTCGCAGATGTCCACTGTGGCGGCGGGGGGAGGGCGAAATAACGGGGCCGGCGTCTTCGGGGCCGGCATGGCTCCGCTGCGGCTTTTAAGCCTGGTCCTCCTCCTCGTCCAGCCTCCGGCGCAGGTGGGAGCAATCCCGGGGCTGGACGCCGCAACGGCCTCTCTCTCCCCGTCGCAGATGTCCACTGTGGCGGCGGGGGGAGGGCGAAACAACGGGGCCGGCGTCTTCGGGGCCAGCATGGCTCCGCTGCGGCTTTTAAGCCTGGTCCTCCTCCTCGTCCAGCCTCCGGCGCAGGTGGGAGCAATCCCGGGGCTGGACGCGGCAACGGCCTCTCTCTCCCCGTCGCAGATGTCCACTGTGGCGGCGGGGGGAGGGCGAAATAACGGGGCCGGCGTCTTCGGGGCCGGCATGGCTCCGCTGCGGCTTTTAAGCCTGGTCCTCCTCCTCGTCCAGCCTCCGGCGCAGGTGGGAGCAATCCCGGGGCTGGACGCAGCAACGGCCTCTCTCTCCCCGTCGCAGATGTCCACTGTGGCGGCGGGGGGAGGGCGAAACAACTTCTTCTTCTTAATTTATTAATTACTTCCTCAATTTCTTTTACCGATATTTGTTCCTCCATCCTATTTCTATGCTCTTCTGTTATTAATGGTATGTTGTACTTTTTAAAATAGTCCTCCAGTTTATTCAAATTTATCTGCTTCTTTGAGTATAGTTCTTTATAAAAGGCCTCTATTATTACTGCTTTCTCTTTCCTTTTATTACATCTCTTCCCCTTCTCATCTACCAATAATTCCACCTGTGCTTTATTCTTTTTATCCCTCGCTGCTTTTGCTAATAACTTAGAGTTTCTATTACTATACTCGAAATATTCTCTTTTTAAAAATATCAAATCTTTTTTTACCCTTTCCATGTCCTGGGCTTCCAATTCTTTCTTTACTTTCTCTTTGGGTATCTCACTGTATCTCTTTGGGTGGGGGAGTAAAAGTTATGTCTCTTATCATCTATTGTGATCTTTGAGGGTTTTTTTTTTTTGCAATCATAAACTCTGTTCAGCCTTTTTACTAGGATTTCAGTCAGAGCATTACTCTACAGCAGGGGTGCCCAAACTTTTCAGGCCACAAGCTGGTCACATGGTTGAACGGGCCAGTCACATGGTTCCTCCCACCAAAAGCCAAAGTAAAACGCACATGTGCAAAACTGCTGTAAAGGCACCTGCGGCTGTTGTAAATGCATTTGCAACAGCCGCGGGTGCTTTATGGCAGTGTTTTGCACATGTACCTGTGTGTTTAACTTCTGCTTCTGGGAGCGGCATGGGCCAGATTATTAGGTGCTGTGGGCCAGTTCTAGCCCCTGGGCCATAGTTTGGGCACCCATGTTCTAGAGGCCAGAGTGCCCAAATCTACGTCATGTTGATCACTATGGGATCACAGATTCCAAAAATATTCAGCCTACTTTAAAAATATTTTGGGGACAGAGCAGAAGGTGCATATATTTTAGCTGTGTAAGCCCAGACTGACCAGCCACTCTGTTCAAATAAACTGCACAAAGGAATATTTGCTTTGCTGAGCCTCATTTGGTCTGTGTTGTTTGAGGTCAGAATGACTCCTGCTGTTTGTTAAATCAAAAGAGCACTTTTCTAACTTCTGTGCGCCAGTTTCTCTTACTGTGACCTAACAAGCACTCTCTTCATCCTAGGTGTAGGCGTGACAACCACACAGCTTCTCCTTTCTTGTAGTCCTTTACCTATTTACCCCTACTAGGTAACCAGAATTGCAGAGCTCATGATTAAGGACGCAGCAGAGAATGAATGAGACCTTTTCATGGGGACTGGGTATTTTGATTGGTGGGGCTCTTTCCAGCACTCTGGCCAGGTTATGATGCTATGTTAATTATTATTATTATTATTTTATTATTTATTAGATATGTATGCTGCTCTCCTCGGTAGCAACCGACTCAGAGCGGCTCACAGAGTCCACAAATATCAATACTAAAGTGCAAACAAAAATACAATAGGATACAGTACAACTAAACAGCAAAGCACAGTAAATAACACATAGTAGGTCAGTACAATCAAAATACCATGGCATGTAGTGTAACAGAACAATAAGATTCAATAAATATATAGTAGAACAATACACATCACAGTAGAGAACATTATATTAAGAAAACATCCACCTGCGCCTGCAGTCCAACTCCTCTTCCCCCCAGCCAAAGGACGTTGGTTCGGAGTCCGGTAAAATGGTGGCACAGATTTCGTCAGCCATGGCCTCCCGCAGCTGGTGTCCCTTCCATACTGCCAGCAACTCAACGCTGAGTGACAGGCAGCAGTTAACTAACCTGACAACCCTGGGGATCAACGGCCCTGGGTGCCAAAGTCCACAGGGAAGGGTAATGATCCCCAAGTGGATTCAGTCCCACTTAAATCCATCTTGATGGAAGGCAGCAACTTCATCAATACTGGCCTGGGGCTGATGAGGACTTTGCATGCCAAAAGGGCTCAGGACCAGAAAGTGACTTGCAGAACTGGATCAGTGGTACAGGGGTCATACAGCGATGTGGAAGGCAGATGAAAAGCCACTGCATTATATTCACAAGACAGCCTTCATGGCTGATCGCCATGATGATCGCAATATTCAGATTCGGATATGGCAGAAGAAGAAGAAGGGGATCTTTCCTGTCTGTTCATTTCATGGCTGATAAGGATTATTATGAATGATTACTAAAGGTATATCCATCACATCCAGAATTTTCAGGCTTCTTACTAGTTTGAGTCTTGCAGTCCTAGGAATTACCCATGTTCAGTCATGAGTACTTGGCTTTTAGTATCATCTTTGCATATGCATCCACACAGTTGAAGGTACATGGCATTCTGTAGGACAGATTACCATTTGTAATCTAAGAATATCTGTGGTATATGACACACGTTCGACAGCTATTGTGAACCTAAATATAAAAGGCGTGTTGGAGATGTAAAGAAAATACACACACACACACACACACACACACACACACGGCTTCCTGTTGCTTGGGACTACTTTGCAGAGTACAGGCAGTAGTTCGAGGTTTCATGATATCATCTGAAAGCAGAATTTGCAGCTCCACTTTGAGGCATAATATGAGGGATTATAGAGTCCCACAGCAGTCCAGTATTTGCATTGATGCTGAAGTACTTTTCC